>CM077643.1:83202604-83615104 GCA_039707465.1 Rhabdophis nuchalis | reverse complement strand
AGGATTGGAGCAGCAAATAGATATACTTCAGCTGGTAAGAAAGAACAAAAGTTTATCCATTCAAACAAAGAAAGATCTATCACAGAAACTGTCAGTAGACACAACTCTCAGTAGGGAAAACAGCCAGATAGAGCAGCAAGCCTAACAGTTGAGTGTAATAACTAGAAGCAAGAGGCATAGAAGATACAGTATTTTACATCCTTGGAACTGAAAAACCGTTTTCAGACTCTGATAAAACTAGCTCTGACTGCTCAGAGAAGAAAAAGAAATGCTGCCGAATAAGAAAGGACAATGGATTCCTACAGGGCAAAAGGATACAACTGAGTGCTATAAGAAACAAAAGGAAAAGTTGTAATAATCCACAACCCACTTTTAAAAGCAACTGAAGCAAATGTATGCTGACCAGGCTCATTGATTCACAAAGTGAAAGAAAAGGAGCAGGGACACTGACATAATTTTCAAGATTTATCAGGTCCCTTCACAATTATCCCGTCATTGCTTACACACTTGAGACTAAAAATACTGCAAAGAACATCGACAATGAAATCAACGCAGGCTTGAAAATATTGAATTAATGTTCAATAACCTGGGAATACAGATAGGATTTTCATCCATCTTTCTAGCCCATGGAAGAGGACCTAACAGGGAAATAAGAATGCTGCAAATCAATGGCTGCCTACACAAATGGGGTCAATGGGAGTAATCTAGTTGCTGGGATCCTGGTTGGTGTTATGCGATGAACTGCTAAGAATCAAATGGGGTGCACCTCTCAAAGACTAAAAATGTTTTGGGGCAAAGTGCAGCAAGTTTGGTCAGGAGAGCTTTAAACTGAATCTGGAGGTACAGAAATGAAAATTAGGGACTTCAGTTATAAAACATGTACATGGCGGAAAATGGAAGATTTGCTGACATGGGTCTGTTTAAATTACTCATCGATATTCTGGGGGGGGGAGCCTAATACATTCCATGTACTCCAGTGGTGGGTTTCAAATTTTTTTAGAACTTACTCTCTAGGTGTGGCCTATTTTGTGGGCGTGGCTTGGCAGTCATGTGACAGGATGGGAGTGGCCAACTTGTAAAATGTGGTGAAACTCATTTAACAACGCTCTTGCTTAGCAACTAAAATTTTGGGCTCAATTGTGATGATAAATTCCCTTCCTTCCTTCCTTCCTCCCTCCCTCCCTCCCTTCCTTCCCTTCCCTTCCCTTCCCTTCCCTTTCCTTCCCTTTCCTTTCCTTTCTTACTTTCTGCCTTCCTTTGCTTTCCTTCCCATTGGGTTACTGGCAGTGGCAAGCCAGGCTTACTTCTGGGTCCGCCGCTGGAACCCCCTCTCACCGGCTCTCTAAATTTCACCATCCGGCTCTTGCGAGTAGGTGCGAACCTGCAGAAACCCACCACTGATGTACTCACTAATATTTAGAGGGTTCATCAGGGTTCATGGGAGACTAAGATATTTTCCTTTGTGTCTCCAAGTAAACTGCTGTCTATGAATATGTGGTTACCTGTTTGTATGATGCTTATGTGTCTGTGCAGACTTTCTCATCCTCATTGATGAGGGTGAATTCATATGTGTTGGTTCTGTTTATATGTCACTACGAGGCTCTACTCTATATGCTTTGCATCTGTGTCTATTAGTGCCCCCCTCCCCTATTGTGTTGTATATCTGTATTTGAGTATATCTGTATGCTGGAAAGCAGAGGGTGGGCTGCAGATACCATTTCTGGTTCAGATGGTCAGAAGGAAAGGGCACTTAAAATGATGGGAGTTGAGCTGCTTGGTCATTGTAGGAAAGAAGACACTGAAGAAGTTCCCTCCCTTATATTTCTTTTCCTAGTTCCCCACTACCCCAAAGTGGTCCTGTTCTGTTTCACTTCTGGTGACAGGTTGCCAGATAGACAAGTCCCAGCATGCTTTAAACAATTCCTTCCAAATTCCATTGGGCAGGAATGGAAAGAATGAAAACGGGCACATACAGAAAATGAAAAAAAAAAAAGACCAGATCAAAAAAAAGAACCAGACAGCCAGGTTGGAAACATACCCTGGTGTATGGATGATTGTAGGTTAGAGAAAGATTATAAAAATAGTAAGACGAAGGAAAGAAAGAGGAAGCCACCAATATGTTCACAATAAAAAGCCTCAGTACACTGGCTGTTGTGTAAAAGCAATAAAATACAAGGGTATACAAAATACAAAGGCAGAGATATTCAGTTCCTACTTGGGCTTAGTCGTCCCCAATTAAAAGAACTAAAAACAAACTCGGATATTATAAAGAACAAGATGAAGGGACAGGACTGCAGGTTAAGATTGATAGAAATATTGTCAGAGAATTATCTATTTTGAATGAGTTAAATTTCTAGGAGGAGGTCAATTGCCTCTGGGGATAGTGAAGAAAATAGCTGGTGATCTAATTGAAATCTTACCTATTACCTTTGAGAAATTTAGAAGTGGTGAAGCATGGATAGATTGGAGGTGGGGGAATGGAAATAGGATGATCCTAAGAATTACTTTCAAAATTGGAAAAAGGAGGATCCCAGTGGTGGGTTCTGGCAGCTGCTATTGCTGGTTTACTCAGGGAAACACTGCACGTGCTTGAAACACATTGTGCACGCATACACAGTACAACGGAAATTGCTCTGCGCATGCACAGAAGCAAAAAATAAAATGGTTGTGCCTTTGGCACCGTCAGAAGAACTGGTTCATGGGCGTGGCAGGCCTGGGTCACTGCTGGTTCCAGTGACCCAGGCTGCCAAGCTACTACCGTTTCGGCCAAACCAGTCCAAACCGGTAGGAACCCACCACTGGAGGATCCTAAGAATTACACACCAATAAGTCAGACACTGATGCGTTAGGATATTCTAGCTGAAACAAAAAGAGAACTTCTGGAGTGAGAGAAGTTCCCTGAATATAGGCTCCAGCATGAGTCTGAAAGCTTGGAACAATAAAGCTTTGGTCCCAATGACCGACTCAGATTGGATCTTGCAACATTATCCCAACACACATATATTTGCCTTAATTCATGAGAAAGAGATCAGTGTATAAGCACCATAAAACAAAATAATAATTACTATCTGTCAGCACAGATTTCTTAAGGTCATTCCAGATTTTTTTTTAAAATGGGCATCTTCCTTAATAGATTGAGGAAATGCTGTGCAGATAATAACCCTTGACTTTAGCAAAGCATTTCACAACAGTACTCCATGATATACTGATTATCAAACTAGTTAAAGGTTGTCTGGGTGGCATGATAATTAAGTGGATACCTAGGGGGCTTGAAAATCATACTCAAAGAGTGTTTATCTGTGGTTCCTCATCAATTTGGAGAGAGGAATCAAGTGTGCTCCCACAGGGCTCTTTCCTGGGTCTTCTGCTTTTCAATATTTTCATTAATGACCTGGATCAAGAGGTGGAGGGGATGCTTATCAAAGCTGCAAATAACACAAGTCTGGATGATGTAGCTAATACCTAGGGAACACAAATGAAATTCAAAGGTATTTTAGAGAAATATGCTGATAGCAACAGAATGAATTTTAATGGACACAAGGTGAATGTTCTTAACTCTGAAAACTTTCTCAATAAGGAAATACATCTGTAGAGGATGATAGAAATCTACCTTGGTGATAGTACTTTGTAAAAGATTTTGGAATAGCAGTTGATTGCTCACTGAATGTAGCAGTATGATGTAGCTTCAAAGGTGGTAAATACAGTTTTAGGCTGTCTCAACAGAACTATAATTTCTAAATCATGGGAAGAAACTGTTTCAGCTATTTTGGCTCTGGTCAGACCCTATTTCAGAGTGTGATTCTAGGCACCATATTTCAAGAAAGATTTAGAAAAATAGGAAACGATCCAGAGAAAGCCAAGAGATTTAGTTCTGGTCAAAGAACTAAGAACAGTCCAATGAAGGCACATTAAGGGAGATGTTTTATTTTATCCTATTGAAAGGAGAATATGGTAATTGTCCCCAACTATCTGAAAGTATGCTACCTTTTGGAAGAGCAAGACAGAAAATATTTTGTTTTGGAGTACAGGAGCCAAATAATGATGTTGGGATCTTGGTTATCTTCTTACAGAAATTTCATTATCAATATAAGTGATATCATCAATACTTTGACATAAAGAAGTAGAGTTGTTGACTTTTTATGTGTCATCTTTACTTTCTTTTGTTATTTTCACCGAAAATGTTGCCTAGATTGGTAATAAAACATTTGGAAGAAGAAAATCACGATCAGGAAGCACCAAGATTCCAACATCCCAACTCTGATCTACGTGTTCTCTCCTCTAATTCTACAGCATAATTCAGTTACAGAAAGTCAGATTCCCACTTAAAAGAAACTTCCAGACAGCAGGAACAATTTGACAGTGAAAACAATTACTCAGAGACATGGTGGGCTATGCTTCACTGAATGTGTTGAATCAGTAGTTAAATAACCATCTGTCTGAGATACTTTAATTTGGATTTCATCACTGACAATGGGATAGGATGTTGTGGCCCAAATGGTTCTCCCCTCTTTATGATTTATTCAAACCTATCCAGGCCAAGCCATGGAACCTGTGGCAGACTGAATACCCTAGTATAGTTTGCTTCTTCTTCATCGAAAGACAGAATAAAGCTTACTCCATTGCAAGTATAGTTTCCCTCCCTACTTCCCTACACAGATAAGAAGAGCTGTGGAACTCATAAGATATGGGTGGGGAATTATCACTGCTATTCTTTTCCAACATCTGCTGGAGGCAGTTAATTCACCATGTCTAATGGTAGGACTGCTCTGGAGATTATAGTAATGAAATCCAAGGTCATCCAGCAGGTCAGGATGAAAATTCATGGACGGGGGAAGAATACCCTGAAGTCTTGGTTAACAACAACAAACAACCATGCAAAAAAACCCAAAAACCCAAAAACCCACAACCCCTCAGGGAACAAAGTTTAAATCCTTCCATTTCATTCTGATAGAAAACTAAAACTGGAGGGAGGAGATTTTCTTTATTACATCACACCAGTTACAGTAGATATGTAGAATTTTCAATAAACATGTTTGTTGTTTTTTATTTTTTACATTTCAGAGTCCCATTAGGGAGTGTAGATCCCAAGCCACTTGGTTTGTTTCATTGCATTTCTGAACCAGCTGCTAATACTGTACATAGCTTTGTCTGTGCTGAGGATAGGACAGATTGTCCAGATGTTAACACAGTGGTATCCTCTACAGAGAATGGAGATGAGAATGGAGATTGGCCCCCATTCTTTCTTTGCTGCCACTTAAGGTCAAACAAGTTTGAATTCTGTGAACTATTTTCAATCCCTAGATGCATATATTTTTTTCCTAATGAGACAAATACTAGCTTCCCAGAGTGCTTCACATTGCTTAACTAATGTTTCTGTGTGAGAGAGAGAAAGAGAGAAAGATAGGTTTCTCTTTCCCAAATCACAGTGGTCCCAATTTAATTTACCCTATCCCCAATCCTTAAAAGAATACCCAATCAGATTCCATTATCATACTTGTTTTAGTTTTATTGCAGTGTGATACATTATGTATAAATATATGTGCATATTGTATTTTTGTAATATAATGTGTGTAGGATTTCTGAAGATTTTTTTTCTCAGATAGGTTAGCTTTAAAGGATATTATCTCCAATGACAATCATGAAGTATTATCTTTCACTTACACCTATTGTGGAACTTAGATCGGCTAGACAATTATGTGTAATGTGTGTCATTGTTTTTTGTTTCTTACCAGATGTACAGACTTCCATTGATGTATGTGATCCTTGCCTGTCATCTATAATGTGTTTTATAATATCACAAAATCAAAGATGCACAGAACTGTAGAATCATAAAACTGGAAAGGACCTTGGATGTCTTCTAGCACAATTCTCTGCCTGAGGCATGAATCCTCATACCATCTGGAACAATTGGTTGTCCAATTTAAAAAAAAAATCTTCAGCAATGGAGCATCAAGAACTCTGGAAGGCAAGCTGTTCCATTGCTTAATACTTCTTACTGTCACAAAATCCCTCCTCATTTCCAGGTTGAATCTACCTCTAATAAGCTTCCACCTATTATCGTCAGCAGCTATGGAGAATAAATTAATGCTCTGTGGCAGACCTTGAAGTATTGGAAGACTGCTATTATATCTTTCCTCAGCTTTCTCTTTATTATGCTAAATATACCTAGTTCTGCTCCTCATAGGTTTTAGTCTTCAAACCCCTTATTGTTTTTGATGTCTTCTCTATATTTTTTCTAGGCTCTCAGCATTTTTTTGTATTGTGATGAGCAGAACTGGTTGCCAAATATGGCCTCACCAGTGTGGTGCAGAGCATGGCCATCATTTCCCGTGATCTTGATTCTGTCCCTTGATGTTATTCTTTCCATATGGCTTAGATATGTCCAGGCCCAATTCTCTCCTTTCCTGCCTCTTTGAATGCTGGGTACATCATACTTTAGCAGATCATCACATATTATGTGTCCTTCAGATATGGGATATCTTTGGGTGAGAGCCAGAGGAGGAATTGGTGGGGGATGAATGAGGAGAGCCCTCCTCTTGCTAGTGGGTGTGGCAGGGAGGAAGGTTTTGAATGGGTGTTAATGTGTGTACATGCATGGTAGTGGGTGGGTGGGGGGTTCCTTCTTGATGCTAAAAGTTACTGGAACAAAACTGTTCAGGGTGCTTAGTGTTCCCTCCCTATATGCACAGTTAGGCCATAGAACATTCTCAGTCCCAGACTTGGTTTGGAGAATGAGGCTATAATTGTGGGGTGGTAGCAAGCCATAAGCTCATGGTGATATCAAACACAGGGAGATAGGGCAATAGTCAGGGAGTAGACTGCTTTTGGGACCACAGAATCATTGTCTCATAATGTCTTATAATAGTTTTGGGTTCCATCTCCTTGATGTCAGCCCCAATACCAGCAGACCTTCAACAGCCAAGACAAAGGGCTGCTACTGAATGCCAAGTCATCTGTAATAAAGTCTACATTATCCATGATTTCATCATAAATGAGACAGCCAATCAGGCCTGTATTTCTAAGATCTTGTTGGGTTCTAAAATTGGGAATGTGGCCCTTTCTGAAATTTACCCAGCTGGTTTCAAGTGGGGCATCTGTCAAGATTCTGAGAACAGGAGTAAAGGCGTGGTGATTGTCATCAGAGAACCTCTTTTAGTTTTCAGATGCTCTACCCCATAGGTCATCAGGTGTAAAATCATATTCAGTAAGTAGAGAACTAGGAATTAATTTGGATTGTTGCTGTTGTACACCACCACACCCCGCTGCATAGCAGCCTCCCTGATCTTCCATAATTTAACTTTTTGGGTTGGCAATAGAGTTCCCCATAATTTGGGAAGGGGGAACTCCAGATTTGGTGTTCCTGTTAAGCGAGTGGCAATATGATCTGAAATTGGGGGAGATTTAAGTGTCCTCTTTATCATGGCCAGATCACATACCTATTTCTATAGAATATTCTACTGTCAGTATTCATATTCATATAATTTTTATATTAATGGGCTGTACCCATTAGATTGGTGCACTCATGACAGCTGATGGTCCCAAAGGAATTTTAAAGGGAGCGGAGGTTGTCCTTGTTGGCCTGTGCATGTTTCATCCAAAGCCACTTGGTATAAGAGGACAGGTGAGACCTTGGATCAGATCACATCCATGTGATCTCTCCTGTCTCAGGGATCTTGTCAATCCCCATAGCTCATAGAGTTGCTGAGAGAGATGAAAAAATAGAAAAGACATATAGAGCATCAATTGTGTTTATCAAAATATTAACTTAACCAAACGTAAGTTAGAGCTGCTATTAAGGCCTAACTTGTGGTGGTAGGATTGATGAAGCATTAGTACTTCTTTGTTCTTACTGCACCCAGAGATTGCCACCCCAAAGCTCTATTTTTGGTGATACAAGCCCTCTTGTGTAAAAGGGGTGTGTAGGATCTCTTACAGGGTCAAGCAAGGACATTTGTGCAGCATCTGCTGGATAAAGTTATTCAGATGCATTCTCAGTTAGATGCTGGCCTTGTTGCAGATTTGGAGGAGATGCTTAGGGAGGAGTCTAGGAGAGTTATCTGGGAAAGTTTTGAACTTGTTTGGACTAGAAGAAGTGAATAGGCACCTTAGGACTGTGAACACAGCTACCTATTATTTAGATCCATGCTTTTCCTGGCTGGTTGAAGTGGCTCAGGGGTTATCATGTGAGGAGATTCTAGCAGTCAGCAATTCTTTTTTGAGTGAGGAGATTGTTCCTCTACTTTTTAAAGAGCTTTGCTTCACTCCTTCCTCAAGAAGCCATTGCTGGACCTCACAACATTGGACAATTATCATCCAGTTTCTAATCTCCCTCTCTTTGGAAAGTTGGAGAAGTTGGTTGTCAGAGAGCTTTGGAGGAAGAAGATTATCTGATCCTTTCCAATCAGAATACAGACCCAAGTATGGAATAGACATTTCATTTCATGCTTTTTGGATGACCTTTGGCTTGAGTATGAAGTGGATAGTGCATTTTTGCTCTACTTGATTTATTGGAAGCTTTCAATGCCATTGACCATGGTATTCTTCTGGATCAGTTAAGACAATTAGGGATAGGTAGCATGGTATTGTGCTTGTTCTCCTCCTTCCTTTGGAATTGATTCAATTTAGTAATGATTGAAGAGGAGATTTCTCACCCTTGGCTTCTGCTTTGTGAGGTACCACTGGATCTGGTGCTTTCTCCTCACCTCTTTCTGTCACTATGGGCTGAGTTATTATCACTATGCTGATGATACCAATTATATATCTCTACACCAGTTTTCAATTTTTTTTACTACTGGTTCTGTGGGTGTGGCTTGGTGGGCATGGCAGGGGAAGGATACTGTAAAATCTCCATTCCCATGCCATTCCAGGGTAAGGTTACTGCAAAATCCCCATTTCCTCCAGATCATCTGGGATTTAGGAGGCAGAAAATAGATGGGTGCAGGAACAGTCGGAGGTGGTGTTTATCATTTCTCCAAACTACTCAAAATTTCCACTACCAGTTCTTCAGAACCAGTCAGAACCTGCTGAATACCACCTCTACTCTACCCTGATGAATTAAATAATGCCATGAATAACTTATTCTGGACTCTGAAGACTATGAGTGTATAGATGGAGAACAATAGACTTCAGCTGAACCCTGGCAAGAATAAGTGGGTCTAGGTTTGGAGGTCAATGATTCTAGGACAATGCCTTTTTTGGTAATGGATGGATTTTCACTCCTCCAGGCAGACCCAGTGCACAAAATTAGTCTTGTGCACCAGTTGCACCTATTCCTGGATCATCAGGCCCTGCTTATAGTCATTTATACATGCCCGAGTCATTCCCAGAGTAGAATACTGCAATGTGCTTTACATTACATTACAGAGTATCTGGAAGCTTAGGTTTACAGCATCATGGCAGTTTTGTGCACTCCTAGAACAGTACACGTTGCACCTCTATTCTGCAATACTGGTTGCCAGGTTACTCCCAGGTCCAATTCAAGGTGCTGGTTTTAATCTTTGCAGTCCTTCTCTTCATGGGACTAGATTATCTGAGGGACCCTCCTTCTCCAGTTACATCATCCCTGTGCATTGGATCTGTCAGACAAGACATCCTGTGGGCACCATCAGTTAAGCATGCATATTTGGTTGATCCCAGAAGATGGGCCTTTTCTGCTGTGAAGCCTTCCTTATGGAATATTCTTCTTCCTGAAAATTAAATTAAGCTCCATGCCTTTTGATATTTTGGAAGTCCCGCAAGATCAGATTATGTTGTAAGGCTTGAGGCTCTCTAGAAACTGGAGACATGCTTAGTTGTCTCTCATGTGGAGTAAAAATGTAACAGTTTCTCCTACCCAGTTGTGTTCAACTCTAAGGGATGGTGCTTATTTTTGTTTCTTAGTCAAGGGACCCAGCATTGTTCAGACACTTCTCTGGTCATGAGGTCAGCATGACTATATGCTGAAGCACACAGAATGCCGTTTCCTTCCTACCAAAATAATTTATTTTTATTTTATTTATTTTTTTAAATTTATATCCCGCCCTTCTCCACAGAGGACCCAGGGCGGCGCATATAAATAATACCTATTTACCTACTCACATTTGAATGCCTTCGAACTGCTAGGTAGGCAGGAGCTTGGGCAAGTAACAGAAACTCACACCATTGTACAATGCTCAAGTTTGAACCCAGGCTGTCAGCTTTCCAGCTAATAAGATTTATTTATTTATTTATTCGAATTTATACCCCACCCTTCTTGTTAGGACCCTGGGCGGCGCACAGGCATTATTAAAACCACAATAAAAACAATATACATCATTAATACATATTAAATTGTTAAACACGTGCTAAAACCCATTTAAAACCCTACCAAATTGCAATTTATGTATAAAAAGTCAGAAACGGGGGGCTATGCTAGGCCGGCTTGTTGGAGTAAATGCGTCTTAAGACGTTGGCGGAAGAGGCGGAGGTCCGAGGTAGTGCGAAGGTTGGGGGGTAGGTCGTTCCAGAGGGCCAGGCCCGCCACAGAGAAGGCCCTAGCCCTGGGTGTCGCCAACCGGCATTGCCCAGCCAACGGCACCCGGAGAAGACCCTCTCTGTGGGAGCGGATCGGACGAAGGAATGTATGGGGCAGGAGGCGGTCTCGTATATAGCTAGGCCCCGAGCCATGGAGTAATTTAAAGATGGTCGTCAACACCTTGAAGCGCACTCGAAAGGCCACAGGCAGCCAGTGCAGCTCGCGCAGGAGAGGTGTTACATGGGCTTGCCTTGAGGCACCCATAATCACCCACGCGGCCGCATTCTGTACTAACTGTAGCCTTCGAGTGCACCTCAAGGGGAGCCCCATGTAGAGAGCGTTACAGTAATCCAGCCGGGATGTCACAAGCGCTTGAGTGACTGTGCGAAGGGCCCCCCGGTCCAGTAAGAGGCACAACTGGCATATCAAGCGTACCTGATAAAATGCCCCCCTGGCCACGGCCGTCACATGGTCCTCCATGGACAGCCGGGAATCCAGGAGGACGCCCAAGTTGCGCGCCCTCTCCACGGGGGCCTATTCTTATTCTCTTTGCCTAGGAATTGTACATTTGGTTTTTTTACAATCTTTACCTTTTAATGTGGGCTTTTAAAAATACCTTTACATTGGTTGCTTTATTGGATTGTAGTACACAGCTCAGTTGCTTTATGTGAGATTGGCAGCTATATAAATTTGAGAAATAAATAAATCTGAAAGTTTGAACCCGATTTTTTGACAGGAGATGCGAATATCCATTAATAGAATGTCTATATATTAGTTGTACAAATCAGACTCCACCCCCCACCCCCCAAAGTCTCATTGAATTCAGTGGGCCCTGTGCCCAAGTTAATGGATGTGAAATTACTGCCCAAGAAACATTATTCTTTCATAGATTATAAAATTAAACAGTTCTACGGGATTACAGTCACAAACATAAGGAAGAATAGGAAAAGGGATCGGTTGATTATTTGTAAGAAAAGTTGTGGCTGCGTAGAGCAAATAGAGGTAGTGATAGAATAAATGATTTTTAGAAAAAGGAAGAGGCCAGTACTACAGAAGCAAAGATTTATTTTCTTCCAGGCATAGGGAGTAAGAGATGATGGATGATGGATTAATTTTGGTTTTTTCCTGTTTTGCAGTTTAGGTGGCCTTAAGCTCTATTACATCCTTTTCCCCAGCCACATTTTTTTTAAACCTACCTCCGGCTGGCTGGTGTAGTTTCTAATAAAATGAAGAGAGTAGATTGAGCAAGGCTGCAGCCCAACAACCCCAGGTTTAAAGGAGACAACTCATTCCACGCCTGATAACTTTGTGACAACTGCAAAATGGACCACAGAGAAGAGACCCCTTCTCTGACACCAAAGCACTCAGGTTTTTAAGACGCCATCTATAGCAATGCTTTGTGCAGGGTTTTTCGTATTCTGCCATCCTAGTCAAATTTGGCTAGCTTTACCTTATCCTCATCACGCTCTGCTTCACCTATTGATGTTCGCTATCATTTTTTTAAAATGTTCCCGTGATATTAGCTAATTGAAAGGAGCATACTAGGCTGAGAGTTATTGTTTGTCTAAGGCTGCAGTGGAAAGATGGCTCATCAGCATTCAGCACCAGTTCTGTAGCACAAAGAAAGAGAGATGGGGGAAAAAGGGAGGGGGAAAGAGAGAGAGAGAGAAAGAGAGAGAAATACCCTCAGAATCACAAGAGAAGATAAAAGAACAGCAGAAAGCATTAAAAAAAAAAGCAACACAGCAGCAGCACCCATCTCATTTTGGAGTTGGACTCTCTTCTTAATGGATCATCCAGCCACACTAAAACTAGCAGGTGATGCATTTGACAAATAGACCAGAAATGTCATGTTGAAAATAGCACATCTCTACAATAGAAGGTTTTAGAGACAGTCGATAACTGAGCTGCTGGAAGAGATGTGTTGCGGGAGGAGAATGTGTTAGATATAATATAGCAGCAATTACACTAAAAAAAAGATGGAAAAATGTTCTGCCTTGCTGTACTGCTTATTACTTCCATCACTCCACCCACCATCAAAATACACCTTGTTAAGTTTGAGAGTTGGACCTGGGCATATTTATTGTTATTTCCCCCTGTTCTTGGCTGACAGGAGTTGCTCTCAGTGATTTCAAGATCTCTGTGACTTTAAGCAGGGATTAATGAGCAACAGTAAGGAGCTTCATCGAACCATTTGTTGGAGATGGAGAGGGGAAAAAGGCAACAAAGCTCATTAAGAGGACACAGTGCCATTGATCGGACCAGTCCTTTTCACGAATGGGTATTCTCTTCCTCTTCCTCTTTGTTTCCCCATCCAATGACTGCAGCATGCTGAACATGCAAAGTAAGCCCCCACCCCCACCCCGGCTTGACTAGAATATATGGAATACAAAGGGAAATTTATAGTCTTCTAGTGGCTGTGCAGATCTAAAATACTACTATAAAGTGTTGACACTGTCTTCTGCCTTCCTTGATTTAGGAAAGGAACAGAGCTGTGTTCCTCTTTCGTGTGCAAAAAGACAGGTGTCAAACTGGGTAAACGGCTTTATGGCAAGTTGCATAGCAGCCATCTGGATGTTTTGCCAGTCTTTCCCCTAAACAGACTCTCTGCAGCATTTCCCATTGTAATGGGACGTGGCTCCATTTCAACTGGTGTGTGTGTGTGTACTGCATTTAAGTGCCACCAGCATTTTGTGCCTTATCTTCATTCTTCATAACATGAATACATGTAGGTTTTATTTGTTTTGGACACAATCCCAACTGGCTTTGGGTACTGGATCAGAATGAGGATACACATAGCTCAGTCAGAAGTCAGCCTCCCAAACACCATACCGAGCAAGCACTGCAGTAGACACAAATGTACACCGCTTTAAATGCAGGGTGAATAGAGGGAATCTTTGCAGATACAGATGGTACTATGTGTAACTTCTGAGACAATCTGACAGCCACTTATGCAACATGTGCATTATAGCCACAACTGCTGAAACACAGTACTAACAGATTACACCATGGTGGATTTATTTTACATCCCTGCTGGGATTACTATGTATGTGTTTCACTATCAGATATCATTATTAATCTGATCTTTCACCTTCCTGCTGATCTCTTGTAAAGAATTTATCTCCCTCCCTTGTCTCCTTGTGCTTTGAGGAACAGTAGGTCTCTAACGTTGCCATCAGAACTGACAACTCTGCAGTATCCTTGACCTTTAGGTTAACATTTACTTTTCTATCCTCATACCCAAGGGGACGTGTTTGCTAGTTTCTTCTTTGTGCATGGCCAGTTCGAGACAAGGGGATCATCTGCAACTCAGAGCTCTCTGGATCAAAGGGGTTTTCATTATTTAAAGCTTTAAAATCAGTGCAATAAGCCTCTGCAAGGGTACCACATATGTTGTTAAACTTTATGTTTCTCCTTATATAAAAAAACCCTGATTATTCCATCCTTTTCAAGCTCTTTTAAAATGTATTTTCTTTGTGGCCAATTTTTCTGTTGAAGTAAGTAGTCAAATAAATGTTTGCTTCCAGTGTTCCTTCCTGGAAGGCTCAGACTTGGCTCCTATCTGGCAAAATGCATCATGGTGGTTCTATTTTAGAGGTAAAATATTTTCAGAAATGTTAAGATATAAACAGTGCTGTGATAATTCCTTGATACATTGTTTGTATCTGTGTAGACTTAAGCCAAATGCAGCCGAGAGTCCAGATTAGAAATTGTAATCAGTCCTGGGATACCAAATAGGTCATGATAGAATGACGAGGGAACTTGTAACGTCACTAAGTGGCATTAAGATAAAAATGTATAGAGAAAAGAAGGAAAGGGGTGCCTGCAATCCAGGGGTGGGTTCCGGCAGGCACTACTGCCAGTTTGCTTGTGGGTGCACTGCGCACGCTGGATGCATGCTGCGCATGCATGCGCAATTCAACAAAAATTGTTCTGTGCATATGCAGAAAAACAAGATGGTGGCGCCTAGGTGCTGCCTGGAGAACTGGTTCAGGGTGTGTCAGGTGTGGGTCGCTACCGGTTCCAGCGACCCAGGCCGCCAAACCACTACAGGTTCAGCCGAACCGGTCTGAATCGGTAGGAACCCACCACTGCTGCAATCACACCCTTTGGTAAGTCTTCGAGTTTTCCTTTCTGCAAGTTTGCCATGCTTGTCAATATTAGCTTCTACCAAGTAGAACATTATGTGAAGTCTAAGAATGGAGTCTGTAATTGATTGCTTCATAAAAGAGCTAACTCTGTAACATTAATTGCATTCCAGCAGAAAGCCTGATCATAACCACATTCCCTGGCTCTTCCTTTTGAACTTCCTACCAAAGAATTAATTTTTGTAGTCTGAGTTAGATTAATTAGTTCATTAATTTATTTATATACTGCTTTCTTTCAAGAAACATATGGGTGTATGTATGTCACTAGCAGAGGTGGTATTCAGCCAGTTCTCTCCAGTTTGAGTGAACTGGTAGTGGGGGCGGCAGGAGGCTCCACCCACCTGCCCTGATATGATGCAAGAACACTGCACATGCACAGAATGTGGTGCGCATGCACAGATGTGGCACCTGCAAGCAAAGCCAGTGCACACACACACACATGCTCACATTTGTGAACTGGTAGGGAAGGTAAGTGAATCCCACTTCTGGTCACTACTATTCTCTATTCTTAAAATAATTATTGTACTCTGCAATTATTTACTGTACAGCAGTGGTGGGCTCCTACTGGTTCAGACTGGTTCGGCCGAACTGGTAGTGGTTTGGCAGCCTGGATCGCTGGAACTGGCAGTGACCCAGGCCTGCCACGCTCCTGAACCAGTTCTCTGGGTGGCACCATAGGCGCCGCCATCTTGTTTTTTGCTTCTGCGCTTCTGCGCATGTGCAGAACAATTGTTATTGTACTGCGCATGCACGCCGGTGGCGTGCCCACAAGCAAACCAGCAGTATTTACTGCAAGAACCCACCCCTGTTGTACAGAATAGGTTGAACTCAGTTGAAGGAAAGTATGATACAAAGATAAATAAATATAAATAAAGTTCAAGGGGAAAACATTTACTATAACACATGCTAACATTTATCCCCACCCCTTTTTTTATAAAGTTCCAGATAATAAACTAGAATAAACATTTGCCAGATTTTTATAAATTGTTTTCCACAATTCTGCTTTTGTGTTCCCTTTTAGAAAAAAAGTACATATTTCCTTCTAATATCTGCTCTTGTAAAGATAAACCTGAACATTACAATGTTTCTCTAATTTAATAGCAGTAAATGCTATTGTTCAAAATTCATATACGAAACTGACCACATATGGTTAAAAGAAAAATAAAGCTTTTATCACCTGCACAATTTCTCCAGCTGCTGTTATTAACTTCCATAGTTGCCATGGAGATAAAATGCTGCTGCATTATTTCTTTATTTAAAGCATTTTATGTTCTTCAGCAAAACAGGCTATTGGAGCAGCTTGTGTATATGAATAATATTGATCTAATTAAGTATTATATCCTGCCCTTCAAACAAAAGATATTCTAGAGTGGCCTACAAAATATTTTTTATGCTCCCATCTAGCAGAATTGCCTCAGTAGATGGCAGTACCTGACTAAGTTTGTTAATATTGGGAAGCTAAGCAGGATCAGCTATGGTAGCTTCTTGGATGGGAAGATACTTGTGTTATAAACTAGAAATGGAAATTTAAAAAAATCCCCAAATAGGAACAATGAAGAACAGTGCTTATACGTTTGCCAATAATAATGAAAAAAAACCAACCACAGCATAAGGAACCCCAGCTGATAAAATCTCACAGCATAATGGCAAATTGTCAGTACTTTTTAAGAAATACTGGAAACTCAGACTTCTCACTTACCAAACAAAAATTCATCTCAACTATTTTAAACCGAGATAGTTCCTTAGAAAATACGCCAAAAAAAAAAGGGGGACTTAATCCAAATTGAATGAATACTACAAAAATTAACTGTATAGCTTTTGTTGCAATACTGTCCTCTGGCTAATCACAGTAACAGTAACAGTGTGATTGCGTTTATCCTAAATGAAGGCTTAACCATGAAGATCCAAAGCAAACCTATCTAATTTTATAGTCTGCTTATAAAGCCAACAACGTTAACTTGACTTGTTAAAATTTTATGATATGACAAAAACAAATTTTCATCCGCAAACCTTGCCATTGGCTTTAGTTTGACAAAATTCAGCTTAGACATTTGATTAAACAAAATATTGCAGTATAGGTTTAGAAAAGAGTGGGGTCCCAACCCACATTATTTGTAAGATTATTTTCTTACCCACGTCTTATTAACCATCTAAGGCTACTCCTAATTACTATTCAGAATTCATACCAAAAAAAAAAATCCATAAGCAGGAGTAAGTAAGATTCAGGTGACAGGGATCACACGAAAAATGTTAATAGTAGCTAAGTTGCAGAGAAGTAGATTCCCAAGTACAGTGTCTAAGCAAGTCTGGCAGTTGGAGAGAAGGCCAGGGTATTTGGCCTCCTGATACCTTATGAAATTGGTCTTTATAAATAAATAAATGCATAAATAAACATTACTAAATAACTATAGATATATAATTGGGTAGCCAGCACAGGTATCAAATGCAATATATCAAATATCACACTATTTCTTGGCAAAAGTCATAGGTGTTGATTGATACTCCTGGCTCTTAGAAAGTAAATTTGTTCCCTTAAGTCCAAGACAGCTAAGCTAAAGAAGTTGGCTGATATAGATGCTTATGAAAAAAGATCTTTGGGGATGAGTGAGTACCACTCAACTATATCTGATATCTTTGCAATGAAGCTCTCAGGGCATCACTTCAAGGAAGGAGCAAAGAATCTCTTAGAAATGACCAAGTTCTTTGAGAATTTTCTTCATTAAAGATATATCTCAAGGTGAAGAGGTTTCTAATTCAATTGTTACAGACACAGATACATCTGGGTGAGGATGTGCCAAACACATGGCCTTTGTCTAAAAGATGAAAGTTTGTGGATATCATGAATTATTTGACAGTGTGATAAGTATGGGGTTGGGAATGTAGTTCTAGTGTCCAGTGCCATTAATAAAACAAGGAAAAGTTTAGGTAGGCCTACAAGTCAACTTTATTGGATTTTTAAAATTCCATTCAATTGTGTCTGGTTCTTGGAACTGCCAGATAGCAAGTTGACATGTAGGATTGCAAGATGGTTTTCTATTAATACAATGTTGCAATCTGGGCCAATTGGACAAATCTTGAAAGTCTGATTATGCCATGTTTCTTCCCTTCCTACACTTATTGTGAATTAGGAAGGTGTATGAATCACTTAAAAGGGACATGGTGGCTCAGTAGCTAAGACAATGAGCTTGTCAATCAGAAAGGTCGGCAATTCGGCTCTTCGAATCCCTAGCGCTGTGTAACAGAGTGAGCTCCTGTTACTTGTCCCAGCTTCTGCCAACCTAGCAGTTCAAAAGAATGTAAAAAAATGCAAGTAGAAAAATAGGAACCACCTTAGGTGGGAAAGTAACAGTGTTCCGTGCACCTTCGGCATTTTGTCATGCCGGCCACATGACCACGGAGACGTCTTCGGACAGTGCTGGCTCTTCAGCTTTGAAACAGAGTTGAGCACCGCCCCCTAGAGTTGGGAATGACTAGCACGTATGTTTGAGGGGAACCTTTATCTTTACCTTTAGGAATCACTTACAAATACTTTCCACTTTGCTTAACTCATGTTTTTTCCCCCCATTGCTTTGTTGAGATGATTTCCCTTATTTTCTTCATCATCTTCAATGTCAGTCTTCATCCCCTTCCTCATGTCCAGCAAATTCTGAGTTAGAGATCATGGAAAAATGACTTCCACAGAGTGTACATAGGGCTTATTCCCCTCCCTAAAAATTGTGTTGTACAAACTGTCCTATCTCTAGCCCCTAGGGATTGTTTATTGCTATTCCCTGAATTTTGCTTTAATGTTATTTCCCCAATGAATACTAATTCCCCAGTTATTGCTACTTTCCTCTTAATTGCCATTTCCCATTGACAGTTACTTCTCTCACTGAGTGCTTTGTGAATGCTGTTCATGTTTTTTACTGCTATTCTATCCACACTATTTATTGTTTTAAAGGCTATTTCCTCACCGAATTCTATTTTCCTCAATGTTGTTTCCCATCAATATCTTTTCATCCTCAATAAAATCCGAACTGCTTTTTAGAGGCATATGTGGCCACCATTTCATAGAGCTCTACTTGTTCTGAAATGCATAGTTTTAAATATTCTTCAGTTAACAGATTTCACATGTATACCTTTCCCTTCTAAACCGTCTGGGTTGAACAATAAACCCTCTCTGTTTTTCATGAAAGCAGCCATTCCCACCCTGGAGATGTGTGTACGATCTTGAAAAAAATGTGTCTGTTCTTTAAAGTAGAGACTCTGAAAGTAGCTGTGTTTCCCTCCTTCCCCACCTCCAGGATTATGCAGAGGTCTGAAAAGAGAGACTGCTTTAATGAATACGAGAGATGAGTTCCGCAAATGCTGGTGTAAGGTTCAAATAATTTTAAGTAACCTGCAGATCTCTAATATAATGCCTCTCCCTCCACCTTAGAACAAGTAAAAAAGTTACGATGAAGACAACAGTTTGAAAGGATTACTTTGATCTGAGCATGGATTTAATACTGAATTCAATATTCGTCCTTCTTCCCTTTTCCTTATTAAAGCCTTGTTATTGATCTAGACACAAAATATGTCTCTCTACCATTTGAGCACACAGCAATAGAATTGTGTAGAGTTTTGAAATCAGAGAAGCATGGGTTAAATATTGCTGTTCCATTATAAATGAGCAAAACTCTATCAATTCCTCTATTGCAGTGATGGCGAACCTTTTTAGGCTCGCGTGCCATAAGGGCAGGGGGGGATCGTGTGCAGGCGTGCCGCACCCATAATGCAATGCGCGACCCCCCCTAGTACGCATGCGCGCACTACAGATCCTCCCCATTTTTTACATGCTCTTTTTGCCCTCCCCAGGCTCCAGAGGCTTTATAGGAGCCTGGGAAGGGCGAAAAGAGACTCACTCTCTTCCCCCCCACCCCGGCCCTCCGAAGGCTTTATGAACTTCCCTGAAGCCTCGGGAGCAGTCAAAATGACGCTGCAAGCAATCGGAGGTCACTTCCGGTTTTGGCGGTGCATCATTTTGAGTGCTCCAGAGGCTTCCCAGGCCCTCCGGAGGCCCCCGGAGGCTTCAGCAACCTTCAGGAGGCTTCCCTGAAGCCTCTGGAGCACTCAAAATGACGCACCACCGAAACCGGAAGTGACCTCCGATTGCTTGCAACGTCATTTTGAGCGCTCCGGAGACTTCAGGGAAGTTCATGAAGCTTATGGAGGGCTTTTGGGGGGGGGGTGAGGGGGAATTTCTTTTCACCCTCCCCAGGCTCCAAAGGCTTCATAGGGTGAAAAAAGCATGAAAAAATTCAGCTGGCAGGGCATCGCCTCGTGTGCCCTGACAAATGGCTCCGCATGCCACCTGTGGCATGCGTGCCATAGGTTCGCCCTCACTGCTCTATTGGTTCACAAAAAAATTCGAACCAAGATATATTTTTAAAAAGTAAATGTCTTCTTCTGATGAGTATAGGCCAGTGGTGGGCAAACCCATTAGTCAACAGAGCCAAATATCAACAATACCACGATAGAAATTTCTTTTGAGAGCCGGAAGGTGTGGCCTGTTTTGTGGGAGTGGCTCAGCAGTCATGTGACTGGGTGGGCGTGGCCAACTTGGAAAATGTGAAACTCACTTAACAATGGTCTTGGTTAGCAACCAAACTTTTAGGCTCAATTGTGGTCATAACTTCTTTCTTTCTTTCTTTCTTTCTTTCTTTCTTTCTTTCTTTCTTTCTTTCTTTCTTTCTCTCTCTCTTTCTTTCTCTCTCTCTTACTTTCTTCTCTCTCTCGCTCTCTCTTTCTCCATTTCTCTTTCTCTCTTTCTCTCTTTCTCTCTCTCTCTCTTTCTTTCTTTCTGTCACTTCCCTTCTCTCTCTTTCTCTCTTTCTTTCTCTCTCTCTTGCTCTCTCTCTCTTTCTTTCTCTCTTTCTTTCTTTCCCTTTCTCTCTCTCTTTCTCTCTCTTTCTTTCTCTTTCCCTCCAATCGCCCTGGAAGTAGCCTGGCCCGCCCACTCGCCCACCCACCCGCTCAGGCTACTTCCACGGGTGAGAAGGCTCCGTGTGTGGGGGAAGGAATGGCGTTCAGTGGGTGACCCACTGGACGCCTGTTTCCTCCCCCCCACCCGCGGAGCCTCCGCACCCCCTGGAAGTAGACGAGTGGCAGGCATGCCGGCTGGGGAGGCTCTGCGGAGAGAGGGAGGGAGGGAATTGGCGGCCGGTAGGGAGGGTTGCTCCGGCAGGTCCCAGGAGTCCCACCGTCGTCGAGGGTGGAGGAAGAGCCACACTCGAGGGGCCAAAGAGCTGCATGCGGCTCGCGAGCCGCAGTTTGCCGACCACTGGTATAGGCTGACCATAATCTCTTTCTAGAACATGTCTTTTGTTTATTTATTTATTTATTTATTTAAATTTATATCCCACCCTTCTCCACAGAGGACCCAGGGCGGCACACAGGAAATTTAAAAACATACAAAATACAATAAATATAATTTAAAAGACTATTAAATAAACCTATCCTGCGCTAAAACCAAATTTTAAAAACCCAATTTAAAAACTACCTAAAAGTCTCCATGGGAGGTTAGGCTAGGCCGGCTTGTTGAAACAAATATGTCTTGAGACATTGGCGGAAGAGGCGGAGGTCGGTGATGGTACGTAATTCAGGGGGTAGGTCATTCCAGAGGGCTGGCCCCGCCACAGAGAAGGCTCTTCCCCTGGGTGTCGCCAGTCGGCATTGTCCGGCCGACGGCACCCTGAGAAGGCCCTCTCTGTGGGAGCGTATCGGTCTAAGGGATGTATGGGGCAGGAGGCGGTCTCGCATATAACTAGGCCCCGAGCCACTTCCCTATGTTGACTTCCCTATGAAGTGCTGGCTTAGAAAACAGGAGACTGTGAGTTCTAGTCCCACCGTAGGCAAGAATGCTGGCTTGGAGACCTTGGGCCAGGCACATTCTCTTAGTCCACCTCACAGGGTTAAAATTGTTAGAAAAATAGGAGAGAGGGCTATTACAATATGTATCTTTGCTGCCTTGAGCTACTTATAAATAATAAAGATAGCATAATAAGTAAAAAAGTAAGTAAGTAAGTAAGTAAGTAAGTACGTATGTACATACATACATACATACAGACATACAGACATACAGTTTAAAGTCCTGAGATTACCAAGGTGAGCTGGGTGCTTCTGCTTACTACAAAAGGACTGTAAATCAGGTCTTAGATAATTTATACTATATCTTTTACATTGTAAACCTGTAGCCGAACTATTTACAGGTTGCCTAGTTAAATTCACTTTGCTAATACTAACTTATATAGTTAAGAACAGTGAAGGGGAGTCAGTAATTGGTATAAAAAGCCTCCTTCTTGGACAATGTAATTTGGCACTTTTGAATATGTACTTGAATATGTACTTCTGGTTAGACGAGGAATGTGCCAAAATAAATACTTTTCCAGATATTGTGTTCTCAGCCTTTAAGAACTTTATAAATTAGTATTAGTATTTAGTAGGCAGTCAGTAAATAGTCCTGTTTGTGTTTACAATCTGAAAAATATAATACAAAGGGAAAAGAAATTGGAAGGTTATACGACAAAGAAAGCAAACCTGAATGCTAATTCTTTGTTAAAATCCTAACTACCATATTTTTTGGAGTATAAGATGCACTGGAGTACAAGATAGAGGATAGATAGAGGGATAGAGAGGGAAAGAAAGAGAGAGAAATACATTAGGTAAATAAGGAGAGAGAGAGTGTAGATAAGTAGGTAGGTAGAGGGATAGAGAGAGAGAGAAATACAGTAGAGGAGAGAGGAGAGAGAGAGAGTAGGTAGGTAGGTATATAGGTAGATAGAGGGGGGAGATAGAGAAATACAGTAGGTAGGGAGGGAGAGAGAGAGTGTAGATAGGTAGGTAGGTAGGTAGATGGATAGAGAGAAATAGAGATAGAGAGAAATGAGAGGCACCGTTCTACGGTGGTTCTCGTCCTACCTCTCTGGTCAGTCGCAATGGGTGTTGGCAGGAGGGCAGAGGTCGTCCCCGAGGCCCCTCACATGTGGGGTCCCTCAGGGGTCGGTCCTCTCGCCACTCCTGTTTAACACCTACATGAAGCCGCTGGGTGAGATCATCCGTGGTTTTGGGGTGGAATACCATCTGTACGCTGATGACACCCAGTTGTACATATCCACCCCAAACCACCCCAACGATGCCGTCGAGGTGCTGTCCCGGTGTCTGGAGGCCGTACGGATCTGGATGGGTAGTAACAAACTCAAACACAACCCGTCCAAGACCGAGTGGCTGTGGTTTCCGGCACCCCGGTTCAGCCAGTTAAGTCCAACACTGGCCATTGGGGGCAAACAACTGGCCCCCGTGGAGAGGGCGCGCAACTTGGGCGTCCTCCTGGATTCCCGGCTGTCCATGGAGGACCATGTGGCGGCCGTGGCCAGGGGGCGTTCTATCAGGTACGCCTGAAACCGCCAGTTGTGCCCCTTACTGGACCGGGGAGCCCTTCGCACAGTCACTCAAGCGCTTGTGACATCCCGGCTGGATTACTGTAACGCTCTCTACATGGGGCTCCCCTTGAGGTGCACTCGAAAGCTACAGTTAGTACAGAATGCGGCCGCGCGGGTGATTATGGGTGCCTCAAGGCAAACCCACGTAACACCTCTCCTGCGCGAGCTGCACTGGCTGCCTGTGGCCTTTTCGAGTGCGCTTCAAAGTGTTGACGACCATCTTTAAATCGCTCCATGGCTCGGGGCCTAGCTATATACGAGACCGCCTCCTGCCCCATACATCCCTTCGTCCGCTCCGCTCCCACAGAGAGGGTCTTCTCCGGGTGCCGTCGGCGGGGCAATGCCGGTTGGCGACACCCAGGGGAAGGGCCTTCTCTGTGGCGGGCCCGGCCCTCTGGAATGACCTACCCCCTGACCTTCGCACTATCTCGGACCTCCGCCTCTTCCGCCAACGTCTTAAGACGTATTTATTCCAACAAGCCGGCCTAGGATAGCCCCCCGTTTCTGACTTTTTAAAAATAAATAATAATTTGGTAAGGTTTTAACATGGGTTTTAGCACGGGTATATATATATATATTGTATTTTGTGGTTTTAAATAATGCCTGTGCGCCGCCCTGGGTCCTAACAAGGAGAAGGGTGGGGTATAAATTTAATAAAATAAAAATAAATAAAATAAAATACAGTAGATAGGTAGGGGGAGAGAGAGAGAGTAAGTAGGTAGGTAGATGTTTCCAGGTGTATATCCATGTGCTGGAGAAGGAAATCACTGACCACCTTTGGAACTAATCTTTGTTTCTGCAGGCACAGTACTTGACCAACATAATTCTCATCAGCCACTCTAATTAAACAGGTTTCCAAACAGAAACAAACCCATTTTTGCACTTTGCAAACCTCCCCCAAACGGCCCGTTTTTCGTGAAAATGGGCCCGTTTTTTCAAATAAAAGGCATGAATAGTCTTGGGGGGGGTCTTGCAGAGTGCTCCTGGCGGGGGTGGGGGGTGTCAAAAATGAGCAAAAAACCTGGCACATTTATCGTGAAAACGGGCCGTTTTTTAGTCAAAAAAATTGCATGCATAGCCTTATGGAGGCTTATAGAGTGCTGCTGGGGGCTGGCGGGGGCAAAAACACCCTGTTTTTTGCTCATTTCTGCCCTCCCCAGCCCCCAGGAGGAGCTCTCTGGAAGCCTCCATAAGGGTATGCGGGCGGCCATTTTGGTGATGGGGTGGGGTTTCAGGAGGCAAAAAATGCTGAATTCGATGTATTTTCAGCCTCTTTTTAGCGGAAAAAAGGTGTGTCTTATACTCTGAAAAATATGGTATCTGCATGGTTTTTTAAAAAAGAATTAATTGTAATTTGTGTATGTATTGAGGGGAGCAAATTTGTGTTTAATGGATATTTAATGGATAAGGGAGAAACATATTCAAAAAGAGTCATGATTCAGGCTTCCTGAGATTTGATATTACTGTGATGAATATTGCAAGAAGACAATCTTATTTCTTACCTGGATTATTTCCTATAATGCCAATGATACAGGTAATCCTTGAAATTATAATGACACTGAATGACGGTACTTAAGGCCTATGCCTGAAGTTACAGTGGTTGCAGTGCCCCTGAAGTCATGTGATAAAAATTTGGATGCTTGGCAGACCACCCATACTTATGATCACAAGGACACTGCAAGACCTCCACCTGCCTATGTGTTCTTTGCCCCCAGTTTAAGCCATCCTGAATAAAGGCCTAGGGCCGTGATGGCGAACCTATGGCAAGTGTGCCATAGGTGGCACATGGAGCCATTTGTCAAGGCACGTGAGGCATTGCCCTGTCAGCTGGTCAGTGCGCATGTGCATGCTGGCCAGCTGATTTCAGCCTTTTGAGGCCATTTTTCACAACCCCGGAGCGCGAAAAACCAGTCCTATGGGCAAACCGAGAGTTCAGAAAGTGGCTTCTGGTTTGCTCGTAGGGTCGTTCTTTGCCCTCAGGAGCCTTTAGGAAAGCTTCCTAAAGACCCCTGAAGGCTCCGGAGGAAGAAAAACGGCCCTCTGAGCAAACTGGAAGTCCGTTCCTGAACTTCCGGTTTGCCCATAGGGCTGGTTTTTCGAGCTTCAGAGCCTTCAGGAGCTTCCCTGAAGGAGGGCCAGAGGGCCTTTGGGGAAGCGGGGGGCTGTTTTCACCCTCCTCTGGCTCCTATTAAGCCTCTGGAGCCTAGGGAGGCTGAAAAAAGCATGCAAAAAATAGGGGGAGCGCTGGTCATTCGTGCATGTGCACTGGGGTCATGCGCAAAGCATTATGGGTGGCATGCCTGCACATGACTCCCCTACAGTCTCCCCGCTTTTGGCACATGAGCCAAAAAAGGTTCGCCATCACTGGCCTAGGGCCTTCAGCAGGCTCAGACAGCTGCTACCACCTTAAGTTCTTGATTTCAGCCCTAGCGCATGCAATGCTACCATGTGTTTCAAACCACATGAGGCTTGAACAATAGCATGATTTCCCCTGCTGCCCAGTGTTTCCCAGGATCTGCAGGTTGCCATTCACCTTCATCCAGCATTGTCTCACTGCTGAGAAGACTCTGCAGCCAAACCAAGGCAGATCCTGGTCACTCCAAGCCTTCTTTCCCAAAGCTGCCTCATGCCAGTTGCCAAGCTTTATGAAATTTGGAGAATGAGGCTTCTGAATTACTAGACTAGGCTCCTTCCCCATCTGGCAGCAGCCACTTACCTACCTGGTGGAGAGAGAGAGAGGGAGGGAAGGAAGGAAGGAAGGATGGTAGGCAGTAGGTAGGTAGGTAGGAAGTCTTAACAATTGCAACTGGGAGACCCAGGATTTCAGTCATTGACCAAAGCATTCATCTTGCTTAATGATTCGTCTGTTAATGAACAAGATCCGAGGCCCAACGGTCATTTGTAGAAAATTACCCATATTTTCATGGTGTCATAATGACACAAATTAGACCAACATGTGAGGCAAGTATATAAAATATGATAGATCATAATTCCCAAGTTCAAGATGGATATCACCACAGAGAATCCCCACCCCCAAGATTATCAGGTGAGCCATGGTGGTCTATGTTACTGCAATGGCCCAGATACCCATATTTTTAATGCATTTTAAATTGCCTCTTTTTTTTTATTTTCCCACGATTCCTAACTGCAGATGAGAGAAGAACTTGAAGAAGAAGCAATGTCTGAGCAGAATAAGCTGTAATAAGGAGCTCTAGAAGCATTCTTACATGAAATGAGAAGCAAAAAGGCTAATGAAAACTGCTCAGGGGTAAAGGACTTGTTTCCACTGGACCTAACTCTATTGTGAAACTCTTAGCAAATGGAGACTGCAGTAGCCTTTAAATCTGATTCATATGACCTTTGAAGTTCCTGGAAACTGCAGGTCTAGTGAGTCCAGGCAGACATCCACTCATGTCAGCATGTGTTAAAGGTATAAGTAGAGCGGTTCTGCGACCTGAATTAGTCTTGAGTAAGACTTTCCTTCCAATAGGAAAGCTCTGACAATGAAGTTTTTTCAGCCTTTCTGATCCCAACACTTAACCGCCCATCCTCAATTCCTCTCTGCCTTTTTGATGACCAGAGTGATATGTTTCAGACTGTGATGCGAATAATCTACTAAACAGAACAACTTGTGTCCAGATGGTATTTGATAAAAACATTGACGCCTCACATATGGTATTTTAAAACAGGCATTAACAAGCTACAGTACTTTCACATTTTCTAACAGTTTCCAGCTAACAAATTCCACTCCAGTTATAGTAGAAAATGTGCAGTTTGTAGGCTGTAATTGGCCTATCAAGGCCCCAATAGCATTCTGGAAAGTCCTGCAGTCCAGAGAAATCTTCAAAAGGAGCATAGAATTTTAGTCTGGATTACCTGAAATGTTAACGGTTTTTCTTTTCGATTTTATCTGCTTAGGAGAAATTGGGAATATCTCAATTTTATTATGTGAAAATTATGTTCTGCCCTAATGTGTTGATACCAACAGATATACTGGCTTTAATTTACCATAAAGTAATGATTACCCTGCTTTAAAAGCACACACAGTAAAAAGTTCCAAAGGTGCTTTTTCAGGAGGCAATTGGACTTTTTGGTTTTTTCTTTGGAGGTGTTTCTCTTCTCATCAGAGGTGGTATTCAGCAGGTTTTGACCAATTCTGGAGAACCGGTAGTGGAAATTTTGACTAATTTGGAAAACTATCACCTCTGACTGGTCCACCCTCCCCCATCTATTCTCTGCCTCCCGAGTCCCAGCTGATTGGGAGGGAATGGGAATTTTGCCACACCCTGCCACACCCACCCACCCTGCCACACCCACCAAGCCATGCCACGCCCACCAAGCCATGCACACAGAACTGGTAGTAAACATTTTTGAATCCCACCACTGCTTCTCATCCAAGAAGTTTCTCCAAGATGTCTTCAAAGAAAATCCAGAAAGTCCAGTTGTCTCTTGAAAAAGCACCATTGGGACAACCATGAACTGAATGACTGAGAATCTCCATAGACAGTAAAAGTTATAAATGTATTTCCACATTGTCTCAATTGTACAGTATACCACTTTTTTCCTTCAGACATTTTTAACCCCACAAATATATTCATTATTAAATTGAATACCAGTGGATGGTAGCCAGTGGGGCACATTTCATATTGAAATCAGAAATCTACAATCAAAGTGGGAAACAGTTGGGGAAACATTTTGAGGACAAAGATTAAGTATTTGATTACTGCAAATGTAGATATCATTAGTAATACAGTCCCCTTTAATCCGATTAAGTTCTTTTAAATTTGTATCAGCTGATACAATATTTCCATTTAAAATTGTAAGGGGTAGGAGCTGATTTTCAAATTGGAATTTCATTGCGTGGCTTAGTACATATTGTCTAGTTTGCCCCTGTACTGAATTTTTATTTAAGATCCATAAGAGTTCATTAGACAGAGATCAGCATCTCTGTCAGTGGAGAAAGTTAAGTTAAGTTTAAGTTTATTGGATTTGTATCCCGCCCTATCTCCCCGAAGGGACTCAGGGCGGTGCACAGGTAAATATTAAGAACAATACAAAAATACAATATAACTACAATAAAAATATATTAAATTTAAACCCGTGCTAAAAACATCTTTAAAACCCATCTAAAAACCCTTACTAAAATCCCTACAATTTGTATTAAAATCTAAGCCAGGTCAGCCAGATGAAAAAAGTGAGTTTTAAGGTCCTGGCGGAAGAGGCGCAGGTCCGTGATGGTACGAATGTTGGGGGATAGGTCGTTCCAGAGAGCCGGACCCGCCACAGAGAATGCCCTTCCCCTGGGGGTCGCCAGCCGGCATTGGCCGGCAGACGGCACCCTGAGGAGGCCCTCCCTGTGCGAGCGGACAGGATGGAGGGAGGTATGTGGTAGGAGGCGGTCTCGCAAATACCCAGGTCCCATGCCATGGAGCGCTTTAAAGATGGTTATCAGTACCTTGAAGCGCACTCGGAAGGCCACAGGCAGCCAGTGCAGCTCGTGCAGGAGAGGTGTTATATGGGAGTATCGAGAAACTCCCAGAATTCCCTGTGCGGCCGCCTTTTGCACTAGCTGGACCCTCTGGGTGCACCCCAAGGGAAGCCCCATGTAGAGAGCATTGCAGTAGTCTAGGCGGGATGTCACGAGGGTTTGAGTGACTGTGCGAAGGGAGTCCCGATCTAGAAAGGGGCGCAACTGGCGTATCAAGCGAACCTGATAAAAAGCCCCCCTGGCCACGGCCGTCACATGGTCATCCAAGGACAGCCGCGAGTCCAGGAGGACACCCAAGTTGCGAGCCCTTTCTGCGGGGGCTAATGACTCGCCCCCGATAGCCAACAATGGAACCAGCTGGCTATATCGGGACGCCAGAAACCACAGCCACTCGGTCTTGGACGGGTTGAGTCGGAGTCTGTTCCTCCCCATCCATACCCGCACGGCCTCCAAACACTGGGACATCACATCAACAGCATCATTGGGGTGGTTAGGGGTAGAGATGTACAGTGGGGTGTCATCAGCATACTGATGTACTCTACCCCAAAACCACGGATGATCTCACCCAGCGGCTTCATATAGGTGTTGAACAGGAGAGGCGAGAGAACCAACCCCTGAGGCACCCCACAAATGAGGGGCCTCAGTGCCAATCTCTGCCCCCCTACCAACACAAGTTGCGACCGACCGGAGAGATAGGAGGAGAACCACCGCAAAACGGTGCCTCCCACTCCTAACCCCTCCAGTCGGTGCAACAGGATACCATGGTCGATGGTATCAAAAGCCGCTGAGAGGTCTAATAGGACCAGGATAGAGGAATGACCTCTATCCCGAGCCCGCCAGAGATCATCAACCAACGCGACCAATGCCGTCTCCATGCTGTGTCCAGGTCAGAAGCCGGACTAGTGCAGATCTAGATAGACAGTTTCCTCCAGGTGCTGGGGAAACTGATATGCCACCACACTCTCAACAACCTTCGCAAGGAAGGGAAGGTTGGAGACTGGACTATAATTAATCAACACCGCTGGGTCCAGGGAAGGCTTCTTGAGGAGGGGTCTCACCACCGCCTCTTTCAAGGCGGCCGGCAAGAACCCCTCACTCAAGGAAGCATTCACTATTTCCTGGAGCCAGCCTTGTGTAACCTCCCGGGAGGCCAGTACCAGCCAGGAGGGACATGGGTCCAATAAACATGTGGTGGCATTCAATCACCCCAGCAACTTGTCCATGTCATCTGGAGTCACAAGGTCGAACTCTTCCCATAAAACGGTCTCAAGACCTGCCTCCGTTCGCCCCCAGACTAACTTCACTGGAGGCCAACTCATCTCGGATCTGAGCGATTTTATCCTGGAGATACTGTCCAAATTCCTCTGCACAACCCTGTAAAGGAGCTTCCCACTGCCTCTGTTGAAGGAGGGAGCGGGTCACCCTAAACAGAGCGGCAGGGCGGTTATCTGCGGATGCAATAAGGGCGGCAAGATAATTACGTCTTGCCGCTCTCATCGCCACGATGTAGGTCTTCAAATGGTACCTAACACGTGTTCGGTCCGATTCGGAGCGAGTGGATCTCCAGATGCTCTCTAGGTGTCTCTTACAGCGCTTCATCACCCTCAGCTCCTCGGAAAACCAAGGGGCCAGGGTGGATCGGCGCTGTGTGATCTATGAATTGAAAAGGTGGTCTGATCTCAGAAGTTCAGTAAAAAAAGAGTGCTGTTCATGTCATTTTGCCAGAAGTTCTCCCATAAACACAACCCAGAAAAGAGGATTCTGAGATTGTGTTTAGAGCAGATTGGGGGATCCAGCCATCTTAGTCTGCAACATGGTTTAAGAAAAAGATTTATGTCAGCTGTGGAATTAATCTATTTATTTCAACTCCCTTTGCAACCAATGGGAAGAGAGAAGAACACACTTAGTTTACTTATTTATTGCGACCATTCTAAACTTTTATCCTATTTGTCACAACCAAAGTGATTTGGTGACTCCTCTTCCAATTTTATCCATATAGGACTGAGCACTTTCTACTTCCCATTTTCATCTCATTTGTCAGCAAAAATGCCTCTACAGTAATTTGCAAATGATTCTTTGGCAGGAAAAATACGAATGAAAACCCAGGACCTAATTCATGTTTTTGTGGACAGGGTGCCTTCAAACTGTATGTTCACCATCTCCTCAGGTCTACAACCAGCAAGGCATTGATGAGAATTCCAAAAGTTGAAATCCACAACTGGAGAGCATCCAGGGCACTTCTATTTAGTCAAATGAAATAGAAACAATTCCAGAAAAGACCAGAATTTTGGAATCTCAGAGGTCGGGATTATCTTTTTTTCTTGGATTAAAAATCCATAACTGTTCAAATTGCTAGGAACAATTGGAGAGGTGAGCTGGGTATCAGGTTGCCCCAAAATTCAGTTTGTGGGAGTTAAATATCATACTTCAAGATTCTCTCATGAAAATATTTCTGCAGAACGTGACCTTGATCAGTGATGGATAGAGACACTTGCATTAATTTGCACTGATCCTTCAAACATTAAGATGGGGGCATATCTTCTTTATTGACAGTCCTGATAATTATTAGCAGTGGAGAAATGGTGCTTCTATTTTCTAGTGAAGTAAGGCTGTGTTTTCACCACAAATCCTCTGTGTAAAATAGGTGTGTGTGTGTGTGTACATACATACATACATACATACACAGCATATACAGCAGGAAGATCACACAGATTGACTAATACAATGGCATGACCAAAAAACAACAATGGTGCATTGGAAAATCTGCAAGAAAAACTATTTGCCTGCAAACAAGAATTGTTGGGACCATAAAATAGAGAAAGTAATAGACAATGAAGAAGGTTTAGAATTCAAACTGATGAACATCTGCCGCATAACACCTCAGACCTAACAATTATCAATAAAGACAAAAAGACAAAAATTCTGGATAGTGGATGTGGCAATACCTGGAGACAGCAGAAAAAAAGAGAAAGAACTGGAGAAAATAACAAAATACAAAGCCCTCCAAATAAAAAATAGAACAATCATGGCAAAAGAAAGCAAAGGTAATAGGGGTCTTGGGTGCAATCCCAAAACAATTGGAGTGCCACTTGAACACCATCGGCATTGACAAATTCACCATCAGTCAATTGCAAAAGAACTCAGGAAAACTTACATCATGCAACAATATCAGTAACACCATCAAACAGCCATGTCTGCCTATCCCAGGTATCCAGGAAAGGACTAAATATTTGGATAAAAATGCAGTATGAACATCTGGCTGACTGTGTGACAAACCATAATAATAAGCAAAGGAAAGAAAAAGAGGTGTGGCATTGGAAAGTCAGTGGAACATACAGCAGAACAGTTGAGAATGTCAGCAATGTACAATCAGGCAGGTGAAATTGAAGAAGGAAATGAATGAGGACAACTTACTATTCTTTATACCTTTACATCAATTGCAAACACACACATATTCTCTCCATTTTCTCTATGCATTTTTTCTTTTTCCTCTTCCCTCTGAGGAGTACCAACTGTTTCATTTAAACACTAGACACAAGAGGGAGCTGAAACGTATATACCTTAGGGATAGTATATGCAGTGTGTAGGTGTGTGTAAATGTTGAACAAGTCAGGTAAAGATAAAAAGGGAGTAAATCTGATTATTATGTATGTTGCTTGTATATGTCCCTTATCTTTGAAAGTCCAAGTGGTACAGAACACATGTGGGTCTATCCTGCTTTCACAGCAATAACAAAGGTGTAAATTGGGCTGAGAGAGATTAACTAAATCAGAATAATTCAGCACGTTGTAGGCTGAAATGAAACATCCTTAGTCTTGGGATGGTTTCCCTTTAACAAGGATATTTCCTTGGCTCTACGTGATATAGCAGATACCAAAAGAACAGTATAGCCAAGGATATTTCATTTGTTTGGCAATCTAAGAATTGCCGCTATCAAATACAAACTGTTTGCTGAGTTGTGGGTAAAATGTAATATTCTAGCATTGTGCATCTACATATGATGAATGCTCTGTCTAAGTGCATTTGTCAGGAGCATAGTATATTTAACTCTGGATCTATTTGCATGCATAATGACCGTGCACAGACGACAGAAGCTGAGTTTGGTTCATAGAAAGGCACTTTCAGCCAATATTACATTTCAGTCCTGTAAATGTACCAAGAGGGTAATGCTTATGTAATGAGATGGACACAAGAGAGATTGAATTGGTAGGTTTGAGGCAGGGACGACTGTGAGCTCTGTAAATAATTCAGACTGGAAAACTTAAATCTAAATGCCATGTAGGCAACCACAATATAGTCATAACTTATACCATGACTTCTGCCAAGATAATAAACTCTGGCAGTACAGTCTGAGTTGTTTATGAGTGATTGATCAGCTTCAGGAGTGAATTATTTATAACATTATATTCACTTGGTGACCAAAAATCACCTGCGATTCTGACAAAATGAGAAAACTTTGCAAGTGTTTGCTCAGGAGGAAGAATACTGGTCTAACCAAATAGTTTCCAGAAAAAAGGCTAAGGCTGGGATTTGATCACTCCAGCAAATGTTTCAAAACATTAGTCAGAAACCCTGTTAACATGAGATCAATCCTATGAATATTTGCTGAGAAAGAAATGTACATAGATGGAGAGATTACATTCTCTGAATTAATTTGAAATTCATAAATCATTACATAAATAAGAAGGTAAGAATCAGGGTTTAATTTAATTTCTGTATTTTGCAATACAATTTCTACTCATACACATACTTCATGTGATGTTGCATATAAACATACAAATATTAAAGAACATTGCATTCCAAACTATACATCTTGAGAAATACATACAAAAAGGAGCATTGTTTTTCAAGCAGGAATATCTTTTTTTCACACAAATTCATGCCAATCCCTCTTTCCAAAAGTCGGCATTAAAATCAAAGACTTTAAAATTGATTCAATTCCTGACTTAATGGAAATTATACACACGAGGAAAAATATTTTGGGACAAACCGTGGTGAATATGTATATAGGAGGAATACCATTACCTTGAACATCTGCTTTATTGCACAGAAACATTTGGCCAACTGCAGTTGAAAGCAAAGTATAGTACATGTAATTCTAATTTAATATAGTTCTTATATTTGTAAACAGCTAAAAGCTGGCAGTGACTTTGGTTTGTTTTACTTGACTTTGTGGAAATCTTAATAAATTAAGATTTTTTTTAAATTTGCTGAGCTGATATTTTCTTTTTCTTCTTCCTTCTAAGATCTCAGATCTGTCCCGACCAAACCTTATATTGTCCAATTATGGAAAATCAACACTTAAGAATTCCCATCCAGTGAAATTTAGTATATCTGAGGACACCACACTAGAGAAAGCTGCCTAAGGTTGTGAACCTCTGTCTTTTTGATTCACAATCTTAAACATCCTTTCCTCTCTTTTGAGCCAATATCTTTTTGGTTCAATATACTTTATGAATAATTTTACAGAGTGTGATAATAATAAGTCACAGATGAGAGCCTATATAGTACTGTGATAGGATGGGGATTTTGTTCAAATCCCCACTTATCTATGAAATTCACAATTTTTATATGAGCCCTGAGATCTTTGGAGGAAACATAAAATAATCAATATAGACAATGTTGAGACCATATAACATTTATTTACACCCAAACTCTTGAAAATTCATTTTAATTGATGAAATAAAGTACATAATGCTACACATACATATAGGAATATCTTTTTAAAAAATATTCACCTCTTTGGGTCAGTCATGGCTGACTTCATTGCCTCGTCTTTGTTCAGTATATCATAGTAAAACAGCAAGGTGAAATGGAAAGAATTTAAATGTTACTATTAGCATGTAATACTCCCTATGCCAACTATATGGTTTTGTAAATACAGGTCTTCAGCATCATATCTACAAGATGTGATATAGCTTCAGTAGTATAGAACTGAGCTATATTTTTTTGTATAAAAAGTCACATGATATAACATTAGTGTCTCATTAAACATTTTACCACTTGAGTGTATGAAATCATATGACAATACATAAAGGGCTTTTGTCCACAACAGATGGATTCCAAGAAGCAATATATTACTCATGTCTAGTAGGGTTTTCAAATGGGTCATATCACACAGGCTTATGTGAAATAATTACAATTTAAAAAATTGATATAGACAAACTAGGAACGCACTAAAAATGTATTCTTAATTTTGTCCTCCCCCCTTGTCTATGTTGGAGACCCCCCTGGGAGGATTTTAATAACATCCCCTGGGATATTAAATATTCTGATGTTATTATGAACAGAACAGTCCTTGCCCAGCTATTGTTTTTAAATTTCAGGTGAAACAAATTTATTTGCTGTTTTTAGAAAGTAGTAACATCTCAAAATTGAGAAATGTTCTTTAACATTACTTAACCTATCTCACAAAATAATGTATGTATGTATGTATGTATGTATGTATGTATGTATGTATGTATGTATGTATATATGTATGTGTTTTCGTAGATTTTCATGGGTGTAGGTGTGCTGGTCTTGTTGTATTTGGGTGTTTTCCCATGTAAGAATGAGATTGTCTTTGCAACATTTCAGCGAGGTCTCACTCGCCATCATCAGGCTTCCAGATGGAAGCCTGACGATGGCGAGTGAGACTTCGCCGAACAGCCCTGGTTCAAATCCCAGTAAGGATATGGGTAACTTATGAGGGCTAAATAGCTTGAAATAGATCTACACTAGTCTCCCTTATTTATTTATTTATTTATTTATTTATTTATTTATTTATTTATTTATTTATTTATTTATTTATTTATTTATTTATTTATCAGCACAAAAACCTCTCTCTCTCTCTCTCTCTCTCTCTCTCTCTCTCTCTCTCTCTCTCTCTCTCACTCACACACACACACACACACTGTATCTTTTTGATCTGAATGCATTGCAATAAAATGCAATGTATTTAAATCAGATCTATGGACTAAAAGGTCAAATTATGCTTGTCTTGCAAATTGCTTATCATGGGTTTCAGAATGGATTATTTTTATTTATTTTATTTATTTTTCACATTTATAGCCCGCACCCATCTCACCATAAAGGGACTCGGGGCGGCGAGTTATACTACCTTATGGGACCATCACCTCAATGGAAAGGACAGACCTTCCATGTGTTTGCATAGATATATTGAAGCGATAAGAAAAAACAATTGAGACACTAAACCAAGACTTTTCTCCTCTTACTTCATTACCAAATGTCCACTTTTATGAGGAAGAAAGCAATAAAAAAGTGGAGACATACTAATCTATTTAGATTACAAGATTTTGTTATCAACAGGACAAAATTAAAATTTTGCTAAAGAATTCTCTTACACATTCATTTGGTTTCAGTACTCTCAATTAAGCAGTGCATCAACAAAAGAATGAAAGAAACATGGGGGAATATTGAAAATTTTGTCTGAATTTGCAAATCTTATAACTGAACATTGAACATTTGTTGTGCACAAGTTAAAATCTGTGACTCAGAAACTAAACAATCAAAAACTATATAATTAAATGGATGCAAAATTTGAATACAGTTACATCTATGGAAAAGTGGGAAAGTGGGAATGTCAGTACAAAAAGAATATTAAATTTAAAGTGGCATAAGATGTTACATCATAGCTACATTATTCCAATCATGATTGCTAATATGAGTAACTCCTTTCTTGCAAATTGTAGGAAATGCAGTGAATAGATTGAATTTTTTTTTCCATATGTGGTTGCACTGTTACAGAGCTGAACAATTATTGGAAACTAATTTATGACAGAATGGAACAAATTTCAAGAGTTGTATTTCCATTTCAACCTGCAGTATTTTTGTTAAATTTCACTAAACCACACGTTTCTTCAAAATACCCAGAACTGACATTATATATGACAACTATCAAGATTGTAAATGCTTTTTCACTGGAAAAGATCTCTGATCATCTCTATGGAAAAAGGATTATAATGAAACTGTGGCAATATACCTAGATGTCTAGAATAACTTAATATCTAGAAATTAAATTTGAAATTCAATTCAGTTTCATTTTCATACCATTTCTGGACTACAGTTCCATACATGAAATTGTGCCACATCCCAAATATGGATTCTAAAGTTTATAATTTGATCTGCTATATAATTTACATATAATTTATAATATTTTTCAGTACATTGTTTATTATTATAACTTCTTCCTTTTTTCCTACCGATTTCAGTTTTACTAATCAAATATTTTTACAGCTTCAGAGAGACATGTCTTGACTAGAAATTTGGTGTGTCTAATGAAATGGCTAATAGTTGTTAAGTTGTTAACAGTGAATTATAATATATAAACTGTATGATATTTTAGATCTGTTGGTTATTCAAAATTTGCTGATTTGCTATTGTTGTTAGTTACAAAGTCATGTCCGACCCGTCATAACCCCATGGACAACGTTCCTCTAGGCTTTCCTCTCCTCTACCATCCTCTGGAGTCCATTTAAGCTCATGCCTACTGCTTCGGTGACTCCATCCAGCCACCTCATTCTCTCTTCTTTTGCTCTCAATCTTTCCCAGCATTAGGCTCTTCTGCAATGAGTCCTTCTTTCTCATTTGGTGGCCAAAGAATTTTAGTTTCATCTTCAAGATCTGGCCTTCTACAGAGCAGTCAGGATTGATCTCCTCTAGGACTGACCGGTTTGATCACCTTGCAGTCCAAGGGACTTGCAGGAGTCTTCTCCAGTACCATAGTTCAAAGGCCTCAATTCTTTGGCACTCAGCCTTTCTTATGGTCCAACTTTCACAGCTATACATTGCAGCTGGGAAAACCATAGCCGGGACTCTATGCGCTCTTGTTGGCAGGGTGTTTTGTTGATTAATTACCCATATTTTAGGGACACCCTTCCCCTTTTATTGCCCTTTCTATAATTGTTTAAATCTGTACCAGTATTATTCCTTTTCCTTTTTTATTTGAAATTACAACAATGCATTTAAAAGACTGTAAAATATTAGACCCAACATACAGTGACATTATGGAAAAATTGATTGCTTTAGTTCAGTAGCATGATGTACCTGTAATAACTCTGATGTAATGGTTCAATGACATAAAGGAACAATATTTTGCCAGTTCTTTTCCCATCATGCTCTCTAATCCTTCTAAAACCTGGCTCTCATCTTCCCTTGGCTTCGTTACTAAAGGGCATGTGGTTGCTTTGCAATTCTCTCTGTTCAATGCCTCGCTAAAAGACCTGGGGAAAATCCAGGAACACATCAGGGTCTTAAACAGCTGAGGAAGAGAGAAGTCACCATGTTGTCACGTGCACTTCTCCATCTTGGCATCAGGGAAAAATTGCCATAGTATTCAGTCACCTTCTGTGCTCACTATTTTTCTTCCCACCGACACTGAATTTGGATGGCGCCTCTGACACTCAATTCAGATACTTAACAACATATTGACAGTCTTGCTGCCCAGCCGTGAGTTCAAAGAGAGGTGGGATCAATGACAGATGCTCTCTGCAAAGTCCGCCTGGAGCCCCAGAAAGACAGCAGACAATTAGTCAAATGTCACCACAATCCAAGGACTTTCCAGCTTTTGCATCTTCCAGCACCTTACAAAAGAGGATTAAATGAAAGACAAAGTGCCAGCATTATGCAAATGATGCTGAAATCTGCTCACCAGATGATCCCTTGTATTCTTTAAACCCTTGCCTCTCTTGAACATCAATAGCTAGTTTGTTTCTGGCACGCTGTTTTTGGTGTCTCAAGAGATAACATAGCACATGAATGCTTTCCCTTCTGCCAAAAAGAACCATCGAGTCTAACACATGAAAATCCTTTATCTTGTAAACTGGAATGTCACACAAAAATATGAAGCCATAAACAGAAGCTTGACTCAAGCAACTAACAAAGAGTCAAAACATAAGGTTTTCCTTTTCACGCATATGGGATTAATTTAATATTTTGATAAATATGCATTAACTTCACATTCTCCTGTTTCTTCCCCATCCAAGATTTGATTTTACAAGTTGTGTAAAATTGCAGCATTCTCTCTTCCTGGGCAGGTAACAACATTGCTTTTTCTACAGACAGAGCTTGCTCACTTGAGGGGCAAAAAAAGATTACTTAATAGATAAGGGTCTCGATAATTTATTCAGAAAAACCCAACTGAACTCAATGGGAATTGTTATCAAGTAAACAGTTTTTACAATCTCTAGGGTTGAAGCTATCATATTATTAAGTAAAGTTATCCAATTCATTGCATAACACACACACTCATGCAAATATGAATTCTAATGCAAAGCTATTGTTAATCAATGAAGTAGGCAAAAACATATTGATTGAAGTTCCAGGGATAATTGGACTCATCTGTAAAATGCTGAATATTCATACAGTTATGTGAAAGAGTATAAAGTTGGAGGGTATCTATTGTTTAATTTAATTTAATTTAGCAGTCACAATCCAATTGATCAAATATGTGTAAGCAATATAAATCTGTCTTGGGCTGTCCTTTCTTGGTTTGATTTGAAACATCCTGCACCTAATAATAGAGAGATTTTCAGATTTTACACTGTTATAAATTTTAAAATCTTTAAATAGCTACTGCCAAAATAATCCATAGTTTCATAGCTGCTTAAATTAACAAAGAAGTGTTAACACTTCTACAAAATAAACAGAAACATCTAAACTTCAAAAAACAAATCAAGAGTACTTTTCTTCATGACCTTGTATTTTAATGGGTTGGATCTATAGGACCTTTAACTACCTATCTAAGAAAATATATGAATGTTGGAAATATTTTAAAAAATGTTTGAGAGCAGTAGTTTCTATGGCTGTCTTCCTAAAGAGGCATTCCTCAGATAAATTATTTAGTGGAATTCTGGTCAATGCAGCCTCAAAGCGTAAGCTTCTAAGGTAAGACCAGCTATAGGACATTATGACAATCTTTATGCTCTGAAATTTTCATTATTTCATTTGCTTGAGAGGTCCATTTGGAAATATACTAGATTGGGGACAGAACAAACACCATTCATGGGCACAAAACTACTATTGTAGAAAGGATTTTCTTCATGACCTTGTAGTTTAATGTGTTGAATGTATGGGGAATTTAATTATCTATTTAAGAGATTATATGAATGTTAGAAATATTTTAAAAATGTTGGAAAGTGGATTATGGAGGAATTCCAGTAATTGCTTTGTGAAACCTCTTTATCCAGTAACATTCATTGAGTAGGACAAACAACTTCTACAGTTTCTTCTTCTGGTAGTAAATGTTCTCTGAGATTGTGAGAACTGGTTACCTCACAAGTACTAGCTCCACTTTATTGTGCCTTGATCAGGTTATGCTTTAAGTATTATGTTCTGAGTACCACACTTAAAGAAGGATTCACGGCAATTTGAATAATTTTGAAAGAATGAAAGTTACTAAGCCATGTTTAAAAAAGAAGGAAGACAGGAAGGCATATTCTGATTAAATATTGGAAATATTTTCTAAGAGTAATAATGGTTTGGCAGTGGAACCAATTACTTAGAGAAGATGTGGCCCTTATTCTTTACAAGTGCTCAAACAGAACCTGGTAAGTCAACTGTCTTGAGGCTGTTTTATTTAGCTTTCTGTCCTGAGCAGGAGTTTAGACTGAATGGTCAAAATGACCTCCATAACTTATGAAAAAGTTAGCTAATCTCCTTCAAGGTTACAAATGCTGCAATTAACAGACACCGTTTTTCTCTGTCTAACTCAGCTCTTTTTTTTGATACTTGTCACTTTATTTACTAATTTTAGATACCCTTCAATAGTAAAAACATCTCTGATTTATTTACCTTTCCTTTAACAAGCTTAAAATAATATTTAATTTTGGATGGCTTACTATTTCTACCATCCATTTTTAATGTGTTATTACAATACATATGCACATATATCCTTTTGTTTGAATGTGTTCATTTATAAACTTTTCTTTGTTTATCGTTGCTATTTTTTTTTTTTGCCTTAGTAGATTCATTAACTTTTTATTACTTGCACTTTTTTGTTTTTAATAAGGGATTGCATTTTAGTGGAGTTTTTTCTAGCAGCTGAGAAAAAAAATCTTAAAAGCATTATTATACAATTACTGTTTTATTCTTTAAACAAAATTGGATAGTATAAATAATTAAATAAAAATAATTTTATCTGCACCGTTTCACATACTTGGACAAATTATGCCTTCTCTACTTTTACCTTATTCCACAGAGTTTAATTTGCCTCAGGTCTGTAAAACGTATTATATTTGTTTTTTTATTACCTTCTAAAGTGAATTCAGATTCTAACTTTTTTCATTTGTGCTAACTTAACTTTTTCATTGTGCCTAATGTATTTAAATATGTAGTAAACTGCATTGTTTGGGCAAACTGTACTACTGTCGTTTTGGAGTTTGTAGAATTTTCTAAAAGAGTTGCTTTCAAAGAGGAATAGTTACAGAAACTAGAATGTTTAATTTTACATTTTGAAAATTATACAAAATAACTCTGGAAATAGTAAATAAATTCGTGAAAAACAATTCTTCTATTGGATAACAAATGAGATGACATTTCTTCATTTATTTTTGAACAAATTAATTAAAGAAAAGTTAGAAATATCTTTCCAACTACAATACAATACAATACAATAGCAGAGTTGGAAGGGACCTTGTAGGTCTTCTAGTCCAACCCCCTGCGTGGGCAGGAGCCTTATACCATTTCAGACAAATGGCTATCTAACATCTTTTTAAAGACTTCCAGGGTTGGGGCATTCACAACTTCTGGAGGCAAGCTGTTCCAGAGGTTAATTGTTCTAACTGTCAGGAAATTTCTCCTTAGTTCTAAGTTGCTTCTCTCCTTGATTAGTTTCCACCCATTGCTTCTTGTCCTGCCCCCAGGTGCCTTGGAGAATAGTTTGGCTCCCTCTTCTTTGTGGCACCCTCTGAGATATCGGAACACTGCTATCATGTCTCCCCTGGTCCTTCTTTTCATCAAACTAGACATACCCAGCTCCTGCAACCGTTCTTCATATGTTTTAGTCTCCAGTTCCCTAATCATCTTGGTTGCTCTTCTCTGCACTCTTTCCAGAGTCTCCACGTCTTTTCTACATCGTGGCGACCAAAACTGTATGCAGTATTCCAAGTGTGGCCTTACCAAGGCACTATACAGTGGCATTAACACTTCACGTGATCTAGATTCTATCCCTCTGTTTATGCAGCCTAGAACTGTGTTGGCTTTTTTGGCAGCTGCTGCACACTGCTGGCTCATATTTAAATGGTTGTCCACTAAGATTCCTAGATCCCTCTCACAGTTGCTATTATTGAGCAAGGTACCACCTATACTGTACTTGTGCATTTTGTTTTTCTTGCCTAAATGTAGCTGTAAACTTTTAAAAAATTAAAAAACTAAAAACTAAATTAAAAAAAAAACTAGCTGTAAACTTTTAAAAAATTGCTAAGTATTCTAGATTATTCTTTTCCCCCCTCTTCCATTCATTTATGTCTTGTTCACGGAGACTGCCTGGACAAGTCCCTGCAATGCTCTTGGAAAGATTTTTCAGAAATGGTTAGCCATTGCATTTTCCTTACTAGGGCTGAGACAGAAAGACTGGCATAGTTTTTAAAATTGTTTTAGTTTTTAAATTGGTTTTAGTAAGGGTTTTTTAACTGGATTTAGATCAGGCCATAATAATATATTTTAATTGGATTTTAATTGGATTTTATGCTCTATCTTATTGTTCTTATTATTGCCTGTACACCGCCCTGAGTCCCGCAAGGGAGAAGGGCGGTCTAAAAAGTTAATAAATCTAAATCTAAATCTAAATCAAGATCACCTAGCTGGCTTTGTGGCTAAGGTGGAAGTAGAATTCATGGTTTCCCATTTTCTAGCCTGATGCCTGAACTACTAGATCAAACTGGCTCTCAATATATGTATACTTAGAATCAAGTCTTACTGCCGGGTATATAGTGTATGTCTATAGAGTCTTTATAAGATATTCTGAAAAGTAAAAGCAATAAGGACTGCTCAGGTGAATTCCTTAGGTTTCATGGAAACAGAAATTCAGGTGCAAAAGCCAGCAAATACCATCATTATCATGACTATTGTGAAATAACTTGCATTTTATGCATTTATCCTACTAAATTAAATAAGTTTCCCTGTGCTTAATATAAACAGAATTCCTTATCTATTCAATGAAACTTGACCAATAAACTTGATAATTTCATTGAAAACTTTTTCTTTCCTGCAAAAGAGACTTGTATTTTCAGCCAAGGATTTATTTCTTTTCTTTTTAAGTTGGCATTTTTAAGTTCTTGGTTGTTAGAAGCAGACGTACATGCCATTATTGGCATTCTTTTCCATTGTTGTTTGTTGCGAAGTCATGTCTGACCCATTGCGATCCCATGGACAATGTTCCACCAGGCCTTCCTGTTCTCTACCATCCTCTGGAGTCCATTTAAGTTCACACCGACTACTTCGGTGACTCCATCCAGCCATCTCATTCTCTGTTGTCTCCTTCTTCTCTTGCCCTCAATCTTTCCCAGCATTAGGCTCTTCTCCACTGAGTCCTTTCTTCTCATTAGGTGACCAAAGTATTTGAATTTCATCTTCAGGATCTGGCCTTCTAAAGATCAGTCAGGGTTGATCTTCTCTAAGACCGACTGGTTTGATCGCCTTTGCAGTCCAAGGGACTCACAGGAGTTTTCTCCCAGGAAAGTACTTTTCAGTACTTTCTGGTTACTCACAACTTTCCACCTGAGAACAGAAGATGCTCTTTTATGCTTTCCTTGGCGATTTGCAGGAGAAGTCAGGGAAGATAAAAATGGTTGGATGATACATGTGTGTAAGATAGAACATGTGTACTTCCCTTGGGCCTCTTATCACTTAATAATTCAAGAATACTATATGCTACCAAGTAGAATGTCCATGATACCCAGTAGAATTTTCATGACCTCTCCCTTGAAACAAAAAATGAAGGCAATTCACCTTCATCCAGTTAAATGGGAACTGGTAAAAAAATGCAGAATATTTTTTCTGCATAATCCTTGCTTCATTAATAGAAGGTTATTACAGTCATATCTGGAGGGGGGGAGAGCTTTTAAAGGAGGAGGAATCTATATTAAATCCCAAAGTGATATTTATTACTATTTTTGGCTTTATATATTGGCTATAATTTTTAATGATGCAAGATTTCTAAAAGTGTTGAATAGCATTTTCTTTTTAAAAAATCTGTTTCTCTTACTCATTTTTATGTATGGAAGTTTATTTTTACTACTTCAGAAAATAATTTGCAATCAGCACCTAAAATCTCATTATTGTCCAATTGTTCCCTCAAGATTTCTTTGTTTGCATATTGTAATTATGGATAGCATTAATTGTTTACTAAACTACTTTTTCTAATTATATTTATTTTCCTATATTTCAAATGTCTATTATGTATTTTCCATTTAGGGTATATAATCTTATTTCACTGTAACATCTCCGTGGGTTCATTATTATTATTTTTAGTGCTATAAAATGTATACATAACATTCATTGCAGGGGCTCACAGCTGTATAAGGGGAAGTAAAACTTAATATGGAACATTAATAATAGGACAATAAAATAATATTTTAATGATCAGTCTGTATAATATACCTTGTATATTTGTATTCAATCTCTATCTTTTGTTATGTAAAGAAAACTAGATAAAATAAGGCCAATTGATGAAGGAGAAGATTTCTGTCTAGGGAGAATTGTTAATAGCAGCTAAAAGATTTCTGGTATAGTAGCAAAAAATATTACCACTATTGCTGCTCCATCAGTGGAATTCTGCAAGGGTTAAAGCCAGTTGAGAAATGATATAACTCAACAGAATACTAATCCCACTTTATAATTTCTGCAAGTCACTCTTGAAAGGAGCTCAGAATTATAGGTAGTTCTTGACTTATTTCTTTAGTGATTGTTCAAAGTTACAATAGCATTGAAAAAAGTGACTTGGGACTCATCTCACCTGTAGGATGATTGCAGCATCCCTTTGGTACATGACCAAAATTTGAGTGCTTTGCAATTGCCAAAGCATCCCAGGGTCATTCAGTCACATTCTGCAACCTTCCCAGCTGGATTCTGACAAGCAATGTCAATGCAACGCAGCCGATGCTTTTAACAACCATGGCAAACAAGGCCGTAAAGTCAGGCACAACTCAATTAACAATTGCCTGGCTTAGCAATGGACATTTTCACCCCTATTGTAATTGTAAATCAAGGATTACCTGTGTAAGTAATACACAGTCCAAGTAACGTGGACTCTTCACTTTTGACCCATAAGAGGACAGTTGGGGAAAATATATTTAAAGCAAAGGTAGGCCAACTTTTCTAGGTGAAGGAACACATTTGGTTTTGGTTGATACTCTGAGAGTAGGTAGTGACAGATCATTCCATGCTGCTCTTTCAAATACTCACTATTAATTAATTGCCCATGTTCTACTATCCTACTTACACATAATTTTCACTATTAATAACGTTTCAGTCTTAATCCTAATGTATAAAGAAACAAGATTTTTCAGTTTTATTAATATTGCTAGTTTTTCTAGCATTCCCAATCTGTCTTTGATAGGATTCTATTTGCTTCTCTATGTGCAGAACATAAAAGGTTAGAGGACAGGGTGTTACCGTGACTTCAGAATGCAGGCTGCTCGTGTGTGGTGTCCATCAAATATTTGCCTAATCCTAGACAAAGAGGCATGCTATTTAGGCACTGGATCCTTACCACCACTTTTTTTTAAACTTTTTCACTCTTTGATTCCCTCTGACTTTCAACTGTTTCCTCACCCTGCCCACTCCTTCACACCTTTTGAATTTTCCTCTTAATTCACTTCCTTTTCTTTCTACTGCTTACAGTATTTAATTGCCACAGTGAGATAAAGATTCCTTATTCTTTGCACCACTGGTTAATGCCAAGTTATTAATAGCACAAATTGGAATCCTTACATAAATAGGTAATGTGAGATCTAAATTACATTTTATATTAAATATGTAGGCAATAGTTACCCTGCTGTTTTTATTTTATTCTAGAGAAAGTGTACAATGTCTAGTCTAGATGAGGAATTCTTATAAGACCTATTTTTTCTACTTCAGACCAATCGTTTTGCAAAAATCTTTAAAAAAATCCGGGAGAATATACTCAGAGTGTTTTAGAAGTCCCTTTATACCTGGATGTATTGTCAATACGAGAGCAATTTTGGAAAACAAGTTGGTTGAAAAAGATTAGCTCTTCTTTCCTCCATATATGGGCTTCTTGATCCAAACATGAAAACTCACTTTAAAGGATAATTAGATGCATGCTATGTATATAATCTGACATTTGTTAGCTCTGTGTATATAACTGCTTAGAAGTAGGTGTATTGGGACTTTATACAAGAATAAGGAGGTTTAAATATCCCTCTTGTGCCATAAATGAATTGGTAAGGATTGCATGCATTAGATACTTTGCTCAAGAGCTGCTCCACTACCATCACAGTAACATTGTTCTGTCTAATTTTATATAAAATAGTGACTGTATACTGGGAAAGCAATGAAGTTCAGATAATTAACATGAAAGAAATATGAAAGAATATTGTTCCTTAAATGCAAGTGCTTTTCCAAGCAAGCTTTGGGAAAGTTCAGCCAGAACACATCAAGTAGATATTATAGTCTGCCCTGTATGGCCTCCGATCTGCATTTAATCAGCACCCATGCAGGTGAAAGGTTGGGAGGGAGACAATCCAGCTTCTTTGACTTATTTTTGTTTTAATAATAATAATAATAATAATAATAATTTTAATTTCTATCCCGCTCTCTCTCCCCAAGGGGACTCGAGGCGGGGCACAGGCAATTAAAAATACAAATAGACCACAAACAAATACAAAATACAAAGTTAAAAATAAATTAAATAAATCCTGCGCTAAAACCCATAACTAAACTAAAAATTACCCCTAAAAAACCCTGACCTAAAAAGAGACTACCCAAGGCCGGCCAGACGAAAAAAGTGCGTCTTTAATTTTAAGCGGAAGGAGCGGAGGTCCGTGGTTGTCCTGATATCCTTGTTTTGTTAGCCTTGTTTGAAGTCTCTGCACACTAAATCACAGTGGGGGCTTATTGCCTTATGGTTTGAGATTAGATTTAGCTTAGTGAGCTATTTTTGAGTGCTATGTTCAATATTTTGACACAAATACAGAAGGGAATATTTATTTCTCAGGCAAGTTGCTGTATTTGCAACTCATTCTAAATGGCATACGCTCCAGCTGTAGCTAGGGGTAAATAATACATTAGCAGCACTTAATCATAGTTAATCCTAATGTTTAATGAAACATTCCCTGATATGGACCATCAGGAAGCTGGGGGAAAATGGGGGTGGATTTCTACTCCAGTCCCAAATGTTTTCTGGAACAACCAAGTCTTCATGGACTTCTTCAGCTCAAAAGCATTGCAGCTTTTCAAGTTTCAATTTTAGGGGAAATGCTGTTTCATTCATGTTAGACCTATAAAATTAGGTCTAGCCCAGGGTGAAATTCAGCAGGTTCTGACAGGTTCTGGAGAACCAATAGTGGACATTTTGAGTAGTTTGGAGAACTGGTAAATACCACCTCTAGCTGGCCCCATCCCCATCTATTCTCTACCTTCTGAGTCCCAGCTGATCAGGAAAGAATGGAGATTTTGCAGTATCCTTCCCCAGCCACACCTACCAACCAGTAATAAAAAACATTGAATTTCACCACTGGTCTGACTTCCAGCTTAATATCCATTTCATTTTTCATTTTCATTTTATTACATTTATATCCCGCCCTTCTCCACAGAGGACCCACGGCGGCGCACAGGAAATTTAAAAAACATACACAATAGAAGATAGACAAATAATTTAAAATATATATTAAATAATCCCCAATCCTGTGCTAAAAACCAATTATTAAAAACCCAATTTAAAACTTTTCTAAAAGTCCCCATGGGAGGTTAGGCTAGGCCGGCTTGATGGAAAAAATATGTCTTTAAACATTTGCGGAAGAGGCGGAGGTCGGTGATGGTCCGGAGTTCAGGGGGTAGGTCGTTCCAAAGGGCAGGGCCCGCCACAGAGAAGGCTCTTCCCCTGGGTGTCGCCAGTCGGCATTGTCTGGCCGACGGCACCCTGAGAAGGCCCTCTCTGTGGGAGCGGATCGGTCTAAGGGATGTATGGGGCAGGAGACGGTCTCGCATATAACTAGGCCCTGAGCCATGGAGCGCTTTAAAGATGGTCGTCAGAACCTTGAAGCGCACCCGAAAGACCACAGGAAGCCAATGCAGCTCGCGCAGGATTGGTGTTATATGGGAGCTTCTGGTGGCTCCCGTAATTACCCGCGCGGCTGCGTTTTGGACTAGCTGTAGCTTTCGAGTGCACCTCAAGGGAAGCCCCATGTAGAGAGCATTACAGTAGTCGAGACGGGACGTCACAAGAGCTTGAGTGACTGTGCAAAGGGCAGCCCGGTCCAGTAAGGGGCGCAATTGGCGCATCAGGCATACCTGATGAAACGCCCCCCTGGCCACGGCCGTCACATGGTCCTCCAAGGACAGCCGGGAATCCAGGAGGACACCCAAATTGCGCGCCCTCTCTACGGGGGCCAGTGTTTCGCCCCCAATGGCCAGAGTTGGAGTAATCTGGCTGAATCGGGGTGCCGGAAACCACAGCCACTCAGTCTTGGCAGGGTTGAGCTTGAGTTTGTTACCACCCATCCAGATCCGTACGGCTTCCAAACACCGGGACAGCACTTCGGCGGCATCGTTGGGGTGGTCTGGGGTGGATATGTACAGCTGGGTGTCGTCAGCGTACAGATGGTACTCCACCCCAAAATCCATCCTTGGACTTAAACGGCCTCCAAATACATAACCATTCAGTCTTGTTGGGATTGGGATGTGGAAGTCTATTCAGATTCCAATATTGTGTAAATCTTTAGGACATCACTTCAACCACTATTTTCATATGGCCCGAGGCTGACATGTACCTCTGAGTACGCTCCGTGTACCATCTAATACCATGTTGATACAAAATCTCCCGCAGTTAGTGTTCTCCAAATTCAAATCCTGATGCATCTGCTCTGAGACATAAATCATGTCTAAAGTGCAGCCAACTATCATGAATCAGGATCCTGATGATCACAAATGGGCATGCTATAGAGGTCTAATTATGTACTATGTCAGGGATTTTTGGATACATGGGAAGTAGAAAAAGTATCATTGCAAGCAGACTGGCTTTCAACTGTGCTTTGCAAATATAATAATCCTTTATTATACTCCTATCCCAAAGTCTCACCTTCACCAATTTGAACAGCTGAACATAAAACGCTGAACTGGAAAACATATACCAGGCTATATCAAGGTACAGCTTTTCATGTCTTTAATTGGCCTCTATCAAAGAATAAATAGAAATGTGCATCTTTTTCAGAAAGAAAGAATTCCTAAATGTGGATGAGAAGCTCTAGGTAAAGAGTTCTATATTCTGGTAATGGAATACAGTAAACATCGATGGTAGGGAGGAAATTTTCTGTTTACTGGGATACAAAGTAGTATTTGAATAACCAATCAACAAGAGAACCAATAAGCTGCTCAGAATAACCAATCACGTGATCAACTGACCAAACTGGCACACAAGACATTTATAAGCTAAGAAGGAACAGAACAAGAACAGCTTGTTGTTGATGTTACCTAGTTTGGTAAAAAAAATATTTAGAAACTAAATTGAAACAAACTTGGAGAGCAAACCACTGCCAAAATGAAAATTAGTATTTCTGCTTTGTGAAAAAAGCATTGATAGGTGAGAATGTTTTAGGTAAATATCATGACACCATTAATGTTCTCCCGTGAAATCACTAAATCAGAAAATGAGTTAAAAGATGTGTCATAGGTTGGAGTTTAAATGACAAAGGCTACCTATAATGAAAAATGTTCTCATCGATTCACTGTAAATCTAGAAGCAGCCATCTTAAGCACAAAAAAAGAAACAAAGAAAGGTATGAATGAAAGCTATTGTTACTGAAGAAGTTACCAATATTGATGGTTTAAAACTGAATATTCTTCTTGTTTCTGATAATAAATAAGGGTAAGGAGAAAGAACAGTACTGCTACCCAAGAAAAGGGAACATTGAGGTTTAATCTAAGCAGCAGAGAAGATTGATTCCCCATAGAAGTAAAGAGGATCCAAGGTATTGTTAATAAGGTAAAGGTGTTTGTTGTATGGTATTAGTAGTAACTCTTTATCTAGCAGGTCAATTGAACCCACGGACACTCCTTTTTAGGAGATCCTAGTAGAGCTAAAGAATATATATTTTCTTCTTCTTCTTCTTTGTTTTTTGCTGGAGGGGGATGTGTGCAGTTGGAAGGCATGTTTTCTGCCTGGGTTCACAATAGCTCAATAAGCAATTTCTAAAATACTGGAAGTTCCTATGTATTAGCAAACAGATAATAATATGAAATGCCATTCAACTGTAAAAAAGCCATCAGAAATCAAACACCAGATATCACATCTCAAATAATGTGAATTATCAAATGCCAAACTCCTCCACTTCTTGAATGTCACACACTGTATAATGGATAGTGGCTATTTAATGCACATTAACATGTAACTTTGTAAAAGCAGATTTTAGGAATAATGATGGGGAGGAATTTGTTTTTCATTTAATTGGTACAATGATCTGAAGCTTTGCCTTGCAGAAGCTGACTGATAGTGCAGTATGAGCAGGAGATGTTGAAATGTAGATGTGTATAATACAATTAATTTTTCTGAACCGAAATTAATAAGAGATGGCCATATTTCTGCAGTAATGATTTAACTTTATGAAGAAATCCAATCAGCTATCCTCTTGTTCTTCATTAAAGCCTTCTGGGTTTGTTCAGATGCAAAAAAAGGCAGGAAGATTTTCATTTTAATGGTATAATTTATTTCATTTATTTCTTTTCTTTTCTGTCTTCTTTTTTTAGCTTTATTCCATGCAAAATAACAATGAGGACAAAGCACGTAAAATTACTTTGGCTGATAATTCCCTTTAATTTGATAAATTCTTTATATTCTTTCTTTTGAGCTACGATTCCCGCCTTTATTTCACTTGTTTAGTTTCCCTTAGGTTTTTCCTAGTTATGCACTTATTTTATATAAGCTAACCTGCTTTTTATTCAACACACATGTTTTCCTACATACTGTCAAAATAATTAAGTACTTTGTATAAATTTGGACACTTAATATGACAAAAATGTTGCCAGTAAGAATAATGGAAGAAACAGAAAAGCAGTGGGAAAATTACAAGGATAATTCGAACAGATTCAACTGTAAGTAATGAGGATTTAATGAGGCTGATATTCAAAGAGTCTCTCATTTCTTAGTGTATAAAACATTCATTTTTCATATTAATTGTCTTCCTGCTAGAGGTCTTATAGCACTATGGAGAAAGGAAATATTACAAACTTTTTGTATAAACTATGCAGACAAGAGACTTTTATCTCAAGTTCTGTTTTCAAAAAGAAAAATCAATCCCTTCTATGGCACAATAATGCCCACAAAGAAAAGAAGAAAGGCCTCTTTTTGTTTACTGATAGGATCTCAGGAGAGCCTTAGAGAGGAACTTTGATCTTGAAACACACCATTGCTTCGCAACTAAAGAGAGGGTGAGCAAAGAAATGGCATATTGAAGCACCAGAGAGATGTTAAAAGTCAACACTGGGAGAGGAGCAGGAGATAAAAAGATCAGCATAGTACACGCTATCTTCCCCATGAGTGAAACGTTCACCCAGATGCAAACAGGTTCTTCCAAAGCTCACAAGATTTATGCCATTCGAATGAAAGCCTTACTGCTTTTCATTGCAATCCTGGAGATGCTTAGAAGGCTTGTGTTGTAGACAAATAGAGTTGAAAAATAAAGATACGGGAGAGGGATCAGTTGTTATGAAATATCATCAGAGATAACAAGGCAGAATTTATGTATCTCGCTCTGTGTGTACAATTAGACAAAGTTATTTTATCTTTTTCTTTCTCTGACCAATTCCAGATTTTTTTTAAAAAAACATGGTTTGCTAAGAAAGACTTAAGGCTATGTGAAGTTCACGGAGTCCATATTTTAATATTAACTAAAATAAGCTACTTTATGGCTTACTGTTATGTGCCCTGAATTGTGGTGCATATTTGTTGTAGAAAGATCACGCTAACTCAGTAAGATAGACATAAATGTTGTCATATGTCCTTTGGACTGATTGCATTGCTGAAATAGTTCATTATGGGATTCTCCTTATGGGGAAGAGTTTGATTGGTTGGTTGGTTGGTTGATTGATTGATTATATGTCATCAAGTTACTGTCAACTGAGAAAAGTATTGCTTCTTCACTCATTCATTTGAAAAAGCATGGTGAATTTCAATAGCACATTGAAAACAAAATTATTTTAAAATAATTCCTCCAAGAAATTATTATGGGGAAGGAATGAACTTTAACACTGTAATCAAGTTAGAACTAAGCAGTTTCTAAAATAAATAGTTTTGATATTTACATTCTGAAGTCTCAGTAATGGAGTTTGGCTCTGCAGCTTCTGTTTTGGTCGAGTTACAGAATGTTTTTAGTCATTTTTCAGTCATCTTATTATTGTGCATGGATCTGGATAGGATTTCCCCCCTATTATGTACATTTGCTAGATGAACCTGTAGAAGAATAGACAGACATCACTTGCACGGACACCCCTAGATACTTTCTTGCATTTTCATATTGAAAGATGTTCCCCAGTTAATATACTCTGATAATTTACAAGATTGAAGTTGGCCAGATGGTCTTTGCCTGGCCAGTTTAATTTGTTTAATTCAACTAAAGATATGGTTCACATAAATGTGTTTGGTCTTCTTTAAGAAAAGTTGTGAAACTATATTAAAAAGAAATTCACCACAGCTTAATCCAGAACTTCTCTTCTAGCTATGAAATCTTCTAACACCCTCCTCTCCATCAATTCTTCTTCAAAGAGAAAATCATGAGAAGCAAATTGTTACTGAGATCCCTGAGCTCCAGCCAATGACTGATCTCTTTAGAATGGCATTTCATTTCATCCATTGAGGACATGAAAATTGTTCTTTTATGGAAGAAAATCTGGAATCATTTAAATCCTAGAAATTATAGAAAGAGTAAGAACAACTCCATCCTGGGTTAGTTAAAAAGTTGCTTTTATGAAACATCAAAGGTTGAACCTGCCTATGAATTGGGAAATATTTATGGCTGATGTCCTTCTCATGATTTTAAAAATGGCTATTCATAGCCTTATCTGGGCTCTTGGACTTCAAAAAGTTCTCCACTGTAGACAGCTGACTATTGAGACAATGTCTATCAGCCTGTTACCAATACTTTAACATAGCCTGTTTTCTGTTTCTTTGTTAGACTTTGAATGTTTCCACTTAATTTTTTTTTTTTTTTTTTTGCAATGTCTGGTAATCTCCACAATTTATTCTGACTTCTACTAGCCATTTTCTGTTGTTTTTCTGTTGGATATAGCAATATTGGCAGGCAGGACTAACATTTGTACAGCTCTGCCCAGTGCAAGACAGTCAGGAACAAAGCACACTGTGAACCTCAGTCAGATATTATGGTAGCTGATACACTTCCCAGGATAGCACATCAATGAAATTCTGGCCCTATTGATATCACACATTTTTTCTAACTTTAGACAATTATGCAATCAGCCTATTTACATGGAGAAAGCATAGAGCTTTTCATTTACTCATGATCACATGCAATGTTTGAAGTTGAAGAAACTGAGCAATAAAGTCAGAAAATCCCGTTGCTTCTTGAAAAAGCACCTTTGGGACAACCATGACCTGGATGAAGGAGAATCTCCATAGACTGGTAGCAATAAAGTAGTCACAGTGGAGGAAATGGGATTATCTGATGAACACTCTGCGTACAATCATATTGAATTGAGCCTATGAATAAAAAAGGAAATGAGATAGAATTCCAGGATAATTTAGAAGAGAAACAACAATGTTTTTGGTTTGTGATCCATAGATCTCCATCAAGCATCAAAGATACACAGTGAAAAGCTATTCAGAGTTACTTACACCTTCTCACCAGAGCTGGTATTCAGCCAGTTTGGATCGGTTTGCTCAAACTAGCGGAAGTTGTGAGTGGGCCCGGTAACCCACCCTGGCTTGATGCTGTCCTATTTAGGCACGTTTTTGAGGATGGGTGCACGCATTGAAGGTGCGTACATGAACAAAGTGCATCATGGAAGGCTGGGCACATGCATGGAAGGGGCCTGTGTACCTGCAATGAACTGGTGGTAACAAAACGTGAAACCCACCAATGCTTCTTACCCAAAATAGTGGAATTCTTCATGAGCAAGGATTGTGAAACCTGACAATTTCTTTTAATTTGTTCCAGACAAGTAACCTAGTGATCCTAGTATTCATGAAACAGAGATCTCAGTTCTTGACCTCTCCAAATTTTAGGTTTTTGGCTCATGTTTGGAAATGCTATTTGCTATGCAACACTTTTAAGATAACTTTTCATAATACCCTGGAAACCACTTGCTTTTTTTTATTTTTTTTTACTACTGGTATCTAGAAGTGTTTGCTCAGTCAGCAACATTTCACAGTGTATCTTTCATAGCCTTTATGTGAAATTAAATTCCCATTACAATGATATGGAGCCACTTAGCAGGGTCACATTTTTGTTCAATCACAGGGGTAAATTTCAATGGGAAAACTAAAAATCATGTGCTTCTACTTATTGCTATTATCAGAAACTGCAGTAAGTAGATAACAATAGCAATAACACTTTTTTATATACTGCTTCATAGTGCATTCCAACCTTCTCTAAGTGGTTTACAGAGTCAGCATATTTCCTCCAACAATCTGGGTCCTCGTTTTACCAATCTTGGAATAATGGAAGGCTGAGTCAACCTTCGAACTGCTGAACTGCTGGCAATCGGCAGTCAGCAGAAGTAGCCTGCAGTACTGCATTCCAACTACTGTGCTCCCACTGCTTATAGATACTGGTTCTTATCAATTTCATGAGAGTATATAAAGGTTTTTTCTATGGGCTAAATTTTCTGCACATATCAAAAATGTATCATGATTCTAAATCAGGTGGGCCAAAACAAGACAATTAAACTTTCAGGGCATTTTGGCCAAATTACACAAATGATAATATAGGGTGTAACACACACATCTCATTATAATTACTCTCTAGTCATACATAGAATGTTTTCCCTCTTCTGCTTCATTACAAATGATTACAAATAATTTTGAAGGTCTCTAGGGTGCCTATAATGAATTTGTGCTGTGATGTCTCCCTATTGGAAGAGTGGACAATCTATTTGTGAGGCACTTGCTGGTTTTCTGGCTACTGTGGAAGCTGAAGTGGTAGAAGTAGGTGTGACTATGACATTAAAAAAAAGAAAAATGGATTGTGTGGGAAGAATATTAAACCATGTAAATACCTCAAAAATGTTGCAATCATCAAAACTGTGAAACTGGATAGTTCTGTTTCTATAGTGGTTCAGGCTTCTCATGACAAACTGGACTGGAAACAGATAAATGAGACATTCAGGACATAGCAGGGATGGTTAACCTTTTCAGCACCAAGTGCCAAAACAGGAGTGTGTGCATGCTCCAGAGCGTTGGAACCTGGGAGAGAGCAGCTAGCCATTGTGCATGTGCACGGTAGCCAGCTGCTCTTCTGGGTTCTGTCACATGCATCTGTGCCAGCTAGTTGGTTCAGCGTGCATGTGCACCGAACAGCTGCCCTCTTCCAGGTTCCGGCACGTGCATGTGCAAATGCCATCTGGTCTTTGAAGAAAGCAGCTGGCCGATGTGCACGCCTGCCGGACCAGCTGGCTGGCCACATGTGTGTGACAGAATCTGGAAGAGCAGCTGGTGACAGTGCAGAGAGGGCTGTGCATGCCACCTCTGGTACGTGTGCCATAAGTTTGCCATCATGGGAATATAGGAACTTCTGAAAAATAGATTTACTGTGGCAAAGCTAATAAAGCTATTACAAAAGAATTCCAATGACTGCTTTGCCTCAATTGCCAGTCTTATTCAGAGTAAAATCAAGGTTCAAAGTCTTATGCCTCCCTCTCATACAGTCTTGTATTAAGAGAGCATTGAAGCCATTCTTCTCTAGGCTGCTTTAGGCTACTATTTTCTACCCACTTTTGGTTTAGTAATGGACTTCTTTGGTTTCAGACCCTCTGATTCTGACATTGTGAGAAATGACCCTCATACCCACTTCATTCTTAAATTCATTGATGTAACGAAGGCTGTATACAGGCTCACAGATGGAGGCAGCCTACGGCTCAGAGGTTTTCCAGTGCAGGCTACTGAAGGCTACAGCATATAAGTTCTGGTGCCGTGATTTGCTTTGATCAGGGCAAGCGAGAGGATGGCTGATGAATAGATGCTATTGGTTTCCAGTGACCTTTGGTCCTTTCTAACTTGATGATTCTCTATTATAGTCTTCTTTAATCAACTGTGGATAATACCTAACAGATAGGCTCAATCTCCACCAAACCTTCCACCTAATAATTTCAACTTCATTGAGATATTAAAGCCAATCTAATTTTACAACCTAATTTTCAAATTCATTCACTGAAGATCTCCTCCAGCATCCGTTATTTATATTAGTGATATAATAGTTATTTCCATTCCATATACAGTGGCCACTGGTGTGTGAACTATAGGGGTATATTTTCAGGTATGGGGACAGTTTCCAGTAGGCAGGCTCATTTCAAGGTTCATTAGGCATTTATTTTGATTGTTGCACATTAGTCAACAGCTTCCTCTTCTTGGGCATTAGCAGAAGCCTTGAACCAGCAAGTAATATGCCGTTTTGGCAGGTGGAAAGTCAGAGAGAAATTTTATTAGAGTCATTGATGCACAGAGCTACTGCAGTATTACTTTGAGCTACTATTTTAACCCTGCATTTTCCTGCCTTAATGCAGGAACTTTAGCAACTGATAATGAATTTTTTGTATCCATGTGGTTAAAAAAATTCACAATTAATCTTGAATGAACACAAGGGGCTTATTTTGGAAGAGATAGTTAATTTTTCCCACTAGGCCAGAGCCACTGGCTTACTTGGGATCTTAAAATTTAAAATCATCATCATCATCAACAACATCATCAACAACAAAAGCTATTCTGTACCTTCTTTTGCCCTTTCATTAAATTATATATTTTTTAAAAATAAAGCAAGGCCAGTTCAAAATTTGCCAGGAATTTTTATATGTTACAATAGTATACTACCATCACTAGGACAAATGTTGAAAGTGTCACTTAGAAAAGTATGAACTTTTCTAGCTGAAATATTGAGAGAACAATCAAAACTGTGGTGACTCTGGGCTCAAAAAAATCAAATCATAACAGGAAACAGAGAAAATTATGTATTGTTTTTGCTCTGAACAAGAACCATCTTCTTATGTCAACTACATAGTTTGGTCCAGTAACTCTGATTCATCAAAGAAAATATTGCTATAAAAAGCAGGGAATTAGCTAATATAAAACAATGCCTTGGCTGTATAAAGGCACCTCAGGAATTAGATAAGATCAAACGGGACTTAAATATGAAGAATGATTTTTTAAAATTTTATTGACTATTTATGAAATTTATTGAAACATGACTTTTTGAAAATATTAATTTAAATTAGTTTGCATGTGAAGTATTGAAGTATTTAGTTTCAATGTCTTATTCTGGACAGTCTGCAACAGAACCTTGACTAAGTTTGACAAAATATTTTAATGCCATACCATCCTTCCTTTCTTTCTTTGGTTTGATTGAATTACCTGAATGAGGGAAATTTCATTTATTTAAGACCTTCCTAAAGTTATTCTAAGTAATTGATGATGTTGATTGCAATCTAGTCAGGTGGTCTGGTAACTTGAGCTTTTCATTTTAACACACACTAGACATACCCATCCTTATCTAGTTCCTCTGAAGAGTGTAAAAGTAAGTGTAAAAGTGGGATCAGTTTAGATTCAGTTTTAGTTTAGATGTGGATAATCCATATGATATCTTAATCAATTGTATGAATTCCAAACAAAATCCAAATCTATTTAATACAGCAGTCATGTAGTGTTTATTGTATGTATTTTATTAAAAGCTTTTTCAGCAGCATAGATCTTTCTAATATTCAAGTTGAATAGATGCAACTCTATTGGATCCGTAACTAACCCAATGTTATCTGATGGCTGCCTAGCTTTTATAAGTACTCCATGAACATACTTAATAGCAGCCAATATCAATTTATGAAATATATTTGCTGTTAAAATCTTTATATTGACATTAATCAATGCCGCCCTGGGTCCTCTGTGGAGAAGGGCGGGATATAAATTTAAATAAATAAATCAACAAAATAGAACAATAATTACCACACTGGGTATGAATTTTATCTACTTTTAGTAGAACTCTTACATAAGAGTTACATGCTGGTGATAAAATTGCCTTTTCTAGTATCTCTTCATATAATTGACAAAATTTTAGCATCAAAAGATTTATAAATGTTTTATGTCACTCAGTAGGGAACCCATCTAGTACTGGTGTTATCACTTGTCATTTTTAAAACCATTTGTTTAACTTGGAATAATAAAGCAAATAAAAGTTGTTTTGTGTAACATCTAAATGTGGAAATTAATTTTATTTAAAAAGGACACTCTATCTTCATTCAATTCTGTACAATTCTGAATAAAATGTAAAAAATTGACAATTTATGTCCATTGAAGTTTTATCAATTTAATCTCTTTCACCTTTATAATTGCAATGATCACCCTATATCTTTCTCCAGATTGAATAGTCAAAATCTTAGCAGTTCTTTTGCCATTCTCCCTGTCATAAGTATGTTGGCATAAATTCTGTGTGCTGAGGCATTATAGTAGTTAATTCATGTTTCTTTTTCTGTATTTCTCTGTATAAAATTGTGGATAGGCATCTAATCACCTTTGCCCATAAATGTTTCAATTCATCTTTCAAATTATTTTCCCTTTTATTTTCACTCTTATTTTTATATGATGCATGAATAATAATTCTATCTTGAATATATACTTTGTATGCTTCCCATTCAAAAAATTGGACAATTGATATTTCTGAATGCAAATCAAAATATTGTAGGTTTTTACTCACATTATTTTATAAATTCTCTATCATTCTACAGGGAGACATTGTAATATCAATTTCTTGATATCTTAACAAGTATTAATTCTTGCCCTTCCCAATGATTGTTTTTTTTAAAAATGTGGGTATCTTTCTGTCAAACTCAGGATCCCATATTTCATTAAAATCTCTTCCTATTATCACTTTACCACAAACACACTCATACAGATGCCCAAAACATTCATACAACATAATAATAAGATCTAAATTAGGTTCATAAATGTGAACAATAGCTATTACAATCTCTGCTATTATAGCACATAAAATTAAATAACACCCATTTACACCAATATTAACCTGTTGGATATAAATAGTGAATCTTGTTGAACCAAAATGGCCACACCTTTAACGTTTGTTGAAGTAACTGTGTGGTAAACCTGTTCCACCCAATCATTCATTAATAGAGTTTTATCCAATTCCATTAAATTAGACTCTTGTAGATAAGAAATATCTGTCTTTAATGGTTTTAAATATGCTAAGATTTATATTTTATTTTGGATATTTTCTGAACCCTTTTACACTGACTAAATAACTTCATGCATAAATTTTACTTTCTTCCACTTATCTATATTCTCTTGATACCAATTTATTTTATGACCCATACCATTTCACAAATATCTAATCATTAACTTTGCTATCTTTAAATATTTAATATATTTTCCAGTGTTCCTCACAGACATAGAATCTCTATAAAGACTTAATTTAACATTCAAATACCATTCTATTACACACACACATCTATTTTTAAAAAAGAAGAAAAATCTCATTAATAAATAAGTGATATTTTTAAAGACATTGAAAACAGTGTTCAAAGGTAAAAAAGAATATAAGTAAAATAAGTAAAAAGAAGAAAAAACCTTGATGACTTCCCGAAGACATGCATTTTCTTTTTAAATTTTACACTAAAAATTACACAGTTCCAAATATAATGATTGAAAAAAGAAGTGTACTGTCTGTTAAAAATGACTGGTAGAATTGGTAATATGCCCACAGATAACCAAAGCATAAATTCAAAACAATATGGACTTATATATCTGTAGATTTTAAAGATAGGCTAAAGCCTCTGCATTTGGAAAATTATCAAATCTGAAGATTTGATCTTGATAAATAACATAGAATATGGTTGGGAAATGCATGAAATTTTGAAATGGCAACGATCTGAGGCAGGGCTTGAGCTCTTGTAAACATGTTCTTTTTCCCGGAAACCTCCTTGGTGAAATCGGGATAAATTGATAACTTGCTTTGATTAGAATCCTACTTCAAAGGAGACTTTACTGATCATTGGAAAAATATGTGCAAAATCTCTTCTGTTGGGACCATATGGAGGAATTGCCCAAAATAATAGGGACCTCATTCTACTTTTCCTTCTCATTAAAAGAATTTTAGTCACACAATTAATCTTAACTGGAAAATCCATTCCCATTCTGGAAAAAAATATTCCGTAAATTCAGCCAGGTTTGATTGACTTGGAGGGTTGTCAATGCCACCAGAGGTGGGTTGCCACCGGTTTGGCCTGGATCAGGCGAACCAGTAATGGTGGTGGTGGGAGGCTCCACCCACTTGCCCAGAAACCTCTGTGCATGGGCAGAAGCGTCGCCCGTACACACAAGCGAAACGGTAGTAAAAAAAATGGAAACTCACTACTGCAATCAACATATCTTTTTCCTTCTCAATTAAGACTCTGAATAAAAAATGTATTTATCCAAACTATTATAACTGTGGGTCCCCAATCATTTGTCATAGTGAGACTTTTTTTCTTTTTTTGCAGCTGTTTTAGATCATGTTTGAGCTCTGCCACATTTTGTTGGATCAGCTTTAACTAACTTGTACCTATCCAGGATCTGTTTTAACTAGAAGAGTCTTCTTTCACCATCTTGCCTAGATAATGGTGCAGTTGAAATTAAACCAGCTGTTAAACATTTAGATTTGATTGCCATTCTAATAGCTCATCAAATGGAAATATTATGTAATAATTTTTTAAATTTACCAACAATGAAGATCCTTATCCACATAGATCGATAATTCAGGAGCTTGAAAATAATTTAGACAAGAGACATATACTTGCTGCCTCATCCCAAACAGGAAATACATTCTTGAACTTATCATTTTCTTAAGAAACTGCCTCTGTTGACAAGCCATTCCTAACATGTAGATGCTGTTCCTAATGTCGTTGAAGCCTATCTTCTTGTAATAAAGCTTCATTATTCAGTCTCTGTTTACTTTGATGAAGGGGAAAAAGTTATGCTGTTTTTCTATCTGTTCACTTAAAGAATGCTCCAATATCCCTCTTTTGATAAGCCTAGTTTATTCAGGTCCCTCATGGAATTCATAGTTCCCAATTATTTTTATTGGCCCCCTGAATTTATTTCAATTTTTTGGAAGCTCTTTAAAGTGTGCAGAACTGGGAGACAGCCCTGATCAGTAGAAAGCTGAGAAGAATATTATGGTTGGAAGTTGTGAGGGTCCTTAAGTAAAGTGTCCATGTGATCACCTCATTTTCAACCCCTCATTTCTACTCTTTCTGATGAAGTTGTTAAATAAATATGCAGTTTGCTTATCGGCCTTTTGGTTAAGATCAAGTGTTAAATGAACATGTAGGTATTAGCAGAGCATAGGATGCCTCAGGGGTCCTATGGGATGCCCTGGAAGACCTAGTGTAGTGATTAGACCTCCCAAGGCCTCCCACTGAGGCCTGAGACACCTCATACTTTGTTTTCTTAGTGGGTTGGGAAGCAGGTCTAAGGCCTATAGAGACCCAGTATGAAATGATGGGTGGAGACAGGTGGGAGGGACTTCTGCAGCACCCCCATGGTTTGATTTTTGATTTTATTTAGACTTATAAACTGCCCCCTCTCCCCGAAGGGACTCGGGGCGGTGTACAGGGAAAAAAATTAAAAACCATATAAACAGACAATATATAACAAAGCTAAAAATGAATTAAATTACCTGTACTAGAATTTAAAAATATTAAAATAGGAACCCTCCTAAGCTAAAATTCCCTAAATCTAAAATCCATTTATGTCCTTGACAGAAGTTATGTTATAAAATCAATACCATTTACGCAAGACCAGCTTGTTGAAATAAATATGTTTTAAGTGAGTGGCGGAAGAGGGGAAGGTCCGTGATTGTGCGAAGTTCGGGGGGTAGGTCGTTCCAGAGGGCCAGCCCAGCCACAGAGAAGGCCCTACCCCTGGGCACCGCTAGCCGGCATTGCCCGGCAGTTGGTACCCTCAGTAGGCCCACTCTGTGGGAGCGTATCGGACGTAGGGAGGTATGTGGCAGGAGACGGTCCCGTAAGTAACTAGGCCCCGAGCCATGGCGATTTGAAGATGGTAACAAGCACCTTGAAGCGCACCTGGAAGGCCACCGGTAGCCAGTGCAGCTCGCGCAGGAGAGGTGTTACGTTGGAGTAGCGAGAAGCTCCCAGAATCCCCCGCTTGGCCGCATTCTGAACCAACTGGAGCCTCCGGGTGCACCTCAAGGGGAGCCCCATGTAGAGATGGTCAATCATGAGAGTGACTATCCATAGAGGCACTGCAGTGGATGTTTTGGGGGCTCTAACATAACTTTAAATGGTTGCTAAGGAATCAGTCATAAGTCAAGGGCTATCTGTATTTCTTATTCTTTCCAACTTTATACTTTTTTGTGTTTTCATGAAATATTAATCATGGAAAAGCATTCAGTAATGAGCTTCCACACCTGCAGATTGAAAAGAAAGACACAATCTGTTCCATCACTTTAACCATTGTTTGTGTTTGTTAGTCCATAGAAAAGTACCATTCTTGACAGATGTACCTTTTATCTGCCTTGGAACTACTGAAGAAGAACATATTGTAATTCCACCTTGCAAATATGCTGTAGATCTTGTTCTGGCAAATCATTCCATGTGTGTGTGTGTGCGCGCACACTTTTATTTCTTGCTCTTCTGTGTATCTGACCCACTCTTCAAATGGATTATTTTGCCAGTAATACTATTGAAAGTCAAGCTGGATATACAGTCCCCTTTATCTCTAAAAAAAGGGTCCATTTTTTGTTTTTATTTTTGTTGCCATGTATTTTGGGAACCAGGAAAGTCTATGGCTGACTGCCAGCAGTTGCTAGTTTGTTCATGCTGTTGTGCTATCCAGAGTGTATCATAAAGAGGCAAACTAGTTTCACACTTCACACAGCACCTCCCTTCAGTGTGACTTTGTGGTCCCATGTCAAACTGTACATCACATCATGACTGGCGGTAAGCTGAGGGGATATACTAGTCCAGTATTTGATTTTTTTTCAATATAAATGATGCCATACTTCAATAGTTAGATGGCCTAGACATTGGCTTTTGAACAAAGATCTTTTTAACATATTTAATTGTGTTTTACTAATCTAGGTGAAATGTTTATCTATCTATCTATCTATCTATCTATCTATCTATCTATCTATCTATCTATCTATCTATCTATCTATCTATCTATCTATCTATCTGTTAGTTTTTATGAACTGATCAATAAATTTAAATTTGAGAGACCAAGATAGATCTATTTTGGGCTTATTAGCTCTCATCAGTTGGCCATACCCTTTACTGGGATTCGAACCGGGTATGGCCAACTGATGAGAGCTAATAAGGGTATGGCCAACTGATGAGAGCTAATAAGCTCGAAATAGATCTATCTTGGTCTCTCAAATTTAAATTTATTGATCAGCTCATAAAAACTAACACACATATCTAAACAAATTTACACAATGGAACTCATGGTTCTCTGTCTAGATGGTCTCTGGTGATGAGCCAAAAGGCAGAGAAGGAAATAGTATGTCTCCTCCCTTAATGGGATCCTAACAGGAAGTTGTGAAAACAATTATATATGTGTGTGTGTGTATGTGTTATGTTTTTGAGCTGATCAATAAATAAGTCAGGGAGACTAAGATAGATCTATTTCGAGCTTATTAGCTCTCATCAGCTAGCCATACCCTTACTGGGATTTGAACCAGGGCTATATTACATGCCAGGCAAGAGCCTTGCCATTAAGCCAGCTAGGTTCTGTTCTTGTCAGCTGAGACAGGAGGATAGTTATATATAATTGTTTCCACAACACCCTGTTAGGCCCCAATTAAGGGAGGAAGCATACTGTTTCCTTTTCTGCCTTTCGGCTCATCACTAGAGACCATCTAGACAGAAAGCCATGAATTCCGTTGTGTAATTTTTTTATATGTGATGAGCTGAAATCCCAGTAAGGGTATGGCTAGCTGATGAGAGCTAATAAGCTCAAAATAGATCTATCCTAGTCTCCCTGACTTATTTATTGATCAGCTCAAAAATGTAACACACATATAAAAAAATTAAAAAATAAAATTAAAAAATAAATTAAATTAGAAGAGACCAGGATAGATCTATTTCTAGCTTATTAGCTCTTATCAGCTGGCCATACCCTTTACTGGGATTCGAACCGGGGCTGTGTTGCATGCCAGGCAAGGAGCCTAGCACTTAAGCCAAACCGGTTCCGCTTATTGCATCAGCTGAGACAGGGTATATTAGTATAGGTAATTGTTTCACAACAACCTGTTATTAGGCCCCAATTAAGGGAGGAGACATACTGTTTCCTTTCCTGCCTTTCGGCTCATCACCAGAGACCAAATATATAAAACTAACACATATATATATTTGTTTCCACAACACCCTGTTAGGCCCCAATCAAGGGATCTATCCTGGTCTCTTCTAATTTAATTTATTGATCAGCTCATAAAACTAACACACATATCTAAAATATTATACAACGTAATTCTTGGCTTGCTGTCTGGATGGTCTCTAGCGATGAGCCGATAGGCAGTAAGGGAAACAGTATGTCTCCTCCCTTAATTGGGGCCTAATAATAACAGGTTGTTCTGAAACAATTGCACACACACACACACACATATATGCTGGTTTTGTTGTATTTTCTTCTTTTTACTTATTTTACTTATATTCTTTTTTACCTTTGAACACTGTTTTCAATGTCTTTAAAAATATCACTTGTTTATTAATGAGATTTTTCTTCTTTTTTAAAAATAGATGTGTGTGTGTAATAGAATGGTATTTGAATGTTAAATTAAGTCTTTATAGAGATTCTATGTCTGTGAGGAACACTGGAAAATATATTAAATATTTAAAGATAGCAAAGTTAATGATTAGATGTTTGTGAAATGGTATGGGTCATAAAATAAATTGGTATCAAGAGAATATAGATAAGTGGAAGAAAGTAACATTTACGCATGAAGTTAGCCAGGGTAAAAGGGTTCAGAAAATATCCAAAATAAAATATAAATATAAATATAAACAATATATATTGTTATGGTAGTCCATGTACGATATGTCATACGCTAAATAAATACATTTACCTCTAAGAGGCTATTTATTACTCACCCATGCATTTAACTGAGCCCAATGCCATTTTCAAAGTCAAATGCAACTCTAATAACAAAGAATGAAGAACAGAGAAGTTGCAGGGTGATGGGGCACTTAACAATTTCCCAGCCCATTTATTTCCTCACTCCAAAACACCCTCAGGCCATTTCTCCCCATAAGGTTTCAAAGGTTTATTTGACCTTAAATAGTGCAGGGAAATGGTTCCTGGGGAGAAGGTTAAGGGTTTGTTCCATTCATTGATTCTCCTCCTTCAACTTCATTTTAATAAGCTGATTTTGCAAGTTGGATCTCAATTACCCTTTTTCAGTACTCCTCATCTTGGCATCCTGTCATAATTTTTGTCTGGACCTTTGAGACATTTTTTGCTGAAATTCTGGAAATTGAAGTACCAATACTACAAGTTGGAGAAGTTTGACTTAGTTTATGCAAAATGTATAGTTAGCTATAAAGTTTCTGACAGTAAGGGTAACCCTAAACTTCTGTTCCCCTCAAATAAATTTTCCACCCTCAAAATTCTGACCAAGAAACAAAGATTGGCATTTATCTGCTGTTGTAAAATAAGCTGCTACAATCTTGAAGTCATCCCCTCATGTCCATCTTTCTTGCAAACAAAACATTGCATTTATTTCAATCCTTATCTTCGCTTTTCCTTCCATGCAGGATGACGATGATGATACCTGAGCAATTCCTAATACAGGGGAAAAAAACTATCAAGGCACCATTCCTTTTGAAAACCAATAAGATTAGGATCAGAAAGAGGGATAAGTCTGAAAATTGGCTAAACAGAGCCACAGCATTTCATTTATATCACAATTAAGCTAGAACAAATTTGGCTCAATCTTCAAACTAGTTAGGACATGACAAGAGTTATAGTAGTATATAAACCACAGTTAATGGTACCCTAAAACCATCTCCTTCCCTCCCTCCTTCCCTCTCTCTTTCTGAAAAAGAATGGACTGCTTTAATGAATAGGAGAGAAATGGATTTGAACTTATGTGAGATCAGAAGAACTTCTGAATAATTTCTGAAGCAGGCTTAAACGTTTTATGCAAATTTTGCTAGCTCAACTGTTATGGTTTTTAAAAATGATGACCACTTTAGTTCTGCTTTGTAGGCAATTCAGTTCCAAACAATAGGGCAGTAGCAACAAGTGGCAGGTTAGAATTTTCAATTAACAATGGAAATCAAACCAAGTCTAGAGATACAGAAATTGATTTTCCATCTTGCCATTTAAGAGTTCACTATTCAACTTACTTTATTCAAGCTAGGAAGATGCTATACAGTTTACTAAACATCAGTTTATACTGAGAAGTATGTCAACATTTTACATTTCTTCCTATTATTTCTTTTCTTCCTTTTCACTAGGAGTGGTGATTGCTTTTAGAAGACCAAATCAACCGTTAATAGAAATACTCTGCTATAAACTTTAAGGCTGTAAGTGGGACTCAGTTTATCTCCCACTTCAAAGCTACCAAAGTTTAAGATAAATATTTTAAACCTTATGATCTATCAAGGCTGTTTTGTTGCCCCTCTTGCATCTTGAGAAATGTTTATAAAAGCTTATTTATTGGTGCCTACATTTGTTTAATTGTTGTACTTCCAATTAAGATGTTTTTCTGTTGCTGCTTTTTTCTAGTATGTGTTACATCTGATGCTCCGTATTATTTTTAGGATTACAACATATTGAATAAGGATTTTTTTTCCCCTTGGAAAGCAGATTCTAAATCTATTAAAACACATTGCACTGACCTCTTTATTTCAGATTTTCACCATGGGCAAAGCTGCACAATTAGGATGATCCTAAGCAGAGAAATTAAAGTTGTAACAAACCCTTAGATAAGAGTTTTGGCTACAAGGAAAGAAAATACAAGGGTATTTTAAAAAATCAATACCATTATGAGGGTGCTTTGCTTCTCATTTCTAATTTGGGTCACTTTCATTTCGTTATGCCTGTAGGGTATGTTGCAATTTTTGTTACAATGTCTGCAATTTTTCTTATATCTTATTTCCTTCTTCTTTATAAATCACTACTTCTATACTCTGTAAGCAGCATAGATCTCCGAGCTGGTACATATTTTACAAATGTGTGGTTTTGGGTAGCAAACTCCAGAAAGCAAACCAATGCTGATCACAGCTTACACAATTTTTTTTCTTGTTATAGTTATTGGTTGTTCCTGAAGAATGCTTGAAATAAGATGATGCAGTATCAGATGATTACATCGTACAATGTTATTACAGGCAATCTAATACTATCTGTGTTGGGAACAGTTTTGATTTACCCAATTGAGTATTTAAGGTTGGGATGTTTGATTATTACATTTTTGAATGTATTCCTCTGTCGAAGGAGATAATATTTTGATTCAGCTATGGTGCTGAAACATCAATATCCCTTCCGGAATTGAACTGGAACATTATTGTGTCCTTGACTTAGGACACTGGTTGAACTATTTCAAATCTTCTGAGTCTAGGAGGATATTCGGGCAATAGGATTTCTACTGGATCAGAGCCTGTTGTAGACTATGTAGTGGTATGTAGTGGACTAGTGGTATAAACCAGGGCTCTCCAACCTTTGCAACTTTAAGTCTGAAGGACTTCAGCTCCCAGAATTCTCCAGCCAGCGAAGCTGGCTGGAGAATTCTGGGAGCTGAAGTCCTTCAGACTTAAAGTTGCAAAGGTTGGGGACCCCTGGTATAAACAAAGCCTTTCATCAGTGTAAATTTGAAGCACAAACACAACACACATTGATGTCTCTTTTGGTATATGTGAATTGAACTTAACTGAGCTCTGGCTCCAAGCATTGCGGGAAGAAAAAAAAAAACTCTGTCAGAAATAGTTTTATAATTACTATCGTATCACATAATGCAAATTAAACCCTTATAACCATTGCTTAGATTAACCTCTTCATAAAAATGCCTTGCAGTTTTACTGGATTCCATCTAGGCATGTCTTCCTTAGTTTAGCTTTTCATTTTTCAGCTCTTTAATGATGCAGTAGAGCATATTAATAAAAGGCTAGCATTTAAAGCTGCCATTTTGGATGTCTTTGACTAAACAAGCAGATGATTTCCCTCCCAGCCTGTTTAAAAACTGCGCTTCAGAAAAGCTCGAAAAGGGACACTCAGAGAAGTAAATTGTTCATTTTTATGTAGACATTTTCAACACTCCATAAGTTCCTGGACAATAAAAACTCTTTAGAATTTATAAAATGAACTGTTAATTTAGCATTTTTTCCCCTTTGTTTAATCATCCAAGACAAAACAGCTAAGATTCTTCCTTGAATTGGCCACCACTCTTTCCAACATACTTGGTTAACCATCTCTGAGAAGAGTAATCTTCTTGCTAGCCTTCCATGGTTAATGATCTTCCAGAAAAACCTGGCTGCTCTTGCTTGAGACATCTATAGAAAACCAGCATTGTACTTGTCATTGTATAGTCAGGAAGGACAGGTAGAATACCCTGTTATTTATTCACCTGACCTCCAAGAGGTTAGGTCAAAGCACTTATTTTCCCTATTTTTATCTTTCACAGAGTCCAATCAGATAAGATTGGGCCAGGCAAATGATTGTTACAGTTGCTTAGATTTCGGTAGTCTTTTCTAGTACTTCTGCAGAAATTTCCTTTGATATTCCCCTCCCTCTCATGCTCCTTCTGAGATTACACATTTTTAAAACATTGTTTTTAAAAAATTATTAAAATAAATAAATAAATAGAAGGAAAGTTGATATTTATTTATTTATTTATTTATTTATTTTATCGTACTTTTATACCGTCCTCTCTCCCAAGTGGGACTCAGGGCACAGGAATAAGAAAATAAAATATAAATATACAGACAATCAAATAAATTTAAAATTGGATTAAATAAATTTGACCCGTGCTAAAACTTAATTTAAAACCCAGCTAAAATTCAATAATATAAACAACTATGTCAGGCCGGCATACCCAGCAAGACAATGTGGTAGCCTCCAGCATGAAGGGTAGTTTCATCATATCTACAGACTTCATGTAAAATCAAGAGGCATTCTTCAAATTATAAAAATCAATAAGGTATTATACATCCAGATATCATTTTCAATAATATAATAAATGGACAAACTGATACTCAAAAGGGAGGAATAAACAGATACATATTCTTTGGCATTTTCTATGAAAGAATGTTCTTTCTGCACCAAATCCAAGAAAGTACAATATGAATATTCAGGAACAGTAGATACAAACAGAGCAGTTTATTTATTTATTCATTTATTTTATTTTATTCAAATTTATACCCCGCACCTTCTCCAAAAAGGACCCAGGGCGGCGAAATTTGGATTTTCCCAAATCTATATAAATAAAAATGTAACTATGAGTTTGTTCAAAACCGCTAATCTCCAAAACTACTGTACCAATCGCCACCAAATTTTCACACAACGTTCCTTACAAGTGCAGTACCAATGATACGTACAGATTATGTGGATGGCACACTGGTGCCAGGTCTGTGCCATGCAAATGCACAACTGCAGCTCTTCTGTGTGTTTTCCTCACTTGCTCACTCGCCCCCCTGCCTCCTTCCGCCCCCTCCCACCTCGCCACTGGCAATGCTGCCCCCTCGCCCTCTGGCTGCTTCTGGCCCCTCCCACCTCACTGCTGGCAATGCCGCCGCCGCCCCCCTCTGCCAACTCCCCCCACAAGGCCGCTGCCGAGTCAGCGGCATCTCCTCTGCCACCCCCGCCCCCGCCAACTCCCCCCCCACAAGGTCACTGCCATGTCAGCAATCTTTCTGCTACCACTGCCGCCACTCCCCCTCCGCCAACTTCTCCTTCCCACAAGGCCACTGCCAAGTCAGTGGCCTCTCTCTCCTCTCTCTCTAGGTAACTAGGCAGGTAAGTAGGTAGGTACATAGAGAGAGAAATAAAGTAGGTAGGTAGGTAGAGGGATAGGGAGAGAGAGGGAGAAATACAGTAGGTAGGTAGGGAGAGAGAGAGAGGGAAAATACACTAGGTAGGTAGGTAGGTAGGTAGGTAGAGGGATAGAGAGGGGGGGAGAAATACGGTAGGTAGGTAGGTAGAGTAAGAGAGGGAGGGGAGGGAGAGGGAGGGGAAACCGAGGCAGAGAAGGGAGGGGGGTCGCTGAGAGCGTCTATGAGGGGAAACTTTCATTTAACCAAACTGGGCCACAGCAACGTGTGGCAGGTACAGATAGTACATTAATATACTTAGAGCCTTAGCTAGAACATGAAAAAAATCATATTCACTTCAGACTCAAAACTAGGGTCACTGCAATTAAAATCCAGCTATACTCCTAAAAGAATTACAAAAACGTATATCAACTTTTGCCATAAGATGTTGAGTTAGTGAGCAAAGGGCATGATTATGATGAGGGCATTTTGGATAATTTTGGGACTAGACCATACAGGTATATTTTAAAGAACATTCTTGGAGAAGTTAGGGTGGGCTTTCCAATCAATCAAAACTTCCTATTCTGCATTTAAAGTGTCTAAATCCTTCTTTTTACTATTGTTGGGTATCAAAACCAATACCCAAAAGCCATACTGGGTATTCATACACATTTAAAAAAATAAAAAAAACTTAATTAAAAAATCCTTCCTTTTCATTCAGTCCATACATTTACAGTCTTTATTTTTTTACTTGAAGATGTTTATTATCCAGTTTGCTTCCTCCAATTTTATTAAGTGGTTTGGTTGAATATCCATTCCCTTCAAAACCACCCAGGATATCAAAGTAACTCACTTTGTTCCTTTTAGACCCAAATTCAATTACCCCAAACAATGTTTTGTATGTTGATAGGTTTCTATTTTTTAAAATATTTTCACAAATGAAGGAGGGGTTGGGAAAAAACACACATTTTTTGTATCTTCTCTGATTTGTAAAGATGCTTGTTACACAAAAGCCTTGTGTAGTTTCCATTCCCAATATGGTTTACCTGGATTTCATCCAATTTAGTTAAGACTGTTTCAGCTAAAATATAGATAGAGCAAAATAAAAGCTTTGTTTTTCAAATTCCTGTTTTCTAAGTTTTGTCCTGAGTTTCAAATTGGTGACTTCCATATGGGTCTAAAATGAATAGGATGTATGTGTTAATGGATTGAAGACTGGACCATTTTAGTGGAAATTTCAAATATATTACTACAAAATCAAAGAAAGAAAGAAAGAAAGAAAGAGAGAGAGAGAGAGAGAGAGAGAGAGAGAGAGAGAAAGAAAGAAAGAAAGAAAGAAAGAAAGAAGAGAGGGAAGAAGGGAGGGTGGGAGGAAGGAAGGGTATCAACGTGCAAAATGTGTCTTTCATAAACCTTCAGAATGTTATATGATGAGGAGGCAAAAAATTGCTTGAAAAAAGGAAGGAAGGAAGGAGGGAGGGAGGGAGGGAGAAAAGCTTTCTTTCAAACACTAAGTGTGTTTTTGTGGATGTTTGGGTGGATTTGCAGTTGGCCTGAATATCTAGCTTACTGCTATTTGAGGAAGTTTTGAATCCTATTGCTCTGGCATAGAAAAATAATAAAAACATGGAATTGCACCAAGGAGCTGCTACTATTTAATGATTCCTACCACCTGTGCAAGCAATTTGGGAAATGGGAAAAGAGGGAATACCATGTAAGAGATTGCATAAATGTTGCATATCATTTCTTACTTAAAAGTTTGGTGTTATACCTCTGCAGCTGTTCCATTCACCTAAGAAGTATGGGACATGTTGCTTACTCAATAATCAAAGGGATTTCAACCACTTAGTCATACTTATAGTTCCACGGTGCCCTATTAGAGGGGTCTCACCAATCAGTGATCAGTATAAGTTTATTTAATTGCTTTAAAAAAGAGATTTAGCTGCTGATTAAACTGACAGCCGGAGACATAAATTTTGGACAACCAACTTCAGCATATAAAAGGGCAAACATATATTTCATTTCATGCCATTGCCTATAGATTTCCAGGCTTTCTTGTGCTGTCCTTAGAGACACACTCTGAATGCAGGTAACATAGTTAGAAAGAATTAATCCTCATTACAAGGAATGCAATCCAATGGTAAAGAAAATCACACCTGAATGCTTAAAGTAGCAGTATAGGTTGAGGGTTATTTGGAATTGTTGTATTTTTTTTTTATAGAAAGGCTTTAAGAATGAGCAGGAATTCAAAATTAATTGTTTTGAAAGTTGGGAAGAAAAATTGATCAATTGTCTTTGAAAGTCTTTACCCTGAGAATGACAAGGATCAAAATAAAATTGCGTTTATTTAGTTTAAGAAAAAATTCTGTTCTGTCAGAATGTTCTAAAGCAGGGGTGCCAAACCCGTGGGCCAGTTGCATCACATGCAGGCCCCGCCCAGTTTAGTGATGGGAAAAAAATCTCGCGACACGTCACATGATGCTGCCGTGATGCCACAGGTTTGACATCCCTGTTCTAAATTATTCAGCAAACTGGTTGCAGCAATAAGGGGAATTGTTCCTTCCATTCCTTAGATTAGAATCAAGAAAGTGGAAAAAGATTAGGAACATTTCAGAAAAGTTTTTTAAACATAATTTTATTCGATATTTTTAAAAGACGATGAAAATTATCAAGGAATAATATACAGTAAAAAAAGAACAGGAAGAAAAAGAACAAAGGAAAAAAGTGCAAAAAAAGTAGAAAGAAATAGGAAAGTGGAGTTTCCAATTTTCTTTACAGTACCGTAATTATAAGTACATTTAAAAAAATACCTCTTACTCTGTGGTTACAAAAATAAACTCTGTCTTTTTCTATCATCTCTCCTTTAATCATCAAAACTATAAGCTATAACTTTCTTTCTTTTTATTTTCTGCCAAAAAAAGTGTCTATTAGGGGCTTTTAGTCAGCAAGAATCATGGATATAGCCTTTTCTCCAATCAAGGAAGTCAATTTAGTTATCTCTGCAAATTCCATCATCATTACCAATTATTCCTCCATAATGGGTAATGCCACATCTTTACAGTTTTATGCATAATCTCACTGCAGTTATCAAATATAGAAACAAAACCCCTGCCTTTTTTTCCAATTGTTTGTTTATCAATCTCAAAATAAAAATGTCTGTTTCATTGTATATGCATCCTTAAGAATTAGTGTTTTTATTTATATCGTGATATAAAGATATTGTGGCTTTTTTACACATCCACCAAAATGACGAATTGTTCCGTCATGTTGTTCATATTTTCAACATAAGTTTGAAGTGCCTTTATATATTGTAGACAATTTCTCTAGTGACATATATCAATAATACACAATTTTAGCAATATTCTCTCAAAAAGGGCTTTTTGAGAGGGAAAAAAAGCAGGCAGGGATTTAGTTTATTATAAATATTATGTTCATCAAAGTGTTCTAAAGATTCAAATGGAAAAATTCAGGCAATACAAAGAAAAATGAATCAACAAAAATGAAGAAATCACATAAACAATATTGGTGAATATGGCAAAGTGTAGTTGCTTAGCTTTGAAAAAAGAGTGGAGAAATTGAACAATAAGATGCAATGAGAAAAAAAAGGGAGAGAGCAGGGCAAAGGATTAGCTCGCTTCCTTTTCTAATCTCCAGCCATAAAGTGGGAATTCAATGGAAAAAAAAATATTTACACAATGATGCAAACCAATAATACCAAGGTACCTTAGAAGCTTGTGGTTTTGGGGTTTTATAAATGTATAATATCTATATATTTTTTCCTCCATCTCCGCTGAGGATGATTTTTAAAAAATAGTAATGCCAGTTATTCCTCTGTATCTTACTTATCTTACTCTTCTTCCAAAAATCTCAACATAGTATTGATATGATGGGAGTTTATAGGGTAGTGATAGCTAAACTTTTTGTCCTTGTGTGTTGAAAGCGTGCATGTACGTGCCCACACCCATAATGCAATGCATTTGTGACAACCCCTCCAAGGGCCCCGCACCCCTGTGCATGCCTGCATGACCCCCCTGCATGACCCTCCCCTGCGCATGCACACGATCCCCCCACGGCCTGTTTTGGGCCTAGCAGACCTCCCTGAAGCCCTGCAGCCCCTTGGGATCAAAAATGGGGCACATGGTGCATTGCACCCTCCTGTGCTCCCCACCCCCTGCAAATGTGTGTGCATCTCCCACATACATGGCAGACACCCAAAAATCAGCTGGCCGGCAGGAGGCATGCACACATGTGCAGTGGAGCTGAACTGGACGATGGCTCACGTGCCCACAGAGGGTTCTGCATACCACCTGTGGCACACATGTCATCGGTTCGTCATCATGGTTATAGGGGTTTAAGTAGTAATGATGAAACATTTATTAGGAGAATACAAGTACATAAGCAGTGCCCTGCTAAATTGAACTGGCCCATCTAGTGCAGCACAACTTCACACTGGCCAAACCATTGTTTAAGGAAGCCAATTAGTCTCTCAGAATGGATAGGCATCATTGAGATACCATGATACAAATGCCGTAACTTATAACTTGCCTCAGATATTGTGATGTAAATATTGAGTTGCACCCTCTGCATAACAATCTAGAGCGTTCCACTGGCCAGTACGCTCCCATAGAGAGGGTCTCCTCATGGTGCCGTCGGCTAAACAATGTCGACTGGGAGAGCCTTCTCCGTGGGAGCACCTGTCCTCTGGAACGAATTGCCCCCGGAGTTACGAATTATCCCTGACCTACGCACCTTCTGCCATGCTCTTAAAACTTTTCTTTTTCTTTTCTTTTTCAACAAGCCGGGCTGGTGTAAATATAAATTTTATTATTTATTAATTTTAATTGGATTTGTTGGTTTTTAATGTTATCATGGGCCAAATTATTTAATATGTTTTTAAATTGTTTTAACTTATATATATCTGTGTTTTATTTTGGCTATACACTGCCCTGAGTCCTTCGGGAGTAGGGCGGTATAAAAATATAAATAAATCTAAATCTAAATCTAAATTTATAAGATCTTAAAAACCTGGCTGTGTTGCCAAGTCTGGGGTACTGAAAATGGGAAGGGTCCTGTTTCCTGGCTATATTGTTAACACATCACATATCTTGCATTTGTGTATTTTGAATTGGATGTTTTTTAAATGTTTTTTTAAACTGTTTTTACTATTTTTATTGTTTCAATTTTTTTTGAAAAAAATATATAACCTTAATACGTTTCTGAACTGTAAATCATCCAAAATCATTGGATGGGTGAAATGGGCAGCTATAAACAAATAAAAGTTTATGATGCATGTGTCACGTTTCTGAGATCGTCATGATGGATCCCACTATCCATTGACTTTTCCTCTTTACCATGTTCCTGTAAAATAGGCTAAGGTGAGAATTATTAATTAAGAGCATTGAGTACCCAATACATTTTAAATTTGAATGAGTATTTTACTCAGAGCCACTTTATCGAGGAGCTGTCTGCTGAAGTTAGCTTGAATTTTTCTTTACTGTATTTATTTCTTTATTGGATTTATAGGCCACCAATCCATTCAAATCATGATGGCTTACATCACAAAACAATGATTAGACTATCCATAGTAAACAGCAAAAATCAACAGTTAAAACATCTGCATTACACAAAAACAATAAATAAATACTCAAGATATATACAAATAATGCAATTCCACAGTTCACATGATGATGACAATTACCATACTAATTTATACTGCTTTCCAGAAGGCTATCTTTGTGGGGACTAGATATGGGGGTTTTAAAGTAGTTTGTTCTATAAAGTTTATGGCATTGCAGACAAGTATTGTTTCTCAGCCTTGCCCCCTGTTCGCTCACTTATCTCTTTAAAATGCAAGATTTCCAAAAGCCTCTTAAGATGAGCAAACCCAAAAACAATTTTGTTCCTTTAAATAAGCAGTATGTAATTCAAGAGCCACATACATTCTCTGCATGGCTGACTATGGCATACTTTGAATGATCTCTGCATCTACTACATCAGTCAAATAATCATTGTTACTGGTTGAGATTCTGTTTTCATTGCTTAGTACTCCCTTTGATAGCAGCTTATTTTAATATAACATTTCCCCCATTCACTTTATTTTCTGAGAGTTCTGTCTCTTATCAAGTCACACGATAAAAGAAATGCAAATAGAACCATTAATTAGTATGATTCATGATAGAAGAGGTACTAAATATGTGTTTTCATACCTATCGCTTGACACCAGAAAAATTGGTATAATTTTGTTTGTAGGTTCTGAAAACTAGCAGTCTTATTTGTACCTGGATATTTATTGACAGCTTCTGTGAAGTCAACTGTGTTCATTTTCAGTTCCTTTGTCTTAGAAGTTCAATACACATATAAGCAAATGCACAGAACGAATGCTAAAAGCAGCTACCTATACAAGGACAGAAATGAGAGCACCACTCTGCTTGTTTCTTTTAAATAGATGATTCAGTTGATTTTTCATCTACCTCCCTATTGTTTTATTGATTTAGAGAACAGACAGTCTAATCCAAATTTACATAGCATCTCTTTCTTCTGATCTCTCAGGAACTCCTCCCTCCCTACACCAAAGATGAAACAAACCAATTTTGCTTTTGAATCCAGAAGCCACTGTGACAGTCAAGTAAACATCAACTAATCAATTTCCCTGCAAAACTGATTTTTTTAAAATAAAATTTGCTTTAAACAAACATCATTGCTCTTTGTTGACACAATTAAATGATTTCTGCTATGCTGTCTATCTAGCTTGCCCACCCTGGGGAACAGGTAAAAGCTACCGCAAGAAATAAAATCATCACAGCACATGTGCTCCTGCATCCATTTGAATATTTCTTCTCCTTAATCCAACCATCAGCAGCTGTTAGGTACCATGGCATAATGCACATGGCCTAAATAATTAGGCAGACTACAGTGGTTCAAATGTCTGTGCTGTATGCTGAATGCGAATGTGTTCTCCAAGGACACCATCATGTGCTGCTGAAAGGAATTCTCCACATGTAAATGAATAGCTCCAGGAAGGAGGGGAGGGAAACAGCATTTCAAAGCAGGGTTTTCTAAGGCTGGGCTAGCCAACATTAAAAACCCGAAAGACAGACTCTGAGCAGGCAAGCTAAATAGGGATTTTCAGGATGACAATTTTCATTCCTCCATTACTGTCCCTTTCTCCAATCCAATTAATCTTTTGGAAGTGGCAACAGAGCTTTCATCTCCCTCCCCCGCCTGCCTCCTGTCATTCCAGCCTTGCTTATTTTATCATTCTTATGTAAGTGCATTTTAATCAAAGTCTTTCACAAATAAATCAAGACAAACAAAAATGATGCTAAAGAAATATATATCTCCCTCCCTCCCTGTAATTGGATGTGTGGAAAATGCAGCAGTGAATTCTAAATGATGCACAAGTCTCCTTCTCTGGGCAACACAAGGGCATATCTCTGTTTGTTTCCCATGGACACAGATAATTTCCATTAAAAGTGAAGGTCCAAAAAAAAAGAAAGAAAGAAAGAAAGAAAGGAGTATTCTGTATTTAATTTCTTTACAAGCCGAAAGACAAAAGCTTCCTGCCTTGCAAAGCTCTGATGCTGCCACTCCAACGACATCATTTTGACACTGGAGTGATCAAAACAGATTAAAATGGACTTCTAAAACACCAATTAGCATAATTTAGTAAAAAATCATCTAACTGCATGTTTTATAAACCTGCCCATTAAAACAACAAAACAGATTCTTTTGCAAAGGCTGTCTGATTCATCTTCCCTCTTTGTAATAGAAGCCTACTGATTTCATTACGGAGTGGTACTTTTATATGCAAAATGTGCGTTCAGTCTGAAACAGTCTCTTCAAAAAAAAAAGGGGTGGGGGGAAGGAGACAAAGAATGCCACTTAGGGATGTCTGCATTGGTAGGCTAATATCAACAGGGCACCCTGACCATAAGGATTCTTTTAGTTATGTGCAGGACCCTGCGGATGCACAAATATCTTCACCCTGGCCCCGCTAGCAGTTGAAACATGAAATGTTGCTCTGTGACTGCACGGAATTAGTAATGTACATAGTCTAGAAAATCTGTAGGGCAGCATGTTGAAGAAAATTGGGCTGTGTAGTGGCAAAGCTTGGATTGCTGGCTGGCACAGTAACCACATAAAGCAGTGAGCACTACCATGTGAGCAATTGTGATGTGCTTGCTATTTGTAATGTTTATGCATGTTGCTGTAAAAAATATGACCTCTGATCCACACATTTAGTCTTATTCTTACTTCAACCCTGAGCTAAAATATTCTCCTTTATTGGTAGTCTTATCCATTACAAAGAATACAGAATAATAGAGTTGGAAGAGATCTTGGAGATCTTCTAGTCCGACCCCCCTGCTCAAGCAGGAGACTCTATACCATTTCAGACAAGTGGCTGTCCAGTTTCTTCTTAAAAGTCTCTAGTGATGAAGCACCTACAACTTCTGAAGGCAAGTCATTCCACTGATTGGAATGTTCTCACTGTTAGGAAGATTTTCCTTAGTTCTAGGTTGCTTCTTTCCTTGTTAGTTTCCAGCCAGCAGGAATTGTGTGGCCATTGGCCACCCAGATGTCATAGAATCATTCTTCATAATCTCCATGTGGGCTAGTACTGTGTGGCTCTTACCCTTTGTCACAGGGAGCTGTTGTTGTAATAATAAGTCTAGTGCTGTAATGCAGGGGTCTCCAACCTTTGCAACTTTAAGTCTGAAGGACTTCAGCTCCCAGACTTCTCCAGCCAGCTTTGCTGGCTGGAGAATTTTGGGAGCTGAAGTCCTTCAGACTTAAAGTTGCAAAGGTTGGAGACCCCTGCTCTAATGTATGGACTAGCTTTGAATTCATGGATTGTTTCCCTTTCTCTTCCCTCTTTGAATAAGTCTGATTACAAGGAGTTGCAATGGATTGAGACAAGAAAAAAAAACAGGCCAGTTTCCTATGACAAGACCTAAAAAAGACATCCATTTCTATGCATAGTGAGCATTCTTTCCCTCCCCCCCCTTCTCTTTTTGCCTCTCAAAATTCCTTTCCAGAATGGCAGAGAAACATTGCCCCATTTGCTGTTTTCATTGCAATTTCTGTCACATGCAAGTGAGGCAGCTGAAAGTTAATGCCTCATATCATCTTTGAAAGACAGTTGCGTTCTCTATTATGGTGACCTTTTCAGTGTTCTGTATTTCCATTGCGTGAGGATGTTGATGATTAATGATAATTACAATAATTATAAGGAAAGGCTTGAAATATAAATTGTCATATAGTCAAAAGTAGCAGCAGAAAACACTTTTTTTTTTAAAAAAAGGGAGAAAAAACTGATTTTTTTTATTTTTATGGTTGCATTCTTTCCTTTGTACCAATCAATTAATTTAGCTTGCTCTAGCGATGCGGAAGACAGTTCAGCACCTTCCAGAACCACCAGGAAGACACAGTTTTAAACTCCAGACGATAGAGTTTGCACCAAGCTATATGAACTTATGCAGCTTGCACCACGCTTTAACAAAAGCACAGATGAGGTTTTGGTACAACTGCCAGAATGGTGATTTGTGAACCGTGTTTTAGTTATTAAAAAAAATCAATTTTAAAATCAATAGTATGCGCTTATGCCCAAACGGCTTTGCTTAACAATGAGTGAGCATTCCATAAAACAAGGTTTGGGTTTGGATTCAGATCATTAACTATGATTCCCATTATGCTGTATGTGCCACAGGGAAAGGATATTTACTTGTCTGTTCTAACTTTGGCTTACTGCCTTGCATTTTTGGAAATGGAAACATCCTGAAAATTAGCTTCCAAGTTGGTTGACTGGTTAACAGGTGTGTGCTCACTGATCTGAAATATCAGGCGGAAGGGAAAAAAGTGTTTGCAGTATTGTATTGATGAGAAGTCACTGTATAATTGGCAGAAAAAAGAATTGTTTATGCCAATTGAAGGAAATGTGTATTGGTTGCAACACTGTATAATTTTATTGCATTTTATTGTTTGTTGCTAAAGGACCTTGTAATAAAGCCATAATTCTTTAATTCATATTAATTCTTACTAAGAATTCTATCACAATACATCACAGAATCCAAGGATCCTAAGAGAAATAATATAGTGAAATTAAATTTCTCTCTCTCTCTTGGCATTTAGTACAAAGCATCAGTTAAAGGCAATTCCAAACACTGAAAAATTCTTAATAAGTTCAAACTACAATATGCATTCCCTATAATATAAATGAAAGGATATTCATTTTGGATATTTTGTCTATCTTAATAATATTTTTAATGAAAACTAGCTACAGCATACCATATATATTTAATTTGATATCCAAGCAACTCTGAGCTTCTCCATATCCACTGAGGACAGTCATATAAAATGGCAGAAGAATCTAAAAGTAATGTGTTTTAAAGCAATACTTGTATTAGTCAGTTTCTTTAAGGGGTTGCCAAAATGTGTTTCCTTCCTACCTTCAAATCAGATTGCTGCATAGAGCTACCAGGCATATCCCGGAAGGACCCAGTGCAATGCAGTGATTCAAATCTATGCTCAGTCACTGAGCTGAGATAGTATTGCTTCAGGCAAGACTCTCTTATGTGGCACTGGGCAACTTATCTCACATAATTATTGTGAAAATAAATTGGCCCAAGTGTTCATGTGCCTGTCTATGTGCGATAGAGAAACAGGAAGAAGCAAAGATGTGATACATTTTCCTACAATATTTTTAGCAACTTAGAATCCCTCCTCCTTCTCTCCTATATTCAGTGTTCTTCCAGATTTCTTTTCTCAATGAAAAAAAAAACCTTTTAATAATTGGAAAAGATGCTACCGTCTCTGGAGATTTTGGGGTGGGGCGGGGCAGGAATCCTTAATGTCAGAAATATGTTCCAGTATCAAATAATCCAAACCATTCCTGATGGCATTGCCAATGATTGCCTTTTGGTATTTTCTCTTTTCCTGAGCCAAGCCTTTCAACAGGAAGCAATGAATAAAATGCCACCTGGGTCTCCATCTCCTTTATTTTCCTGTCCAGCAGTTCATGGTCCCTTGCAGTATCTTCAAGGCTGTGTTATTTTTTATCCCCATACAGATCAGTAGAAGGTAGAATATTTCTCACTAGGCTTAAAGAACCCATCCCACGCTGAATGAGTGCCCTAGAAAGGCAGCAACTTCTCTTGAGAGGCTGCCTGATCAATAGATTTGTGTTTGAGTCCATCTCAGTAGGGAACCTACAATCATCACATGCTTCTTCCTTGTCTTGAGATTGAGGCAGGAACCTTTATGTTTTCAAGGCCTGAAGACTTTGCTTCCTTAATCTCTGAGATGTGTAGCAGTTCTTTTCATCCAGAGATCCCATAACACCATGGACCCTGAAATCTATTCTGAAGCTTCAAACTGAAAGAATTCTTTTGGACAGGGTTGGACCTTTCTGTTATATCTTTCTATTGGCCTATCTCTCCCAATTGGCTTTCTTCTATCTATCTTCCTGGAGGTTTCTTGGTCCTGTTGTCCCTCTGCATGTGTTTATTGTGTCCAATTCAGGAAATCACCATCAACTCTGAAAAGCTGGAAGCTGGACAGTTTGTGCCTTTAGCTCCTCATCTCTTCTAAGAGGGCAATAAAATATACTTACACTAGGCGTAGAATGTTCCATATTTAGTGAGGAAAATAAATGTTCGTTTGTTTATTAAATCTACAAAGCTGGCATCTCCATAGTATGGCACATTCCTTGCAAGTCATGAGTACAGTTTTTCCCATCTCTATATTGCTTTGAGACAAATGCCACCTCATGTACAGGATAGAATTTATAGATCATCCCCTACAAAACTCCAGCTTGCTCTCTTCCACCCCCCCCCCCCCCCACTCAGCCTCTGTTTGTTTGCACAGGTATTTTCTCATTGTATAAAATGAAGATTATTATTATTTTTTTTGCAAAATTCATGGATAATAAAATGTTGGCTATTTCAGCATGATGAAATTGGATGGACATGAAATAGGCAGTAACCATTACCCGTGTTCTGCATTGGCATGGCTTGGATGAGCTTTTGCACAGCTATAGCAATTTAAAACTTGCTGGCATGAATCATGGTTGGCAGTGTTTTGTAGACATAGGAAGCATACTTTCATTTCATCCTAGACAGCCATAAGCTTGTGCAAATATGAAAAAGTCTCTGATTAATTTTCAGTTGATAAGAGCAGAAAAGTTTATTTTACTAAGTAGGAAGGATGGTAAAACAACAGTGGAGAAGTCAAGAAGGGCCACTTTTAAAGTCATGAGAAATGATGACCTTGCTCAGCAGTTCTGAAACTTATGGAGATTGAATTGTCCAAAAGGAAATTTAATAATACTTTATGTCTCAAATTTTTGTGGACTCACTTTAATCCAGGGAGGGAGGGAGGGAGGAAAATAAGATTTAGGATTTTCCATCACACTTCAACAATTAGGGTATGCATATGAATGTGAGTGAGAAATGAAAAAAAAATTGTTTTTTTCTCAACTGGTTCTTTTTGGTGTTTTATTTTTCCCATATTTAACTAAATGAAGAGCCATGGTAGTAGAGGGGTTGAAATGCAGTATTGCAGGCTGACTGCCCACTGCCAGGAAGTCAATCCTGACTAGCTTGAGGTTGACTTAGCCTTTTATCCTTCTAAGGTCAGTAAAATGAGGACCCAGTTGATTGGGTCAATATGCCATCTCTGTAAACTGCTTAGAATAGCTGTGGCTATTGCTAAATGTTGGATTTTTCATCAATTGTATGTGATTGAGGAGGCGGCGAAGAGAGCGGAAGCAGAAGCGGGGATGCAGAGCTGGTTTGCTAGTTCGATTACGGAAGCAGCCTCACAGACCAGCATTACCAGCGCTTCAAGGTTCTGACGACCATCTTTAAAACGCTCCATGGCCTAGTTATATGCGAGACCGTCTCCTGCCCCATACATCCCTTAGACCGATACGCTCCCACAGAGAGGGCCTTCTCAGGGTGCCCTCCCAGGGGAAGAACCTTCTCTGTGGCGGGCCCAGCCCTCTGGAATGACCTACCCCCTGAACTACGCACCATCACCGACCTCCGCCTCTTCCGCCAATGTCTAAAGACATATTTGTTCCAACAAGCCAGCCTAGCCTAACCTCCCATGGGGACTTTTAGGAAGTTTTTAAATTGGGTTTTAAATTTGGTTTTAGCACAGGTGGGAGTGTTTAATATTTATTTTAAATTATATATTTATTTTTTGTACTTTATATGTTTTTTAAATTTCCTGTGCGCCGCCCTGGGTCCTCCATGGAGAAGGGCGGGATATAAATTCGAATAAAATAAAAAAAGAAAAGAAAAGAAAATTACCAAGCATTTTCCTAACCAACTCTAGATCCTTTGTCCACAAAACTGATGAACTAGAGCTATAGATGGCAGTGAATAAGCTCATTCATGAGTGCTGTGTGATGATCATCACAGAGACCTTGCTTCATCCACTTGTACCGGATGCATCTGTGGAGCTAACTAACCGCATCACACACCGCTTTGACAGAAACAATAACTTTGGTAAAAGCAAAGGTGAAGGACTGTGTATTTACACACATAATAACTGGTGTACTAACCGTAGAGTTGCTTATACACACTGTTCTGCAGACGTGGAATTCTCAACTGTCATTTGTCGGCCATTTTATTTACCTAGAGAGATTTCTGTTATAGTTATCACTGCTGTCTATATTCCACCTGATGCAAATGTTAGCACAACGCTCAAACCAATTTCATTGTAATTTTATTACAATGACAATAAAGATTATTATTATTATTATTATTATTATTATTATTATTATTATTATTATTATTATTATTATTATTATTATTATTATTATTATTATTATTATTATTATTATTATTATTATTATTATTATTATTATTATTATTATTATTATTATTATTATTATTATTATTATTATGTTCCATAAAAGTAATTTATAAATTCAAATCATTAGTGTATTTAAACTTTGATTTTGCCAATTTTGAAAGCAGAAAAAAATATCCACTGTAAACCTTCAAAAGACAAACCTTGTACTAATTTCCAAGGTAATGCATGCTTCAAAAAGGACAAAAGGTGTGAGCCCTGCATTTTTCTGCTATTCATTGAAGTAGCCATAAAGCTGACATCAACTAACTAAAATTTTCCCAGAATTTTAAGAGTGTTTAGCTTAAATCTTAATTCTTCCTGCTTTAAAATGGACAGGCTACAAGAATGACATGGGAAAGAGACTACACTGAATATACAAATGAAATTGTTTGTTTTTGTTTATATCATTTTTTTCTTTTTAATTGTGTTCATTTAACACAGTTACATTTTTTAAAGAAATTGTGAATCTGCTTTAATGAGTAGTTGAGTTGCTTTGCTTCCTCTTGCCGAAAATCAAGAGGGCTTTTCCAAATCTGTTTTGAATTATGCACAATCCTATTAATTTATCTGTCTACATTCTTCATCTTCAAAAAGAACATGGTGTAAAGAAACTGTGTTTCCACTGTACCTATGCTCAATTGACAAAGCATTAGAAATATGATCTCATTTCTATAAATAAATTATATATAAAATAATTGTAGGGACTGCATAATTAGTAATTAAGTGATTAACAATTTTTAACAGCATAGAAGAGTGGGAGAGCTGCTATATTTGAACTTCGCATTTTGTCTGTCTATTTAAACTATATCAAAGTTCTACTGTAAGGTAACACTCAAAATTACTTGCAACAGTTTAAATTACAACAGAACCAAAAATCAATTAAACACTTCCTACTACATAGTAAAAATGAAAACAATGGCAGACATAACAACTAGATCAATTTAACAAAAGCCATCCAAACAAATTAAATTACTGTTGATACTGAAATATCCTTGCCAAGAGAAAAGAAGGACAAGGCTATTAATGAAAATTTTTGCAATCTTTGTAATCCCCTTTAGCCAAAATTATCTCAACTCAACAACATGGTTTTCAAAACAATAAGGTTTTGCCCTAAAATGAGCTTACCATACTGTAGTTTGAAAAAAACCCAACCCTCTCAATATGCAAATAAATAAAAAATGAGTAAAAAATTACCCTGTCTATAGTTTCAATTTGATAATGGCCGCATTACATGACTGCTATCACCCCCCTAAGTGATAAATATGATGACAGTACAATGTTTTGACTTCAATTCCTGAAAAATACTTTAGAGTGTGCAATCCCAGAAAAAAAAACAAGTGCTTTGAAGATTAGTAAGCAGGTGCTACATTTTCACTCTTGTGTGCTCCAAGGCATTTTTAGAGATTAAATCAAAAGTGCTGCACAACCTTGTGAAACAACACAACACAATGAAAATGTTTAAGCTCTTGTAGTTGACTCTTCTATCTTCTGTCCCCACCCTGTAATGATTTCTGATCCTAAGTTACTAATCATGGTCATTATGCTTTGATTTTTATTCAAACGAGAAGAATTATTAACCAAGAGATAACTGCTTTAATGGATTGGGATTTAGTCTTTTTTAAAGAAAAGTTCATAACTAATAAATAGACCTCACTTTTGTAATGTCCTTGGTCCTAGATCTTCAAATGTCAGTGTTGGCAAATACATTTGCATGTCACATCTAACATAACGCAAAACAACTGCGCTTGCGCGAAGGAGATGGCGGTCTAGCTCCGAGCTCCGCTGGGCCATGGAGCTCGTTAGCCGATTTTTCAAGTGCCCCAGCCCATTACTTACTATTTTGAGGGCTGGGATCGGAGAGGGATCCACCCTGGATTTCAGGGTGAGGTTTGTGCTGAGGTGGCAATGAGGACGACGGCGGCGGTGGCGGTGGCGGTGTGAGCACCGGACCGGAGGTCGGCATCCCCGGCGTCCTTGTGATGGCGGTGGACGTCGGCCGCGCGCCTGGATGCCGGAGGGCCTGGAGGGCCTGGAGGGTCGGGAGGACGAACTTAGGTGCAGAGGCGGCGGTGAAAGTGCCGCCACGGAGACCAGTGGCTCAACGGCGGAGGTGGCTGTGAGAGAGCCTGGATGCCGGAGGGCCTGGAGGGCCTGGAGGGCCAGGAGGACGGACTTAGGTGCGGAGGCGGCGGTGAGAGGGCCGCCACGGAGATCAGTGGCGTAACGGCGGTGGAGGTGGCTGTGAGAGAGCCAAAATGGAGGTTGGTGCCCTGGGGATGGTTGCTTAATTCCGGTGGGAGCGCCAGAGTGGAGGCCGACGTCTTCGGCGTCCCTGCGGCGTCCTGCGGTGGCAGAAGGGCTGTTCGTGCTTGGCGAGCCCCTTGGAGACCAGGAAGCGCAGAAGCCCCGGCCGGGAGAGGAGGGAGTTTACCCCTAGACGCTGTGATCAGTCATAGGGAGAGGCCTTTGAGAACAAGCCGAGACTGGAGAGGAGAATGATGATGTCTCCAGCTCCCGGACTAGGCCAGCCAGGAGGAGGAAGTACGGCTGGTTCAGGCCTTACCGGTCTCTCCTGGACACGAGAGGTTTTCTTTTTCCAACTGGAGGACAGATTTTCTGCCGGCGCTGATGGTGCCAAATGTATGATCCTGTCTATAGACCTTTTAAGAACTGAAAGCAACCACAAAGAAGATCTTTCGACCCATGGATATTTCCTTAAGACCTTTTTAGTCCTTCTAAAGGGAAAAATCTAGAACGCTTCAGCTGGACTAAATCCCTCACTGATGCACTTTAATCCATTAACTGATATATTTAACATCTATTTATTGCATTTTAACATCTATTTATTACATCTTAAATGGCGGCTAACGATGCTTTTAAAATCTTTTATGACCCATGCTTTTATGTATTTAAATCTTTTTACATTGTATTTATACATAATTATTTATCTATTTATCTAATTATTTATCTATATTAATGTACTCTAAGCTAGACCTATTACGACTGCGAGAGTCCCCGCTCTCGCAGGTTTGGCCCTCCGCTCTAACGAGGGCCCACCTTGATGAAGGATTAATTAATCTGGAGAGGTGGAAGAAGCGTGGTCTCAGGGATTTTTTAATTTGTAAACTTATGTCTATTTTAGGGGGAACCAGGGAGGGGGGAGGGTATAGACAGGTAGAGGCGGGTGAGGAAAGAGAGGGCCAGGCCAGCAGGCGACGGAGGGAAGCGGAAGGTTCCGTTAGGAGGGGGGAGACACAAGTCATTCCGACAGAGGGCATTTCCATCCAGAAGGTCGTGGGGAGAGGCAGGTCCGAGGGGAGACAAGTGTTATCCTCCCGGTTGGGGGCGCGAAGCCGTTGGCTGCAAACGGTCAAGTGCCTCAACCCCCGCAGGCTAGGTGGCCAGGGAGTACAGAGCCAGGGCCTGCGGCTGATGTTCTGCAACGCCAGGTCCATTGTCAACAAAGCCCCCTTCGTTCATGACCTTGTGTCAGAGGGGGAGCCGGACCTGGTGGGAATTGCGGAGACCTGGTTGGGCCACGAGGGTGGACTTCCCCTCGTTGAAATGTGCCCACCAGGTTACCGCACTTTTCATCAGCCCCGGGCCCTAGGTAGGGGTGGTGGGGTAGCGGTCATTGTAAAGGAAGGTCTTGAGCCGAGAGAGACCATTGTGCCACAGACCATCGGTTGTGAGTCCCTCTGTGTGAAGTGGGGCCTAGGGAGGCAGTTGGGCTTGCTGGTTGTATACCTGGCTCCCCGCTATGTAGCAGCAGCCCTGCCCGAGCTCCTGGAGGTGATCGCTACGGTGGCAGTTGAGACCCCCAGACTTTTAGTCATGGGGGACTTTAATCTGCCATCGGTGGGCGAATCATCCGAGGTAGCTCGGGAGTTCATGGCTTCCATGACGGCCATGGACCTGACCCAACTAATTCAAGGCCCCACTCACGAGGGTGGACATACACCGGATCTCATCTTTGTCTCAGGCCAATGGAAGAGTGATCTGGGTATAGGGGACATAGTCATCACACCCTTGTCATGGTCGGACCACTCACTTCTCCGGCTCGACTTTCCGACCGCTGCTCCCCTCCGCGGGGAGGCGGAACCTGAGTCACCAATCTGGTTCCGCCCCAGGCGCCTGATGGACCCGGATGGGTTCCAAACGGCGCTTGGGCCAGTTCCTGTACCCCTGACCCGCGCCCCGATGGAGGACCTCGTGGCCGCATGGAATATTGCGACCACGGGAGCCTTGGATCGGGTCGCGCCCTTGCGGCCTCTCTTGCGGCACCGAAATGCCCTGGCTCCTTGGTTTACCGAGGAGCTACGGGTGATGAAACGCCGCAAGAGATGACTAGAGGGAAGATGGAGGTCTACCCGTTCTGAATCTGACCGGACACAGGTAAGAGCCCATTTACGGACTTACATTGTGGCGCTGAGAGTAGCCAAACGTCATCATTGTGCTACTCTCATAGCATCAGCAGACAACCGCCCTGCCGCCCTGTTTAGGGTGACCCGCTCCCTCCTTCAACAGAGGGTGCGGGAAGCCCCGTTACAAGGTAGAGCAGAGGAATTTGTGACTTTTCTGCAGGAGAAAATCGCTCAGATACAGAACGAGCTAGCCCCCATTCATGGCCCAGTGGGATGCCACGAGACAGATCTTGTTTGGGAGGAGTTTGACTCCGTTACTTCCGAGGATATGGACAGGTTACGTGGGCGACTGCGAGCCACCACATGTTTATTGGACCCGTGTCCCTCCTGGCTTGTACTGGCATCCTGGGAGGAGACACGAGGCTGGCTCCAAGAGGTTGTCAACGCATCCTTAAGTGAGGGTTCCTTGCCTGCTTCCCTAAAAGAAGCGATGGTGAGGCCCCTCCTTAAGAAGCCCTCTTTGGATCCAGCTCTTTTGAACAGCTACCGTCCAGTCTCCAACCTTCCCTTTTTGGCGAAGGTTGTTGAGAGTGTGGTGGCACAACAGTTTCCCCGTCACCTGGAGGAAGTTGATTATCTAGATCCGCGCCAGTCCGGCTTTCGGCCCGGGCATAGCACCGAGACGGCATTGGTCGCGTTGGTTGATGATCTCTGGAGGGCCAGAGATGGGGGTTGTTCCTCCATCCTGGTCCTATTAGACCTCTCAGCGGCTTTCAATACCATCGACCATGGTATCCTATTGCATCGGCTGGGGGGGTTGGGGGTGGGAGGCACCGTTTTACGGTGGTTCTCCTCCCACCTCTCTGGCCGATCGCAATTTGTGTTGGCAGGGGGGCAGAGGTCGACCGCGAGACCCCTCACATGTGGGGTGCCTCAGGGGTCGGTCCTCTCGCCCCTCCTGTTTAACACATACATGAAGCCGCTGGGTGAGATCATCCGTGGTTTTGGGGTAGAGTACCATCTATACGCTGATGACACTCAGTTGTATATATCTACCCCAAACCACCCCAACGATGCCGTAGCGGTGATATGCCAGTGCCTGGAAGCCGTACGGATCTGGATGGGAAGTAACGGACTCAGGCTCAACCCGACCAAGACCGAGTGGCTGTGGTTTCCGGCTGCCCGATTCAACCAGCTTACTCCATCGCTGGCCATAGGGGGCGAACATCTTGCCCCTGTGGATGGGGCGTGCAATTTGGGTGTCCTCCTGGATGCCTGGCTGTCCATGGAAGATCAAGTGACAGCCGTGGCCAAGAGGGCGTTTTACCAGGTTCGCCTGGTTCGCCAATTGCGCCCCCTATTGGATCGGGACGCCCTTTGCACAGTCACTCATGCGCTCGTGACATCCCGACTGGACTATTGTAACTCTCTCTACATGGGGCTTCCCTTGAGGTGCACCCGGAGACTTCAGCTAGTCCAGAATGCAGCTGCGCAAGCAATTATGGGGACCGCAAGGTCTACCCATGTAACACCACTCTTGCGCGAGCTGCACTGGCTACCTGTCGTCTTCCGGGTGCGCTTCAAGGTGTTAATTATCATCTTTAAAGCGCTCCATGGCTCGGGACCTAGCTATCTGCGGGATCGGATCCTGCCTCATACATCCTCACGGCCGATTCGCTCCCACAGAGAGGGACTTCTCCGGGTGCCGTCCACTAGACTTTGTCAGCGGGCGACACCCAGGGGAAGGGCTCTCTCTGTGGCAGGCCCGGCCCTCTGGAACGACCTTCCCCCCGATATTAGGATGACCACGGACCTCCGCTCCTTCCGTCTTAAATTAAAAACTCACTTTTTCTGTCTGGCCGGCCTGGGATAGTCTCCCTGTCTTGGGGTTTTTATTGGGTAGCTTTTAGCATAGTTAGTTTTATGGGAATTTTAGCACAGGTTAAGTTTAATTTGGTTTTAGAACTGTTTGTATATTTTTTTATTGTTTTTATTCTACCTGTGCACCGCCCCGAGTCCCCATGGGGAGAGGGAGCGGTTTATAAGTATTAAATTCATTCATTCATTCATAATGGTGCGGTGACTCACATGTTAGGCTTGTCAGTCTAGGTTTGAAATTGGGCTCCTGTCCTTGCCCCAGCTCCTGCCAAGCTAGTAGTTCAAAAGCATGCCAATGTGAGTAGATAAATAGGTACCACTTTGGTGGGAAGGTACAGTGCTCCATCACATCACACTGGCTACATGACTACAGATGTCTTTGGACAATGTCCTTGAAACAGAAATTAGCACCGCCCCCTATTGTTGGCAATGACTAGCAGAGCAAAATCCACAGGGATTCCTTAAAAAAAAATCTAACATGCCAGGATAAAATATTTTGATCTAGGCATGTTATTTTTAGATTGGTTATTGCTTTTAGATTTGTTATACCGATAATACAGAGGTGTCCAAACTTGGGGACTTTAAGGCTTGTGGACTACAACTTCCAGAATTCCCCAGCCAGCCATGCTGGCTGGGGAATTCTGGAAGTTGAAGTCCACAAGTCTTAAAGTCCCCAAGTTTGGACACCCTTGCGATAATAGCTATCAGTGCTTACAACATTGCACTATATTCTTTTGTATTCCTGAAGAATACATTCTAATTTGTATCACATACAACAATAATGAAATTCTTTTTTAGACTCAATTTAAGACATTCTGGTAGGTCTCGATCTGGAATAGATCAGAGGAGCTTTAAACAAACAAACAAAAAAACCTTAACCGAATCTGCCTGTCAGTCACACAGAAAGTAGTCTCCTGAATCACTTACAGAATGTATAACACTCTATCCACACATCTATCACGATTCTGCAAAAAATGCTTCCCTTGAATTCTGATTTTTTTTTAAAGTAATGAGTATTTTTAATAGTTTTCTATTACATTTATTTTACATATTACAGAGAATTGTTTCAGAGCCATTATACTACTACTGGGAAGTTTGATGGAAATAGAGCACATACAATTAATACTGAATAAATTTTAAAAAAAATACTATGTAGAGCAGTGGTGGGTTTCTGCAGGTTCGCACCTACTCGCGAGAGCCGGTTGGTGAAATTTAGAGAACCGGTGAGATGGAGTTCCACCGGCGTACCTGGAAGTAAATGTGGCTCGCCGCTGCCAGTGACCCAACGGGAAGGAAAGGAAAGGAAGGAAGGAAGGAAGGAAGGAAGGAAGGAAGGAAGGAAGGAAGGAAGGAAAGAAATAAAGAAAGAATTTATCATCACAATTGAGTCCAAAATTTTGGTTGCTAAGCAAGAGCGTTGTTAAATAAGTTTCACCACATTTTAAAAGGTGGCCCCTCCCACCCTGTCACATGACTGCCAAGCCACGCCCACAAAATAGGCCACACCTACAGAGTAGGTTCTAAAGAATTTGAAACCCACCAGTGATGTAGAGTAAATGCAACTTATTTTATTTTCTTAATATAAACACATCTGCACAATCCAACCATTTTGTCACAATGACTAAACAAGCATTGCAACATTACAGCCCCAAACCAGCTTTTTACGTGTGTGTGTGTGTGTGTGTGTTGTGCGCGCGTGCATGCGTGTATATGTGTGTGTGTAATGACATGATAAATGTACTGAAGAGTTTAGGTCACAATACAAGACTGCTCATTTCATCCTTTCCTCCCTTGCCCCTCCCTCTACCTAAACATAATTGTTCCACCTAATCTTATATCCCAAAAACATTTATTATATCGCTTTTTATCTTTAAATACATGCTCTTTTTCCTGCCTTTTTTCATTTACCTGAAAGTCATGTTAAACAGCTTTTTAGTGTCCAATAAATCTGCTGTTCCCCCTTCTGAAGAATTTAACACACCACAGATATCCATATTCCAGAAACCAGAGATTTCTCCCATCACCTGCCACCTGAAAAAAAAAATGGCCGGGATTCAAGGATGTCTGCAGTGAGGGAAGGGGCAAAATTCAAGATAGCAGCTGCAACTATGTTGCCAGCATCTTATGTGTGTCAACATAAAAAGAATCAGGGTCAGGCACAAGAAACCAGGAACCAGGGTTGTTCAAATGTGTACAAATCCATGCAAAACTCACTACAAGAATCTGAACTACTAATAGTCAAGATAAATTGGTGGTAAATAAGAGTCCGCAAGATTCAAGGAGGGCTGGACTTAGAGCTCTTGTGGACATGAAGGCACTACAAACCGATCATGTGTTTGACCTCTCCCTTTGGCTCAGCCTGGTTATTTCCTACTGTCAGGACTTCATTAATGTGGTTGCAACTGACCTTTTTTTCCCCCCACCACGGCCACTGACATCGCCACCATCACCATATATCCTGGCCACAGACTCCTTTTCAGGGATTGTATCTAAGATGTCACAAACCAGGTACTCTACGACTGACTTGATCTTTTCCACTGTCTATTTTAGTTGAAGATTCTAAAGCAGGGGTGTCCAAACTTGGGAACTTTAAGAGTTGTGGCCTTCAACTCCCAGAATTCCCCAGCCAGACATGGCAACTGGGGAATTCTGGGAGTTGAAGTCCACAAGTCTTAAAGTTCCCAAGTTTGGACATCCCTGTTCTAAAGTCTGGTTTTGAAATGGGTGTTCTGGGGTTGAAGTTGGCTTCATCTGTTCTTTAGAGGTGTTGAGCTTTGGATATCAGCTCCAAGTGCTTAATTCAAAGAAACAGCTCTTGCAGGGTTCTGATTAGTGTTAAGAAGATGAAAGTAACAATGTAAGCATTCTAGACAATACTTTACTTTCAGATGAAAAGCTTATATACTGTATAGACAAAGAGGGCAAAAATTCTGCTTCTTTTTCTTTGCACTCCTTCTATGAAAAGGAGAGGAAGCTTGTCCATTTTTTGAAGGACAGGTACATCACACCTGTTGATTGTTTTGGAAATGGCTACTGGACTGCTTATCAACCCGAGAACCACCTCTCACCACAGGCTATTCTTATCTACAGGATTCAGGTCTGATTATTTTTTGTAGAAAAGCTGTCATAATCCTGCATTGCCATTTCTAAAGCCCCCGAGTTTAAGTTTCCATTTTATACCGGAGTTGAAGGTGAATTCACTTGCTTTGAACTGAGATCTGTATGTCCCCCTGTTTTGTTTGTCCTTCCTATTTAAATTCTGGAGTAGTTTGAAATAACTGCTGTTACTTTGACCTACAATGACATTTCAAAAGCTGAACAATAATTAGTGAAATAAAAGCCTCATAATTACTTTCCAACACCCACCCACACAAATTCTTTTTTGTGGTCAGGCGGAACACTTCATGGTTTTTAATGACTGAGCACTAAAATAAAAAAGCACCGACAGACATTTCTTAACTACCTAACCTGATCAGAATATTAGCAGACCAAAGTGGCACCTGACTGGAAGAATGATTATTAATATATTCAGTAGAGGCTGAAAAGTGAGAAGCAAGATTCTTACAACAAAAAAGGAATTCTGGTAAGAAATAGCCTCTTCGTGGGGATTTGCATTGTTCCTTTGCAATCCATATACATAATATTTTCCTCCATTTGAATCAATCTATAGAGAAGCATATGCGTTAGACCAGCGTGAATCAGCTTTGATTCAATTTCACTTGGAAATTCAGAATCTGCAGAAAAAAAATGATTCAATTCAACTTTGTGGCCTGAGATTTGATGGCTATTTGATTCAGTTTCCATCACTTTGCGATTTAATATTCTATTAAATAAATCAAAAAGAGTTCTCATTTGCCTAATGGGGAAACTTGAGAACACCCAAAGCTGCCCCACATTTTGCAATATGGAACAAAAATACTGGCGATACTACACTCTCTAGAGATTTTTAACCTTGCCAAGATTCAATTAGATACCATCAGGTAGTTTACCATCATATGCTTTTTAAATACTCTCTCTTCTATGCCTTTTTGAGCAAACTTAGAAGAGATGATGAAAGAACAGCAGCGGAGTTCCCAAAATTGTTTTAAAAAAACCCAGACCATGGAGAAATTGGCTGAATCAATGTAGAAAGTGTCCTGCCTTGGTATAAAAAAAATGCAAACTTTAAATTTGTATTTAAAAAACAGCTTTTACCTGTCCTCGGTGAGATTACTGTAGATTTGTATTTGCTGATTTTGAACTTTGGGTTTTTCAGAATGTCAGAATATCTGGCTAAATAGGAAAGTCGATTGTCAGGCTGGGTGGAGAACATTAGTAAAAATACTGGCCTCTTCTGGGCAGAACTTGGTGAAAAAATAACAATAATAACCTTTATTGTCATTATACATATATACAATGAAATCGATTTATCCTCTATTGGTACAATCCATAACAAAATACAAAACAACTTGAATAACATAGAAAATGGCACTTATACAAGTAATTAGGGAGAAACCAGTCATATGTTTCCATGTATGCATGGAGTGATTGTAGTTGTAGTTAGGAGTCTGACAGCCCATGGATAAAAGCTGTTTCAAACCTTTTAGTCTGGCTGGTTATACTTTTGTGTCCTCTGCCCAATGTTGAAAGTGAGAAAAGACACTGACCAGGATGTGAATTGTTCCTAAGTATCTTCCTTACTCTGCTGATACAGCGAGACCTGGCAATGTCATCCAGTAGTGTTAGGAACAAACCAATGGTTTCTTGTGCCGAATTAATCACTGTAGTGCCTTCCTGCCCGCAGCTGTTGAACTAATATACCATGCTGTTGTACAGTATGTAAAGATACTTTCTATGATAGACTAATACTTCTTGTTGTTGTTCCACCTGATTTTTCCACAGGAAAAATAAAGAAATGAAGTCTCCATTGAGCCTTACCAGGGTTGTGTTGTTTTTCCAGGTGAGATCTTGACTAATAAGCACTTCCTAATAAGCACTATTAGTGGCCTAAAAAGGCCACTAATTTGCCTTTTTAGATACTGCAGCTGATTACTGGCTGCCTACAGAAGAGCTGCCTAGCTGGTTAGCAAAATTTGGAAAAGGCATTGTCATCACAGGTGGGAATGATTTCTGTCAGGATAGCATGCTCAGTTAACTAGGAGAGGCAGCAAAATCAGGATCACCCAAATGAAGTATAGTACCATTTGAGACAGAAAAGAGGTTGGCACAAAAAAAATGTCATTTGTAAGTTCACTACTCTAGTCCTATTTTTGAACAATTCATTTGGCAAGCACATACAAACATTAGCCTCCCCTCTCCTTCCCTTCCCATACAAAATATTGAAGTTTAAAAAGTAAGCTCCATGTTCGATCCATATTTAGAATGCAGTACACGTTAAGTGCAAAATGCTTGAGAGTTAACTAGTTTTAATTGCTGCTATAAAATAGGTCCCTACTTTAGTTTGTAAATTGGTTTGAATGGGTTGACTCAGCTGAAATTTCATGAAACTGAATCAGCCACTCAAGGCTTTGCAAAGCCCTAATATGCATATAGCCTATACATTCAATCAAATGGATGACTGGCATGGACACTTTATGGGTACTTATCCAAATACCCATCCAATAAGCAAAGCCCATCAATGTAGTTTGACTTAAATCTGTAAGATATTACTGAAAACTGTTCTCATACTTTCCTATGCAAAGAATGAATAATTCCCATTCCCATTCACTACAGCCATGGGACTGTTGCGTCAGTAGTCTTCTGCCAGAAAACCCAGTGCCCCCTTCACCATAAGATCCAGTCCTGCAGCTATAGCCAAGAGCAGATCTTGGTGCCCTAATGTACAAGCCATTGTCACTTGATAAAATATAATTTCAACTGTTCAGAAAATGCTTGAATGAAAATCTTCTTTATGTATTCAGTGAAGTAAAAGAAACACATACAGATATAGAAACAAACTTCAGAGCAAACCCTGTTTTTAGATCATGTCTTAATTATCTTTTTAGACCAAGTATTCCACCTTCCTTAGTTGTTGGTTTTATTTTTCATGTACTACAATCAGAATCACTCCAGTGCTGAAATATGAACTGACTCCTGGTTCATTCATAAATCCAAGTCAAAGCTCTAAATGATTTGGGATCAGAAAAACTATCTTGTTTTACATGATCGTAGTTACTCAACTATGTCTGTTGGAGACAAAGATGAAACAGTTAAATTGCTTTGACAAATAAAGTAATCCAAGCAAGTTAATCAAACAAATAATCCACCTTCCATTAACTCTAAAGCCTTGATTTTGTAAGTAGAACTGCTGAAGAATTCTTGTACATGTTATATTCTGATTCACTATGTAATTGCATATTTTGCAGTGACCCAAATATAAACTTTCAATAAGATATGGTTCACAGAAAGAGAGAAGTAATAAAATAGAAATAAATAACATATGACTGAGGTCACAATGAGTCTATAAGGAAGCACTAAGCATGTTGAAGCCAAGCTTTCTTGTCGTTCCACAACTAAAATGCTAGGTTTTTATTACTTTAATCATGAGATGCTTAAGTTTTCAATAGGCAACCACAACATTTTACAAAAATAAAAATAAAAACAAAATTTTAGAACTGCAATAAAAAGAGAGAGAGTAAGACAGATATATTATTTATATCCGCTGTTTTTAAACTTGGCTTAGTGGCTAAGATGCTGAGCTTGTCGATCAGAAAGGTCAGCAGTTGGACAGTTCGAATCCCTTGTGCTGCGTAATGGAGTGAGCTCCCATTCCTTGTCCTAGCTTCTGCCAACCTAGCAGTTCGAAAGCATGTAAAAATGCAAGTAGAAAAATAAGAACCACCTTTGATGGGACCACCTTTGATGCAGCGTTCCATGCACCTTCAGCATTTAGTCATGCTGGTCATATGACCACGGACAACTCTGGCTCTTCAGCTTTGAAACAGAGATGAGCACTGCCCCCTAGAGTATGGAATGACTAGCACATATGTGCGAGGGAAACTTTTACCTTTACCTTTAAGGAAGCCACTTAGAGAACTTATTTCAGGGATCGAAGCAGCATATAGACAGACAGATACAAATAAAAGCAGTACAGTTTGAGCATTTGCATTTTAGTCTAAGTCATGAGAAGTATAATAAGCATCCAACAATAGTAAATTAATAGAAGTTTATATATTAAGAAGCTGCCTTTCAAATATCAAAGTCAATAGTCTACTGTCATCATTTTCCCACCACCCCCGATTCAGAAGGACTGTAAACCTCAAGACCACATATAACTAAACCAAAACCAAAGATGGAGCATGGTGGAATATTTCTCTGTCTGATATTATGCCACTACTACACCTCATTGTTAGGCCTATGAGTTGCAATAGGCATCTGCCTATTTGTTGATCTCTATTTGGTGTAACTTACGCCAGTGACAATTGGTAAGAAGAGATAATAAAAAAAACCCTGATGATAGGTTTTTAAAAAAAATTATAAGGTTCCAAGTAGTCTGAAAATTGTTGACTTCTGTCCTAATCAAAGGCATAGAAGATGATCAAAAACAGTGTAAATAAGAAAGTAGTTCAGAATGATGAAATATAAGGGTAGTATATGCTGAACTAAACTTCAGTTACATTTGCATTAAAATGAAATAAGAATTCAGTCTATTCAGATCGGTGACAGGAACATACCTAGTTCAATGTTGATGTTAAATTGATGCTCAAATGCATAAACTAGCAACAAAACAAATTTAAGCTGAATATTTAAATTTCCAGCAGGTCAACATTGATCAGTCAAGCAAAGTCTTCTGATGGCAGGAGAATCAACACATAGTTGTGATTGACTGGATGATAAACCATCAACTACAGTAGTTAAGAGAATCAACTTTACCTCAGACTGGATTAGAGAAGGCTGCATGAATACAGAAGATTGAAAAGCCTAAATTGTAAAATTATTACAGTGTAATATGGAAACCTGCCCTCATGGTGTCACCAAAGAGTAAGCTTTGCCTGTTATTTAAGTGCACACTTGGAAGTGAAGAACAGAACAAGTATTAGCAAAAGAACAATGAAACAAAGTGTTTGTCAGTTTTCACTTCTACCCTACGGAAAAAAGAGAACTAGGAAATAATACTTTAGGGAGTATTTTTTGAACAATAGAATCTTGCATATGTACTTTGCATCCTACAATAACGCCAATGCCTAATATGATAAAATTCTGAAGCATGTACTTAAGGAAGATTTTTCTCTTTTTAGCATCTGTATTCATCTTTTCAGCATATCTGAACTGATGTCATCTCTGAAATGGTAACTACAGCTCCCTAACCATATATAAAGAAACAGTGAAGTGTTAATGCCACTGTATAGTGCCTTGGTAAGGCCACACTTGGAATACTGCATACAGTTTTGGTCGCCACGATGTAGAAAAGACGTGGAGACTCTGGAAAGAGTGCAGAGAAGAGCAACCAAGATGATTAGGGGACTGGAGACTAAAACATATGAAGAACGGTTGCAGGAGCTGGGTATGTCTAGTTTGATGAAGAGAAGGACCAGGGGAGACATGATAGCAGTGTTCCGATATCTCAGAGGGTGCCACAAAGAAGAGGGAGTCAAACTATTCTCCAAGGCACCTGGGGGCAGGACAAGAAGCAATGGGTGGAAACTAATCAAGGAGAGAAGCAACTTGGAACTAAGGAGAAATTTCCTGACAGTCAGAACAATTAACCTCTGGAACAGCTTGCCTCCAGCAGTTGTGAATGCCCCAACCCTGGAAGTCTTTAAAAAGATGTTAGATAGCCATTTGTCTGATATGGTATAAGGTTCCTGCCCATGCAGGGGGTTGGACTAGAAGACCTACAAGGTCCCTTCCAACTCTGCTATTGTATTGTATTGTATTGTATTGATGCTAACAGAGAATAACTCTCCCTTGATAAAGTTCACATGCCCATATGGTTTTTTTTAATACTGCTGTTCTTAAACTTACATGGGGGGAGGGGGAATATCGCCTTTGAACGCTATTGTGACACAGAATATTCCAAAGCCCACAAGATAAATCACACCACTCATTCCCTTAACAAAGATGAAGAAACCATTAACTTAATTTTAGCCCACATTCATTAAATCATACATCCATGCAGTGAAAGGAAGCATATCACAATACTGCTCTCTGTGCAATGATCTCTTTTACAAGAAATGAAATCAACTTATCCCCCCATTAAGAGGTTTTTTTTTAAAGCATCATCACATATTGTTGATTTCCCCCCCCCCTCAAAGTGGACACCAGAAATCTTTATATTCTAGGGTCCATGATAATCATGAATGCCATTCTGCATTCCAAGTATTCTATAAGCACAAACGTGCTCTTTCTCCATAGTATTTCATTTCCGGCTGACTAAAATAACTATCACTTAATGAAAGTAAAATATAATTATGTGGTATCTTAATCTTTTCTTTTGAAATATATGCTCCAATGCCATTGTTGTGTATGAATTTTGTGAGAATGGATCTTCTTTGCTGGTAATGTATCCCCTATCTTGTCATTTTAAACAATATTGTGAAATTTCTAAAATTTCCATAAACTACTCTGCCGTGTCTGTTTTACTTGTTTCTGGAATCACACTCATTTCTGTTTGAAAAATAACCCCAGAAAGGTGTTGGTGAAAATGAACTCCTAGAAGCGAACCACTTATCTAACACTTGTATTTTGTACAAGATAAGGTAGCAGCCTATTTGGAACACTTCTTCTCTGCTTGGAAATTGATATTAATCTGCTGCGAAGGGGAAAAATACCAACATAGCCCATAATTTACCTACCATTCGTAAGAGAAGTCAGAGAAATATAAAGGTATGAATATGGATGATTGTATTCATGCACAAGCAGCCTATGTAATGTAACTCTGGGGAAATTGGTATATTCTTATCCATCATGTTATGCAGATATGAATATATGTTAGTGCTGTTTAATGAACTTTCCTTATGTACAATACACATCTTTTTGTAATATCTTTTTGCACTTGGGAGTTTTGGGATGGGAGCAAATCTTGATGTCTTATGGATTGTTTTTTGAACTTTAGTTCCACAAAAGTAAAATAATACAATTAAGCACAGGCTTTTGCTCTTCTAACATAGTTCCAGCAGAAGACAGTTCTAGTTAAAATTGACTCACATATAATTTTCTCAGATGGGAATGCTTATTACTGGATCTCACTTCTTGTACTGAATCAAAGAACCAATAGCTGACATGTGGTATAACCTTAGTACAATGCTAATGAATCTTCACTCCAGGTTATTTTCTTTCCTGATGAATAAAAAAATCGTATGTTTTATAGTCTAGCTTACTTTAGAAAATGTAGTTTTATGATGCAATCGATCAAACCAGTTGTGATCAGTCACCGAACTATGGAGCAAATTTAGTGTATTTTGTGCAATAGAACTGTAGGGTAAATTTGGAAAGGCTTGCTAGTTAATTTCTGTAGTTAGAATATAGAACAACAGAGTTGGAAGGGACCTTGGATATCTTCTAGTCCTACCCCCTGCCTAGGCAGGAATCCCTACACCATTTCAGACAAATGGTTATCCAACATCTTCTTAAAAACTTCCAGTGTTGGAGCATTCACAACTTCTGGAGGCAAGCTGTTCCACTGATTAATTTAGTCAGGAAATTTCTCCTTAGTTGTAAGTTGCTTCTCTCCTTGATTAGTTTCCACCCATTACTTCTTGTTCTAGCCTCAGGTGTTTTGGAGAATAGTTTGACTCCCTCTTCTTTGTGGCAACCTCTGAAATATTGGAACACTGCTATCATGCCTCCCCTAGTCCTTCTTTTCATTAGACATACTGAGTTCCTGCAACTGTTCTTCATATGTTTTAGCCTCCAGTCCCCTAATCTTCTTTGTTGCTCTTCTCTGCACTCTTTCTAGAGTTTCCACATCTTTTATACATGGTGGTTACCAAAACTGAATGCAGTATTCCAAGTGTGGCCTTACCACACCAGTTCATATATAGTTTATCACTAGGAGACCACTGATAAAGGCTTATAAATCATTTGTTTGTGAAACAGCTAACACGATCCCCATTGGTTTAAACATTAAAGTTTCTTTTGAAGTAAGCTCGCAAATTCCAGAGATGATGAGTAATTGAGTTTACAAAGCTCGCATTTCTTATATTGTTTGCAAATACAAAATATTTGTAACAACAGTATATTGACCTTGCAAAGCCTGGGCCATTGTAGCATATTAATCATACTGGTTGGCATCCAGATAGCAAACGTCTGACTCTCAGTTGTATTAAATGTTGTCATAAAGCCCATTGCCAGGCTAAGAGTCATCCACAGGACAGTGGAAAAATAGAATCATCATACATTTCACACTCTAATTCAGCTAATCTCATGCCTGACCTTTAGAGAAAGCAGAGAAACAAGCACAGAGCTGTTACCCTTCTGACTACAACACTGAACAAACGCTCCACATACCTTAGGAGCATAAAAGAAAGATGTAGGGCATATTGAACATATGAGTTCAATTAAACTCAAATATTGACATTAAGATGTCTATGATATAAGAATTGAAAGAGAAATATTAATTTAGAAGAAAATGACTTTTCCGTATACTCGGCCCTGTACCACACACAAGTATATATTCCAAATAATTAATCATCATCTCCTATTACCTTCATCATGAATTTTCAAGTTTATGGACCTATTATTCCTTAAAACCCCTACGCAAACAAACCATCCATTGCATTCTTGGAATTTCTAAGGAATTTTAAATATTTATGCTATTTTATTTCTTAATAGGTTATGTAGGTTTTTTTTATCTATTACATCTCTTACTCAGGCCAATTGTTCTTTTTAGATCCACATGAAGCCAACTTTGACTCAGCCATCAGTGTCATGAATAGGATGCAACCTACCTTTTTGAATGGAGGAAGAACAATTTGCCACGGTGAGACAAAGAGACAGTATGTTTTATTTTGGATTTCTGCCCGGTTCTACTTTCTATATATATCTATAGTATATGTTTCTATGCTTCAGGGATGAGTATTTATCTTTAATATGACTTAATAATGTTAGTCTGGCTAAAGATCTAAGCAAACCTTTATCTAATGTAGTTCTGGTATTACTTCTGCAATGACACTATCATTTGTTCTAGTATGATTGCATATATGTGTATATTTATATCCTAGTTCTCCTCTAGAAGTTCAAGGCAGCATTCATACCACTGCCTTTCTAACAAAACAATAAATGTTCAGCTAAAAGAATGGCTACCCCAAAGTGATTCTGTAAGCTTTTGTGGCTACAATGAACTAAATCCTGGATATTCTTAGCCCTATTTTCCTATCTTAATAACAATCACCTTGCTTTCTCGATACCAGGACATCTGTAGAACAACTTCATAAAGTATTTGGGAAGAAGCCAGTTTAGAATATTCTAGAAAATCAGTTTTGGTTGAAAAAGGAACCAATATATTTAATGTCTTAAATACTGAGAGTTATTAAAGAGAGATTCAACCAAAAAGTAAGAAGAAACTTGTTGAAAGAGAGAACAATTAATCAATGGAATAGCTTGTCTCCCAAAGTTGTGTGTGCTTCAGCACTAGAGAATTTCCAAAGTTCATTGGACAGCCATTTGACTGTGATGATATAAAGCTTGGACTAGAAGACTTTCCTTCCAGCCCTATGATTCCCTTTTCTACTTCAAAGAGAGGTTGGGGTGGGTGGTGGGTAATGACAAAGCAACAAGCTAAAGGATATTATGAAATGAAGTGCATACATTCAAAAGAGATTGAAATGTGAAGGTTTGAATGATAATACGAAAGAGAGAATTGCTTCCTTAAGGACTGTCTTTAGAAAGCTGAAAGAAAGGGACACAAAGACCTTTAGCATCAAATGATGTCACAGCAAAGCATTACTGGGCAAGGACTGTTAGATCAAAGCAGAACGCAGAAATAGAACAGAAGTCTGGCACCGTGTCTGCAAGTAGAGCTAATCTTGAAAAAAGATGTTCAATAGCTCTGAAATAGTTACGATTATAGAGAATAATAAAAAAAAGCTAAACTGATTCTGGGGGGGGGGGGGAATCTAGGCCAATCAAAGGAAATTGTGTTTTCCAAGATTCTGCTGGATTTCTGTCTCAGTATTTCATTCAAGGTTACATGATGATCCAGGGCACTGCAATGTCGCTCATTAAACAATACCAGAAATGAATGAATGAATAAAATGGGGGGGAGCAGGGGGAGGGGGAGAGCAAAAAAAACAAAAAAAACAGGAGGAGACCAGTTTAGAGTTTAGAGTTTATTGGTGTTTTTTATACCGCCCTACTCCCGAAGGACTCAGGACAGTGTACAGCCAAAATAAAAACAAATATATAAAAGTTAAAAGAAAGCTTTTAAAGACATAATTAAAATATTGGCCGAAACGTGGAAAAAAACCCAAACTAACCCTGATTAAAATAATAAAAATTGAAATTTAAAAATTTAAAAATCATGCTTTATGCCAGCCCGGCTTGTTGAAAGAGAAAGGTTTGAGACAGCGGCGGAAGGTGCGGAAGTCAGGGCTAGTTCTTAATTCTGGGGGCAATTCGTTCCAGAGGCCAGGTGCTCCCATGGAGAAGGCTCTCCCTCTGGGTGTCGCCAGTCGACATTGTCTAGCTGATGGCACCATGAGGAGACCCTCTCTATGGGACCGTACGGGCCGGTGGGAGGCTCTCGGTGGCAGAAGGCGATCTCGTAGTTAAATTATTGGGTGACAAAGGAGTTAAAAGAGAGTTATAAGAGACCATAGAGAAATTACAGAGGATTGGAATTAATTCATTGCTTCTGTCTTTTAGTGCAAAAAAGTGTGGCCTGCCTACTGGCATGTCATCACATTTTCAGGAAGAGAATCTAAGGAAATGTTATGAAGTACTTGAACTTATTGACAGGTTGATGACACACAAATCACTGAATGCACACAGCAGGCATCCAGGGGTTCCTAATATGAAATTGTTGATCTTCTAACAAAAATATGTAACTGTTAGGCTTTTCTACTGGTGGACTGGATATTGGCCAATGTAGATGACAGTTTTTAAAAGGGGATGCTGGCTAGTTAGTTCTAACATCTCTCCAATGTAAATTGGTGGAAAACATGATTAAATTTATAAGTGTTTTTGGTGGGTAGCCAGATCTTACATTAGAACAAAGCATATGCCTGTGCTGTGAGAATATGTCATGCCAGGTAGGACAGTATCACCTTCGGGACTAATTTGACTTCAAAGCAACTTGCCAGAAAGGCCATTAGCACTATTTATTATCCTGATTGAAAGAAGGGAGGGGGAAAAAACTACACATAATACTATGCATGCATTTTCTAAATCTATTTCTTTGGGTGTCATTTGTGCCCCCTCTGATCTTCTTCACTAGATCTATAAAAACATCTCCCAAATTCAATGTTTTCATATGTTTCTTTTGCATTGTTATTGTATGCAACCCAATTTTCTCCATTTTCACAGAGAGTGAAAAAGAATATTTTTGACCTGGAAAACCTATCTCCTTTAATCTATTTTTGTGTTGTTGTTTTATGCTTCATGGCTTCATTTCGCTATTTCATAGAGGATTGCAATCCTGGAAATGAGATAAGAGTACTTTATGTTCTTCTTTCATAATTTTCCTTCTGTTCAGTGCCTAACCCCTTAATTAGATTTTATCTTGAAAATCCTAATATCTCTATTTTGTTTTTGAAAAAGTGCACTGTATTGTATTGTAAATTGTTTTCATTCTTTTTTTTAAATAAACTTTAAACTAATCAAAGAAGAAGGGGACTTGGATTGAAATCCACATTTCTCCTTCAATAAATTGTATTAACAATTTAGAATATTTGAATTGACTTGTTTTAAATTGTAATACTTTCTTTCTACTCAATTATTTCTTGTTCTTTTTTTTTTTTTAACAAAAGCAGTTTTGAATAGATTTATTGTTATATTTCTGCTATGGCTACTGCTACATAATATATACCAATGCTTTATTCTTTTTATTTTATTAAACTACCTACTTTTTAAAAATCTACCTAATATGTTGCATTTAAGTAATCATTCGTTTACTATATATAACTGATAATACTGTAGTATAAACAGGTACAAAATATCATTGTAAAGTATCATAGAATCTCTGTAAAAGAAGTATAGCTTCATCCTTTGATTAATGAAAAATATGTTTAAAAACATGAAGCCATTGATGGGTCATTATCAAAGAGTTTAGTTTATAATATCTAGAAATATCCACTTTAAAATTATTCTTGTGCTATTGATAAAGATATGTGACGGATTAAATCAAAAACTTTTAATGTGTTCAAAGCAAAATCTGGCCCATATGGAGCCTTCCCCTAACCAGGTACAATGTTATTCAGACTTCCAGTTGTGTACATCAATCAATCAATCAATCAAGTTTTTTTCTCAACCTCCTCCCCAAAATTACACAATGTAGCTAACTGTATTGCATGGCTTTACTTTATTTTATTTATTTATTTATATCAAATTTGTACCCCGCACCTTCTCCTAAAAAAGGACCCAGGGCGGCGCACAGGCAATATTAAAACAATACATATATACAAAAATATTTTTTTTAAAAAACTATTAAACTATGACCCTGTGCTAAAACAATTATAAAACCCTCTAATTAAATTTTATAGCAGTAAAAGTCAGAATAGGAAGGTTATGCTAGGCCGGCTTGTTGAAATAGGAGCATTTTGAGACACTGGCGGAAAAGGCGGAGGTCCGAGGTGGTGCGTAGTTCGGGGGGCAGGTCGTTCCAGAGGGCGGGGCCCGCCACAGAGAAGGCCCTTCCCCTGGGTGTCGCCAACCGGCATTGCCCAGCCGACGGTACCCGGAGAAGGCCTTCTCTATGGGAGAGGATCGGTCGAAGGGACTTGAGTTTAATTTGATTCAGAAATGTATACAATGGACTCCTGAAATAAACTTAATCACCTCTTTGAAGTGTCAATATTATTCTGCCACCTGCATTTTGAAACACCTTGGGGAAGCTCTGTCTATATGTTTAATGTGTAGAGAACTACTTTACAAGGACTTTGGCACAATTGAATGTCTACAAATATATTGTAGCAGAAGTGGGATTCTATTTTTTTTAATAGTGGTTCTGTGGGTGTGGCTTGGTGGGCATGGTAGGGGAAGGATACTGTAAAATCTCCATTCCCTCCCCACTCCAGGGGAAGGTTACTGCAAAATCCCCATTTCCTCCCAATCAGCTGGGACTCAGGAGGCATTGAATAGATGGAGGCGGGGGCAGTCAGAGGTGGTATTTACTGGTTCTCCAAACTACTCAAAATTTCCGCTACCAGTTCTCCAGAACTAGTCAGAACCTGCTGAATACCACCTCTGTATGAAGAGTGCTTTCGTTATCAAGGGTATACATTGTACCAGAGTTAGTAGCCAATGACAGTGGGCACCATTGAACAATGTTGTAGGGTCAAAATCCTCATCCTCATGATCAGTGGTAGCAGCAGCAGATGCATAATTCACATAAAGAAATTGTCAAAATCTCACAAATGTTCATGCAGAAACAAAACAGGTCTTGAATCTACCTTCTCATGACAAATACTAGAACAGGAAACAAGCACAAACAAGAATATATTAAGGATGCAGATATTAATAAGTAGATTTACAATTTTTTTAAGAAAGAGAACAAATGAATTCTAGTAATTGTTATGTATCAAATATCAACCCTATTGAAAACAAAGGACCACATTTTTGTAGCTATTCTTCTTGTCAACAAAATGCCATAGATCTGATGGTTCTCCTTTTTGGGTAGAAAGAGCAATTTCCACCTACATGTAGTTGTTAGTTAACAATAATAATAATGGGATTGACAACTGTGTTGTGAAGCACTATGGTCACAAGGCATGATATTATGTGACTATAGTGACTTATGACTTTGTTAGACAAATTCCAAGTGGTCACCATCCTTGTCTCCTGGCTAATGTGTATTGGGCTAATTTGTACTGAGCAGGCATATTTTACCAGAAACTGTTTATGTTGAAACCAAAAAGAGGTTTATAATAGAGTTAGCGCCTTGAATTGGTCCTCGAAGTCTATTGGCAACACAATGCAGCTCCTCCAGCATAGATTTATTCTGCTAAACTAGTTTCCGCCGGTCAGGAAATGGACAATTAATTTCTGCATCAGATATAGTTTCTAAGTCAGTTTCCTATAAAGGGAGTTATAATATTCTAAGCTGAAGACGACAAGAATTGAACTCAATGTCATCAGCTCCTGTGGGCCTCGTTAAAAATCACAATTGGTGAATTAAATGGAGCTGGTAAAGACCACCCCAATCCATGGCCTCCACCTGCTGGTCTAAAGCAGGAGCTGTGAGTGCAGGAACCCTGATTGCATTCCTGCTCCTTTGAGGAAAGTGCAGTCCCAGCAAGAGCTATGATTGGAATTTCTTGAAAATCAATATCCTCTGCACCAGAGGTGGGTATTCAGCAGGTTCTGACCAGTTCTGGAGAACCGGTAGTGGAAATTTTGAGTAGTTAAGAGAACTTAAGTAAATACCACCTCTCACTGGCCTCGCCCCCATCTATTCTCTGCCTCCTGAGTCCCAGCTGATCGGGAGGAAATGGGGATTTTGCAATATCCTTCCCCTGGAGTGGGGAGGGAATGGAGATTTTACAGTATCCTTGCCCTGGAGTGGGGAGGGAATGGAGATTTTACAGTATCCTTCCCCTGGAGTGGGGAGGGAATGGAGATTTTACAGTATCCTTCCCCTACCACAGCCACCAAGCCATGCCATGCCTACCAAGCCACATCCATAGAACAGTAATTTTTTTTTTTGAATCCCACCACTGCTCTGCACAGACAATAGCTCCATCTTACTGGGTTTAAATCTGAGAATGTTCCAACCCATTCTTTCCCACACTGTTACCAGGCCAAGACTACTACTACCTTTCAATTGACCCCTTCTAATTTATACTGTAGATACCCTCTAGTTTTATGAGGTTTTAAAATGAATAGGGGAGAAGACAAAGCTTTGGGACTACCCATACAGGATTGACCAAGACTGACCTTCCTTACAAACAAACACTGATTGAAATTATTTACTTAGAAGGCAGTGGAATAACTGCAGAAAAATTAAGTTTTTCTAATTTCTCAAAGGATGTTGTGGCTTTCGTTATGGTATTATCCTATCCTAGTCTTGTTGCAGTTTATCCACAACAGCAATTCAATTTCAAATCTGTGCCATGACTTAGCCCTGGCTGAAAAGAATTCAAATAATTTACTTTATTTAAATCTATCTGTATTTGCTGCCTTGCTATGTTTTGTTTGAATGGGGGAGATCGGTACAAGATAATGATTATCTAAAATGGATTGAGGTTGGATTTCTGAAGCAGGATGTACTTCCAGCTCTTTCAATGTTATATCACCACCTCCTAAACTCCAACCACACTATTTCCGAAGCTTTCATTGCACTGCAAACAATCCTCATTATGTTCTGCTGAATGTAGAATGTTCTTCCAAAATTTCAAACTGATTTCACAAAATAAAGGATTTGAAGTTTATGGCACATGTTTATAGACAAGGAAGAGGACTCTTATACATACATGTGTTCAAACCTTATGTGTTCAAACTGAAAGCTTCAACTCAGTTGAATTCTACAGAGATCCAGAGCAGATATCCTAAATGTTCATATTTGCTAAATTCAGATGTCCCAAAAATACTTAAAATGTTCCCACAATACTACTGAATATAAGGTTGAGATACATACTACTTATACACACTGTGTAAATTGGGAAGAAATAAAATTGAGCCTACAGATTCAACCTAGCTACCACCCATTCATCAATCTTTAACCACATAGTCTATATGTGCTCAAACAGCAATACATATAATATGTCTTAGGATAAAATTTTGCTTAGGACCAATGTCCATGGTCCTACTTTTCTATTCCTTTTTTTAAGACTAATTGTAACCTAATGTTATCTGAATACTGTTGTGGTAAGGTAAAGGTTCCCCTCGCACATATGTGCTAGTCGTTCCGGACTCTAGATGGTGGTACTCATCTCCATTTCAAAGCCGAAGAGCCATTGCTGTGCAAAGACATCTCCGTGGTCAAGTGGCCAGCATCACTAAATGCCGAAGGTGCATGGAATGATGTTACCTTCCCACCAAACGTGGTCCCTATTTCTCTACTTGTATTTTTACATGCTTTTAAACTGCTAGGTTGGCAGAAGCTGGGACAAAAATTGGAGCTCACTCCGTTATGCAGCACTAGGGATTCAAATCACTGAACTGCCGACCTTCTGATTGACAAGCTCAGCATCTTAGCCACTGAGTCCCCACATCCCTACAAGGCTTTAAAATAAATTTAAAAATTTTTTTGGAATGTGCAATGATTTTCCTGTATCTTAAGGCTCAATAGAAAACACTATTCCATTAAGGCTTTAAAGTATGCAGCTGGAGTTCTAGAATGGTGTTGAAAAGACTTGCTAATTTCATTATTTGTATGGCTAAAAGAAGATATGTGAACATATAACAACAGGATCTAATATATGGAGATCTGAGGCCCTTGAAAGAAGGATATAAAGAAGCTTACTTTAAGATGGCTGTAAAATTAGGGAGGTATGGTGGCACTGTATTATTGATTTAACTAATATGTACATCTGTAGGCCAGAGTGACTTGTGTAATGAAAGCTATAGAGTAACTCAAAACTTTTTTCTATCATACTGTCATGTTTTAGAAGGTACACCTACCAAATAGGCACATGCTTCAAGTCTTTCAAATCTGTTGGTTTATTTTATCTATTTCAATTATATTATGCAAATATATGCATATGTTAATACAGAGAGAGAGAGAGAGAGAGGCAGGGAGGGAGGGACGGAGAGAGAGAGAGAGAGAGAGAGAGAGAGAGAGAGAGAGAGAGAGAGAGAGAGACACCCCACACACATGTATACCTATCTTAAAAAAACCTGGATTATTCTCTTGAGATAGAAACATTAATTTTAAGAACTATAATTGCTATATATTCAATATACTTGAGTGAATGAATATTTTAACATATTAAATAAAGTCTTACCAGGTCAGTATTGAATAATGTGTTTAATACCAGGTAGAAATCTTGTTCAATATTAGATGTGAATTTCATTCTTAAAGAAGTAATTTCAATAAATTCAATTTAAGTTTAAATAAACACATTTGCCAAAGTGTGCTTTTTCCACTTATATTGTGATGCCAGGAAAAGAAGTCAAGAGTTTGGAAACTGTGTTCAAACTTGTCTTTTGCAGAAAATAAAATGAAACACAGGAGCAAAAGTTCTAATAACATAGGATTAAGACAGGTTGAAAATTGTCAGAGCACTGTTTACTTTTCCTTTGTCTCACATTGTTTCATGAGTAGTCCTACCAATTTGCACTCAGCTACTATAGCAGGAGGTGACACTCTTTATGATCACAGGTGGCAGAAACACATATTGACTCTGAGCTCAACATATCCCTACACTGAGCTGTGTATTGATAAAGTAATTTAAGGGCATCCTGCAGTGAATATTGTGCAGAGAAAAAAAAATTCCCTTGTCTCCCCTTCCATTTTGAAAAGTCAGTACAGAAAACAATTTGTGCTCTTTCTAACCCAGAGATTCTTTACAATGGATTTAATTCTTGTTCTAATTTAGAAGAGAATACAAAATAGAAAGTCTATATTTATTACCGGCTTTAGGATCACTGCTTGCTTAACTCCAATATAATCACTTCAATAACCCAAGAAAGATCCATATATAAGTTTATGCAGTGCAACATGGAATATTACCTGACTATAATTAAAATCAGGACTCATTATGAAGCCTGGAAAGCTACCTGTACATGTACCTCCTTATTGAGTCACCTGAAAACTTAAAATTTATTTGTGATCTCACAGTGACATCTTACAAGAGTTCACATGTGCATGTTAAAAGGACCTAACAATCTCCTGAGTTTGTACTAGTATAAGTCATTTTGAATTGGCTCTGGGGGATTTGCAGGATCCATGAGAAAGGGAAAGAATAATGTTTTGACCCTTGGCCAAAATAGCTGGAGACTTATATTTCTGAAAGTGTCTTTGAGTCAACAGTTGAGCTTCTGAAACAGAGGAATTCCTCTCCCCAAGGAGAGCAAGTGCCTACAAGAGGTTTTTCACATCACCAATTGTCTATAATTCTAGTAGCATCAAAGAGTAGACATTACTGTAGCTTGGAATTAAAAAAACATATAAAATGAACTCTGAGAATCAGTTTTGTCAGAAATTACACTCTTCATGGTTATAGAAAATATACTTGATATCCTCCTATTGGTCTAAAAAACCTGAATATCAGTGCTTTCTAAAAGTAACAAAATTTGAAAAGTAGAAAAATGCAAAGCAAATATTTTCTCTACCAATCTCCTTGAGACACTAGTTGTTATACAGTTCTAACTTCCTTAGTAAAATAAGAGATTGAACCATTTAGTTTTTGCCAGGGTCTCCAAATTTCACCTATTGAATGGTATTCTTCAATACATAGAAACATTGGATACCAGAAATCAAATAAACTTATATAGATTATCATGTGCACCATATTAGATTATCATACGAAAACTAGTTCATAACAAAATGTTTTACACTAATAGCATTTATATGCAAAGGATGTCTTGCTGGAACCCTCCAGGCTTAGGAGCTCAACAAACAAATAAGCCAAGTAAAAGGAAGCCAAAATGGTAAAAGAGAATAACGGATAAAGGAATTAGATATATTTTTTTCTAGAAAAGAGACAGGGGAATGGGTTATCTGGTAGCCATTTTCAAGCATTTAAATGTGTACAGAGCGTATGGAAGAAATTTTTTGCTTCTCCTCCAGAAGATAGAATGTAAGCCAAGAGATTCAAATCATAAGAAAGACGATTTGAACTACTAAACATACTGTAGATACAGCTGTGAAATCAACAGGAGTAAAGCTTGATAGAGCGCTTGATAGAGCGCTTGATAGACTTTATTTACTTTACTTATTTTTTTTTGCTTTTGCTAATTATGGGGGGAGGGGAGCTTCCTGACAGTGTGAGCATTGAAAGGGATAACCTTGGAAAACAACTAGCTCTTCTTTATTATAGGTTTTAGAGAACAATCTGTGTGGCTGCCAGCCAGGAATGCTGTAGAAATAGGTTGCTGTGTTGGTAGTGGATTGGCTACATTTGTCTTTTGAAATGCCTTTTAACTATAATTTTGCAGTCTCCTTCTACCCATTTCATAATGTTGGCATTCACTTTTCAAATGCTAAATTGCTTGGAGATAGTTTATTGAAAGAATAATCTTTCCTCCTTTCTTTATTTTAATTCAACTGTGTTTCACCAGACCCCCAAAAGACCTCTGTCAATTAAAACAGTATACAGATAAAACAGTCGTGGTAAATAACATGACCTGCTGAGGCTATTCTCCAAGTATTTCTGCCAAGTAAAACTACATTTCAGAGGTAATGCAGAGCTTCAATCACACAGTTACAGTTACCATCCTAACTTTTTTGACAGCTCCCCTGTGGATCCTCCTGGCTTCAGTTCTAGCACACTTATGTCAAAAAGAATAGTGGACTTCTATATTGCTCTCTTTTCAGCACCATAAAGGGTTTTTTTCATTTTAAAACCTTTTAGTGCTTTTAAAATCCTTTTCACTGCTATTATCCCCCATTGTTGGCTTCATGACTGATTATATGATTTTGTTGGTTTTGTTCCATTTTAGGGGTCATATTTCTATCTTATTTCTATTTTATGACTTCCCATTAGGGGTTGGTTGTTTTTTTGTTTTTTTTGGGGTCTGTTTGGTTTTTGCTGAAAAGCATCTAACAATCATGGTTTTAAGCAGCATATGCATATTTAAAATAAATATATTGTATAAATAGAATATTTACTTGCCTTGCATTTAGGCATAACACATGAATGTGCAGTCCTATTTCAAAAAAGTTTAGATATTAAAATCCTGGTTCCCTCCCATTTGGATTCTGAAGTTTTCCAAGGGGAAGAATGGATTGTGGAGATGTCAGAATGTTCAGAAATTCTGAAGCTGACCTGCTCAGAGAACAAACAACAAAACTTTTTTTTTTAAAGCATCAGACCTGGAAGCCATTTTACATTTGGGCCTTCAGGCCTGCCCCTTTTTCTACTCTGGGAAAATGGGAGGGGGGAATTATATGGAATATGGGTGATATATAGTCAAAATAACATTCTTTTCTCAGAGAGTCAAGGCCATCTTGCTCTGAAGCTGCGATGAGGTGACTGGGAGGTATCTCCAGCAGTGGATAGGTTGAACCCATACATGGATGCTATCTCCCCCCTTATTAGAAAAGGCGTATCAGGTAAGTACCAACGCTCTTTCTCTGCGCACACGTGCGCACTTGAAAGAAACTTGCTAGTAAAGCAAGGCAAGCAGCTGAGGAATGACAATTTAAGTTCATGGATCATGTGAACTTTCTTTTTTGTGGGGAAAACCGGGAAACTTTCAGATTCAGGTTTCCCCAAATGTGCCAATATGCCATCTTTAATAAAATGGAACTTTCAGGAAACTTAAGATCAGCTGGGCTTCAGAAGCTAAGATAAAGGTAAGTATAACCCAGGGATGGGTGGGTGGGCCCACTTTCAAAGCAAAAGAGAACCAGTTCGGTCTCTGCTTGACAGCAGAGACACTGGTTCAGGAGAACTGGTCCGAACTGGTAAAAACCCATTATTGATCTCCCGTTTTGGCTGGTGCCTGATTGGATCATGTGAACTTTCTTTTTTGTGGGGAAAACCGGGAACCTTCAGATTCAGGTTTCCCCAAATGTGCCAATATGCCATCTTTAATAAAATGGAAACTCCTTTCGTTGGGGGTGTTACTTGGAACCCTGACAGAAATACTGGAAACCTTAGATCAGGAGTGTCAAACTCCTGGCCTGTGGGCTGGATGCATTATGCGCTGGCCACACCCAGGGTTTGACACTCCTGATCTAAGGTTTCCAGTATTTCTGTCGGGGTTCCAAGTAACACCCCCAATGAAAGAAGTTTCCTGAAAGTTCCATTTTATTAGAGATGGCATATTGGCACATTTGGGGAAACCTGAATCTGAAAGTTTTATTTTAGCAAAGGGGGGAAAAGTTGCAATACATTATATGACAACAACATGACAACAACATTATATGACAACAACTGCCATAGATGGACTTTTTGACACCCCTGCCTTAGATTCACTTTGTGCTGAAATAAGAAAATAATGAATTGATTTATGAGTTTGAAGATTAAGAATGATGCCAGTTAAATGAGGGGATGAGTTTTGCAAAATATTTAGGAGGGAGGATTACGTATGATTGGAGTTATCTGTGGAAAAGAAGGTTGGAAATCATTTATATATTTTCTTTTTCTTTTCTTGTACTTTTTGTTTTTCTTTTTTTAGATGTAATAATTTTAAATAAATAAAAAGTCCTCTGCTGAAGCCTACCAGGAGACAGAACTGAATCAAAACCTATTTAATAAATGGCTGATGTCACCAACACCTTTAGCGAGTAATCAAGGTCTAAGAGAAAGATTTGTGGGAATAACCATCATTGTATCAAGTTGCTTTTTACAATTAGCACAGATCTCTCAAAATTGAGACCGTTACTTGTTTGGCAGTCAGTGTCACATATTTTTATACATTCTTTACCAAAGCATTCATGGGGCGTGCTAATAGAAAGTTGAATGCTATAATCTGCACTATGAACCCAATCATACAGTTTCCAATGATCTTCTTTCTTGGAACCTTTGAAAGCCCTGTAGAATCAACAAAAAACATATCAGAGAATTACTCCAGGTGCCTAGAAACTAGTATATGAAGCCCAGTTGACTAATGGGTTTATCTGCTATTACTTACCTAGGGGTTCTTGCAAGGCAGGTTGCTGAAGAAGTGAAATAACAGTGCAGGTTACCAGCGAGACCAGCGAAAACTTCAGTATTTACGTTTGAACTCATAGCTGCTTTGACGCACATTCTAATTAGGCTCATGACAGGATTCGGCATGCCAGCTCTTTCTCACATTAGCTTTTTAAAGTTTACTGGCTGAAAAAGGGATGCTTTTTCCTCCTGCAATGAATCAGGCATCATATTGCCTGACACCAAGCTCTTGATTAGATACATATTTGTTCTAATGATCCACCTGCTTTCAATTAAGTGCCAGGAAATCCACCTTATTAGCAACACAGGCTAATGACCCCGATGCCTTGAATAAAGCCTTTGTGTCTCTCTCTGGGTGTGCTTTTGTGGGGCACTGGATAAAAATGCTCCAAATATAGTTTCAGTTTTTAACAGTGCTGCCTGAAAGGTTAACCACAGTTACAAACATCTGCTGTGCAGGCTACCAAATAAAAGCTATGCAGAGGCAAAAGACCTGTAGTGACTTATATTGTACAAGGGCCAATGGCAGAAATATTTCAAGGGGGACTTTGCACTATCACGTTTAAAGCCTTGTATTGAGAGGATGCACATAGAAAAATTAGGAGGCATGCATTTTGTCTCCCAGGATATTTTGAAAACATACTTCTAATAATCATAGAATCAGCTGCTTATGAGCTGCAGCTAATAGCCTCCAGATGGGGGGTAAGACAACATTTAGAAAGTTATGAATTCCATGTCTTTAGAAAAAGGGAGATGGAAGCTGGGCAAACAGAGAAGGATCTGCAGGCAGGCAAGGTTGAAATCTATTTTTCCCCTTGCAGGAACTTTACCATTGGTCATTAAGATCAGTTGTGATAAAATCATTTCTCTGATTCAAAGAAACACTGAGGAATATTCTAACCACTGGCCTCTATGACGTTTATATATGGGCATTTATTCATTAGCTTCTAATATTTAGATTTGTGCCTAGGACAGCAGTCCTCATACCTTTCCAGACAAGCAGCTATGCTTGAAAATCTCCAATGCAAGAATGCATTGCATCCAAAACTCCAAAGGGCAAGCTGCTCTCTTGCTTACTAGCTCTCACCATCAAGAAATTCCTCCTTACTCTGAATTTAGATGTCCTTTTGTAAAGCTCCCACCCATTAATTTTAGGACTACTCTTGATACAGCAGAAAATACATCCATACCTCTTCCCTGGGCCAGCTCTTCAAGTCCTTGAAGAAAGATCATGTCTGCCCTTAGCTTTCTATTGTTTTGGTTAAACATATCCAGTTCTTTTAACCATTCTTCATAGGATTTAATCTCCATGCCCATTACCACTTTCTTTGCTTCTCTCTGCATTCATTCCAGTTCCTTAGTATTCTTCTAATATAATAGGAACCAGAGGCGTAGCGTGGGGGCTGCAGGGGGTGCCGGCCGCACCGGGCGCAACATCTGGGGGGGGGGCGCTCCAGAGACCCGACTCAGAAGCTCTCCTCCGCGGGTCTCTGGAGTTGGCGGCGGCGGCGCCTGGGCGCTCCTGGGCCGGCGAGAGTCGGGGAGCGAACAGTGGCCAGTAGGGGCCAAACCCTCCCGGGCCATCCTCCGGCTGAGGCCAGCGCCGGCTCCTCGCACCCGCCAGCGCCACCCGAGGGGGCCAGGCGAGACTTAAAGGCGCAGGTCTTTCGAAGCAACGGCCGTGCGGAGACCCTGGAAGACTCCTCCGTTCCGAGCCAGCCAGAGGAGCGGCGACCTGGGCCCCGCGGCGGCCCGGGAAGACCGTCTTGCCTCGGCTTTCGGGCCGTCGCCCTCCGTAGAAAGGAGCGTCGGGTGTCCCAGGCCCGCACCACGCAAAGGGCGCCCGCTTCTCCCCAAGGCGAGGCAACGAGTGTCAGACGCGGATGGCCGAGCCCTTTGGGCAGTGGCTGCCCGCCGGATCCTCGCGGGAGGTGCGTGGGCTCGACACCACAAGAAGAGCTGCCTCCCCCGAGTGCTAAAATCCACGGGTTAGGGGGCGCAAATTACTTGCCTTGCCCCAGGTGCTGACAACCCACGCTACGCCACTGATAGGAACCAGAAGTGGGCACATTATTCTGCTGTGGTCTAAACAGTCCAGCATAGAATAAAGGTGTCACTTTCTACTACCACTATTTTTCAATCCAAAATTAGAACTGAGTCCTTTTGGCATCTGCCAAATATACCTATGTTTAATCTGTGGCCTACCAAGATGCCCAGTAATTCTCTTGAGCTGGATGTTGCCTATCTTATATCTGTGCCTTTATATTTTTTTCTTCCTATTGTAGATCTCCTAATTACTTTGGTTTGAAGGCGTAGGTAACAAGTCCTCTGAATGTCTGTTACACCATGCCATTAAAATGCACCATTTATAGGAAGTTTACTGGATAACCTGCTTTTTTCGCAGAAACCTACTCCATACCTGCTATTGTTATAAAATCATGAACATGTCAAGAAGCTTCTTCCTTCCTTGAGGGTAGTATTTTTGCAAAACCCTGTTGAAGGGGTTTATTTCCTGAGACTCACTTGATCATCCCTTCCTTTCTCCATGACTTCAGAGCTCATTTGATCATCTGACTAGCTTTTACAAGCACTATATTTACAATAGACACATAGATGATTCATGGCAATAGAAAATGGAAACATCAAGTAGGTATGCAAAATGCTTAGTTCTAAGCAGTTTCAAGAGTGAAACCTCCCATTCTGAGGGCTAAAAATGCTGTTTTCTAGCATAAAACAGTCTGTTTCAAGTTTTTTGGAAGCTTGAAACAGAGTGTGCTGGGCTGGGAACAGATTTGTTTTGACCTCAAACACTTTCAGAATTCTTGAAGCAGTAGTTTCTCAGTTAAATAGTTAGTTTGTGGAAAAACCAAGATGTTTCATGCTCAGAATGGTTCAAAATGAAACTTTTGAATGCCACAATCAGTGAGCTATTTTCTAACTTTTTTCTTCTTTTGGACGAAGGGACATGCTGTCAGATGTTTCACTCGTTTTCAAATATAACAGGCAAGATATATGAGAGACGCACTGTATATTTTACTTCTTCTTGCCTTCACTGTTTCTTACGAACTAGCTGTACCCTCATACTTAATTCTTCACTCAAGGCTCATTTTTTAATCACATTTCTTTTCCTTTCTATTTAGACCATTCAAAATCTGCTTTAAAAAAGGGAAGTGCTGTTTTCTTCAAACTCCTTTTCTGCCTAAAATAATTTCCTACAAGGTCTGCTTGATCCAGATTTCATTCTGTTTTGAAGATGATGATAATTATGATGAAATGGAGTGGAAAAGAAGAGCAAAGCTGGATATACCTCTTTGCCATGATCTTTTTGTGGAAGATCTAATGGAAGAATGCATGCACAGTATGGAATTTGTAGGGCCAGGCTTCAGTATTTATATAGAATTTTTTTATTGGCCAAGTGAGATTGGACACACTGGGAATTTGTCTCTGGTGCATACGCTCTCAATGTACATAAAAGCAACGGGTGATAAATCATAATCATAATACTATCATTATAAATCATAAGAAACAATCCTCAGTGATAGTCATACGATACTAAATAAAAGCAATCAACATAAATAATAAGATGCAAACAACAAAGTAATAGTCATAAGATGCTTAAGGAATAGATAATAGGATTTATTACCTATTTCTAGGTTTCTATGGAGATTCTCAGTCATCCAGGTCATGGTTGTCCCAAAGGTGCTTTTTTGAGAGGCGACAGGACTTTCTGGTTTTTCTTTGAAGACATCTTGGAGAAGCTTCTTGGATGAGAATTGAAACATTTTCAAATAAAAATCAGAAAATGCAGTTGCCTCTTGAAAAAGCACCTTTTGGGACTATTTCTAGGTTGTTTCTAGGTTTCTAGACATTTCTAATTTCTAATTAATTTAAATTAATTAATTTCTAATTTCTAGGATGTGCTGCAAAATATTAAAAACTGTTCATCAGTGATAAGCAGGCCATAGTGCCAGGCCTTGAAGCCATCTTTTGCATTGGGCCTTCAGGCCTGCCACATTTAATGCTGTGGGAAAATGGGAGGACGGATTATATGGAGTATGGGAGATATATAGTCTAAATAACATTCCTTTCTGAAGGACATCTTGCCCTGCACCTGGAGGGGTGTGACTGGAAGGCATGTCCAGTTGGTATGGTGCCTGTGGGTGCCGTGCAGGGTGTTGAACCTTCATTTGGGTGGAGAAAACCTGGAAGCTTTCAGATTCGGAAGCTTCCAGATGTGCCAATATGACATCTCTAATAAAAATTTAAGGAACTCAAGCCTCAGAGTCTTCTTTCATTAGTGTTGTTACTTGAAACCCTGACACATAGTTGATGTGGATCCCTCCAGCACTCTATTCATTCAGATATCATTTCGAACATATGCAATGAGAGTGGTTTGCCCTTTTAGAGTTATAGTACTTGTTTCCCATTTTTATCTCTGGAGGGCCCGGGATAGGGGTTACGCCTCTATCCTGGTCCTATTGGACCTCTCAGCGGCTTTCGATACCATCGACCATGGTATCCTGCTGCACCGGTTGGAGGGGTAGGGGTTGGGAGGCACCGTATTGCGGTGGTTCTGCTCCTTCCTCTCCGACTGGTCGCAGTTTGTGCTGGCGGGGGGGCAGAGGTCGACGTCAAGGCCCCTTGCTTATGGGGTGCCTCAGGGGTTGGTCCTCTCGCCCCTCCTGTTTAACATCTACATGAAGCCGCTGGGCGAGATCATCTGTGGTTTTGGGTTAGAATTCCATCTGTACGCTGATGACACCCAGCTGTACATTTCTACCCCAAACCACCCCAACGATGCCGCCGATGTGATGTCCTGGTGTTTGGAGGCCGTGCGGGCCTGGATGGGGAGGAACGGGCTCCAACTCAACCCCTCCAAAACCGAGTGGCTGTGGTTTCCGGCACCGCGACATAGCCAGTTAGTTCCATCTCTGGCTATTGGGGGGGGGGGAACAGCTAGCCCCCGCAGAAAGGGCTCGCAACTTGGGTGTCCTCCTGGATTCCCAGCTGTCCTTAGATGAACATCTGACGGCCGTGGCCAGGGGGGCCTTCTATCAGGTGTACCTGATATGCCAGTTGCGCCCCTTTCTGGATCGTGGCGCCTTACAGACAGTCACTCAAGCTCTTGTCATTTCGCGCCTGGACTACTGTAATGCTCTCTACATGGGGCTGCCCTTGAGATGCACTTGGAGGCTCCAGTTGGTGCAGAATGCAGTCACGCGGGGGATTTTGGGAGTTTCAAAATACTCCCATGTAACACCTCTCCTGCGCGAGCTGCACTGGCTGCTGGTAGCCTTCCGGGTGCGTTTCAAGGTCTTAGTGACCATCTTTAAAGTGCTCCATGGCAGTGGGCCTGGTTACTTGCAGGACCGCCTTCTACCGCATACCTCCACTCGACCTGTCCGCTCCCACAGGGAGGGCCTCCTTAGCGTGCCGTCCGCTGGACAATGCCGGCTGGTGATGCCCAGTGGAAGAGCCTTCTCTGTGGCAGGTCCCGCCCTTTGGAATGACCTCCCCCCAGACCTCCGGACTATCACCGATCTTCGCCTCTTCCGCCGGACTTTAAAAACATATTTTTTCGTGTGGCCGGCCTGGCATAACTGCTAACCATGTTTTATTAGATTTGGGTTTTAAATTAAATGTCTCTTTTTAGCACGGGTTAAATTGTTTAATAATAGTTTTAAATTTTGTAGAATTTGTACTATTTGTATTGTGGGTTTTTAAGTCCCTGTGCGCCACCCTGAGTCCCTCTTTTGGGAGATAGGGCGGGATAAAAATGTAATAAATATTTAATAAATAAATAAATATTTAAATTCCTGCCACTTCTGATGACTTGGATCATTGGTTTATTGTGGTTGGTAGAAAGACTAGAAGGTTAAGATGCAGTTCTGATATTTCACTCTAGAGAGCTACTTTCAACTAGCAAATGCATTTTATTATAGCCAAAGTGAGTTAATATGAAACAATAACCTGTTAGATATGCTCACATTTCTATAATCCTAAAAAGATTTTTTTCCTGGAAAGCTGTGACAATCATAAATTCATTTCTAATTTGGTCCTTAACATATATTTTCTTCTTCTTTTGTGTGTCTCTCCATTATGGGATCACTTGCATGACATTTATCTGAATTTGGTTGAGTTCTTGGAATTTCTCAAAAACATGACCTCAAAATCTCAAATCCTGGTAGACAGTGCTAAACAAAGATTCCCAGGTTCAGCCCAGAGAAGAATCCAGCTTCTTTAAAACTATTGATTAAATCGAACACATTGCAACTATAGATTCTTCTATCAGTAATCCTTCAGACTTTTCCTGGGCTGTTTCACTACAAAAACTCTGAAAGTTGGAGAAACTGGAGCTTCTACTAAATTTTCATATGTTGTCCCCTACCTAGTTGTTCTAAGCAAGCCAGAAATAGACCATAGCTTAAGCTAATAGTTTGTGTCAATAAGCCATAATTAAACAAAATCCCCTGATTGGAAAGCTGTACAGTTGAAACCAAGAGATGGTTCCTACTGATTTTCTCCATGAACTGTACAAGTAAGGTGACAAGGCAAATGTACACAGCAGAGTTTTATCGCTTGAACATTATGAACTAGTGAAACTTTACAATTTTTTAAATTAAACTCTTGCCCCTGAATATGGAAGAAGAGAGAGTGACACGAAGCAAAATTACTACAATTATAGCTAATAATTAGATGACATTCAAGCTTTCTTCTAGGGAGCCCTAAGGTAGTCCTTCCAATGCTCATTTTATACTCTCAAAAAGCTTCAGAGGTAGATTGCTCCGGTGAGATGGGAATTCGAATCCTCATCTTTTTGGTTCTAGCTGAACACTCCTCCCAACACAATGCTTCTCTCCGTATACTTGAGGACACTTAAGCTCTTGCTTCCTTGAAGTGAGGTCATATCCTTGGATGGCTTTTGACAACTTGAAGGACAGAAATAATAATTCTTTTGGATTGTTAATATAAAATGAGACCTGATTTTTTTTTAGTGCAGGAGGAGGGACTGTCTAAGCATAATAATAAAAAAGTAAGAAACATTATGCATTGTAAGAGTCACTTGGCTTAGTTGGGTGGCTATAGAAATTAATTAAATAAATAAAATTATATGCCTAACATACAAATATATTAACTATTAACTTCTTTCTATACTTCTTAATGATTTATAATTAATATTAAAGTATGCCATCTTCCAGGTATGGTATGGTATGGTATGGTATGGTATGGTATGGTATGGTATGGTATGGTATGGTATGGTATGGTATGGTATGTATTGTGGCCTAGCCGGCTCTGGATGAGCTGCTGATGGACTCTTCTAGCGAAGAGTCCTATGAGTCTGCCCTGGAAGATGAGGAAGACCTTGGGCAGGTTTCAGAGGCAGAGCAGGAAGCAGAGAGCCTGGTTGGCTACCAGGAGGCACCTGAGGCCTGGAGTAGTGGGGAGGATCAGGGGCAGTTTGTCCCTGATGCTAGGTTACGTAGGGCTGAGAGACGGAGGCAGCAGTTACGTCAGAGGCAGGCTTGCAGGAGATAATTGGTTAACAGATGGTTGTTGATTGGCACCTCTCAAGAGAGCTTATAAGAAAGGTTTTGGGAGGGGCCATTTGCAGGAAACAAGTCTAAATCCTAGTCACGAATATCTGCATTCGAGTCGTGTTCCATTTGAGAATCCTTGTGGAAAAAACGTGCTGTAGAGTTTGAACATGAGTTATCCGGGCTCAGAGCCAGAAATTTCTAATCTCAGCAATTAGACAGTGGCAAGCAGCCAAGCCTGTGCTTTGGTCTCTTCACAGGCCGGGAGGGGGTCAGAACAGGTATGGTGTATAGTGGGGATGGGCGCTGGCAGGCACTACTGCCGGTTCGCTAAAATTGAAAAATAAGATGACCTACGGCACCACCCGGGGAACCAGTTTGGGGGCGTGGCAGGCTTGGGTTGCTGCCAGTTTCAGTGACCCTGGGTGCCAAACCACTACCGGTTCAGCCGAATTGGTCTGAACTGGTAGGAACCCACCACTGTATTGTATTGTATTGTATTGTATTGTATTGTATTGTATTGTATTGTATTGTATTGTATTGTATTGTATTGTATTGTATAGTATAACATAACATAAATCTCTTTAATCAATAGAGCTGTCAATCATTTAGATAAAGTCAGAAATCAAGAAATGTGCCATTTTTAAAGTTTTAATTTAATTTATATATTTATATATGAGTATGCCATACTCATCAGTGAACAAAAGTGCTTGATAACCAATGAAGTGACTACACAAGGAAAATCCTGAATGGTGGCATGGTTGCTTATTTGACTGGTTGCAAATTATGTGCATGTGCACGCATACATGCACACGAACACACCAGCAATATAACATGCATCATTACACAATGTCAACTTTTGAAAAGGGATCATCCCTGAGATATTTATTTTCTGTGTATAAAGCCTGCCTGTTACTCAGCGACTGGAATCCACAAAATACTTTCCAAATTATGTCATGTTTATCTGACTCATTTCCCACCTTCATAGAATTATACAGAGGATGAAAACAGAGAAGGAGAAGAGGCATTTTTCCTAGCTTTTACACTCTGGATTCAGGATAGAGCAGCAGCAGCAGCTCTATGTCATAAGACCTAATTATCAAGAATTGCCTTTTCTGCCCCAAAGCAACCATTTGGATGACAGTGTTCTGTGCACTGTAAAACAAAATGGGAAGCCAGTGCCGTATAAACTGCCTCACCGCTTCTTGCCACTTCTTCTGATATCTGCCTCCCCATCTCATTTATTTTCCACACATTAATGGTAGCAGTCACCTTGAGCTGGTGATGCAGAGTAATTTTCACAGAAACCTTGATCAGAAACCATAAATCAGCCTGATGTGCTTTTATGGTCTAATAACATTCTGTCTGCTCCTACAAGCTCTTATGTAAAACTGCACTGCAGTGAAACCCTTGTATTAGATTTTATTGCAGTTATCCTGGCCCACGGTCTATTCCTATCTTCAGTGTGCACTGTATATATGGACCAACATTTGAAAACTACTCCTATATTAAGAAATCTGTTTAACGACACACAGGAGAGAATGCAGATCAAAAACCATAAAGCCTTCCACCGAGCATTTAATTTCATTTATTAGAATACCAGAATTCTCAAAAAAGCAGACAGGTGAGTGGGAATAATTTCAGGAACCTAATCACCTAAGGGAGTCTTCTTTTACCTGCTAAGATTTTCAGGAAAATAGAAGAGAGGAGATACAGCTGGTGAGGGTATTAGATATATGGAAGATAGGTTGCAGCACCCCTATGGAACTCATATCATATGGCAGAGGGTTTCCAGCATTGAATTTATGCTGGATCATAATGAGCAATGTTATTTTTAGACTCCAACATTTTTGGAAAGCCCTATAAAGGCATTTTTTAAAAGACCCGAGATAGATTTGGCTTACACGGTATATAGTAAAACAAATCTAGCGACAATCTCTGACTTCAATTCCAACTTCATCAGAAGATGTGAATCAAGAATTATTCTACTGGCTGGATAAAAATAGTTGCTTGAAAAATAATAATAGGAAATAACATTTTTTAGTTGGTTTTTTTGAAATTAATTTTTGTAATTGAGAAATCAACATTTCCTGTTTTTCACTGAATGGAAAACAAAACAAAAATAAATGCCTGTCCTTTTCTTTTCTTTTTTCTTTTTGGTACAGACGCTCAAATGTCCCCACTCGATCTGAGCCTGATGGCATTTCTAATAGAAGATTTCTTTACATATATACATTAGAGGTGTTGAAAATATTAAAAATGAAATTTAAAACATCTGAATTAACGTTGGAAAGCTGATCTAGCCAAATTATTTGACTCCTCACTAAAATCCCCAAATTCTCTGCAGTCAGAGACTCTCAAAGGACTTTGAAAGATGATTCAGATAATACCATGTTTCCCCAAAAATAAGACAGGGTCTTATTTTCTTTTGACCCCCTGAAATAAGCACTTGGCCTTATTTTTGGGGAGGCCTTATTATTTTTGAGGTGCAGGAGGCGGCGAGTGTGATCACCTCATGGCTGCTGCTGTGTTGAATATTTTCAGGGAGGGCTTATTTTTGGATCAGGGCTTATTTTAGCACATATACTCAAAAGCCTGATTGGGCTTATTATCTGGGGAGGTCTTATTTTCAGGGAAACAGGGTAACAGAATGATCACAACTCTGATTCATGATAATACTGAACACAGATGTTCAGCTGCTCAGTTAACTAATATCCTGAGTCTAAATATATTGATTAAATTAGAATGGATTTGGAAGATCATCCTGTCCAATCCTCCACTCAAGACAGAAAGTAACTGAAATTCATATCTAAAGTCTTTAGACTTAGCTGCAAAATTATGCAATGCACATATTATCTGCTTCCTTATCTGTTATCCTTATTTGCACTTATTTTGAATTACATATATTTCTCATAACTATATAATAAGGTGGACCAGTTCCACTGTGTCAGTTACTGCAACTTCTTGTAGGTGGTATTCAGCAGGTTCTGACCAGTTCTGGAGAACCAGAAGCAGAAATTTTGAGTAGTTCAGAGAACCGGTAAATACCACCTCTGACTGGCCCTGCCCCCATCTATTCTCTTCCTCCCAAACCTCAGTTGATTGGGACGAAATGGGGATTTTGCAGTAACCTTCCCCTGGAATGGGAAGGGAATGGAGATTTTAGAGTATCCTTTCTCTCCCACGCCCACCAAGCCACCCCCACAGAACTGGTAGTAAAAAAAAATGAATCCCACCACTGGACCACACTGGAATTAATAGAGACTTGGAATTACAAACAGTAAACCTTCCTAAGGATCAATTTCAGCCTGCTTTGTCTCATTTAGGCTGATAGCCTCTAGGCACGAAGACAAGACCTCAACAACATCTCCAGTTGGGATATCATGGCTATGTAAAAGTGCACCTTCACCCTCCAGACCCATCAGATACCCAAAACTCCTTGAAGCCAGTTTATCAGGGGTGTTATCTCATCAGTTTGGTTTGATTTATGGGAACCAGTCAATGACAGATAAGGAAGCAGATAATATAACAGAAGAACTGCTTTCGGTTAAGGGAGAGGGAATATTTAATCAGTAGGGGGAAAAACAACCCCTCTGACTTGAACTCAAGTGTTGGGCAGGTTAAATAACTATCAGAACATGGGTGGGGGGAGGAGAAGAAAAGTTTGGACAAAATAAAGTTGGGAAATTTATTTCAGGATTCTTCCCTCCCTTATCCGTCTTACGTAAGCTGTCCCATTACATCCACTTTCCCTATTTCTCCTGACCTACTCCACTCTCACTTCTATACAACAAAGGGGGCACCCCTATATTCAGTCATTTGCCCCTTTGACAAACATTCTCTCCCACACCTATTTGCTCTAGTTACATCTTAATATACGGCTTCTGAGCAGCACATCGCATCACACATTTTTTCTTCACAATTTTGATCTTTCTTGCTATTAGAAGTAACCACTTATCTTTAAGGTGATGAACCACGGTGTCTGTTGAAGCACAAGAACATAGAAAGCTAATGATCCTTTGCTGACATTTTAGAAAATTAGATTAGAAAGAAACTTGGCCTTCCTCTTATTTAATTAAAAATCTATTTTATTGGCAGATATTTTATATGTTGTACCTGGATATTTTGCTGGTTTATCTGTTTTATTGAATGTCATAGTGATAGCTCTTTGCTATAGGGCAATTAATAACTATTAGAAAGAAAAAAATAAACCAAAGCTTCTCATCCATTCTCATTTATTAGAATGTTTCATCCTTTACCTAGTCATTATTGTTTTCTCCACCAGTTTCCCTGTAGGAATTTATATATTTTTGATCAGATGTAGATGTAGATATATGCCTATACTTTTGAACTAATACTACTTGACCCTTTGATGTGGGACTATGTTACACATTTAAATGAACTAATTAATAAGAATAAGCTGAAGGTTATTATTCTAACGCAGCTGTGAAGAATCTAATTATGGAAGATGCTGTGCCTATATGTTGCCATATGCTTCCACAAACTGAATAGTGGGGACAGAGAATCAATAGATAAAGAATATTTCTGTCCCCAGCAAACTAAAATTCATAGGGTTATCAGTGCGTGTAACATAGATAATTGTGCAGGTAATATTATCAACACTGCTGTCAAGCAAAACCAAACAATTAACAGTGGGTGCCATACCATGTACATGAACCATACAAGTGGCAAAGAAATAGGGGCAAAGAGAACCATAGTCAGGCATAACACAGGTTTCGTAGACAGAAAACACAGGGTCAATCAAAATGGACTCAAATGTCTATACACCAATGCACAGAGTATGAGGAATAAACAGGGTGAATTAGAAATTCAAGTAAATGAGGGCAGATACGATATTGTTGCCATTACAGAAACTTGGTGGGATGAAACCCACAAATGGAACATACAGCTAGAAGGATTTAAATTATTTAAAAGAAATAGACCAAATAAAAGAGGAGGTGGAGTTGCACTATATATAAGAAATAATTACATCTCTACAGAAATAGAGCACAACAATGATGAGAACTATCATGAATGTATTTGGGTCAATATTAAAGGTTGGGGGGGGGGATGATATTGTCATAGGTCTATACTACAGGCCACCCAACCAAGCAGAGGAAGTGGATGTACTTTTTGCTAACCAGCTAACTAAGGTATGTAGGAAGCACACTGCAATAGTAATGGGAGATTTTAACTACCCTGACATCAATTGGGAAACAAACTCTGCACCAAGTGGAAGATCCAACAGGTTCCTAACAAACCTAGCAGACAACTTTGTTTCCCAAAAGGTAGAGAAGGGAACAAGGGGATCAGCAATATTGGACTTAATTCTCACTAACAGAGAGGAAATGATAGAAGGTGTAGAAGCTACAGGAACTTTGGGGGCAAGCGATCATGAAATACTGGAATTCAACATTATGCAAACAAAAGTAGTTGAACAAAGTCATACTAGAGTCTTAGACTTCAAGAGAGCTAATTTCAATAAACTCAGAGAGAGCTTGGGAAGGATTCCATGGATGAGAATCCTCAAGGGGAAAACAACTCAAGAAGCTTGGGAAATTTTGAAAAATGAGATTATAAAAGCCCAGTCCAGCGCAATACCAATGAAGAAGAAAAATAACAGTTCCCAAAAGAAACCAGCATGGCTGCATAAAGAACTCTCTGACAAATTGAAAGACAAAAAGGATAAATATAAAAAGTGGAAAAAGGGGGACATAACCAAGGCAAAATATCAGCAAATAGCCCGAGCCTGTAAAGATGAAGTGAGGAAAGCTAAGGCTCACAATGAAGAAAGGCTTGCCAAAAAAGTAAAAAATAACAAAAAAAGCTTCTTCCAACATGTTAAAAATAAGAAAAAAGTTAAGGAAACAATTGGTCCACTGCTGGGAGAAAATGGCAAGAAGATGATAAGCAACAGGGAGAAAGCAGAACTATTTAACTCTTTTTTTGCATCTGTCTTTACACAAAGGGATAAAACAGTCCAATCAATCAAAAACAGCACCACAAATATCAGATTAGGAACACAAGTTGAAATAGGGAAGAAAATGGTAAGTGAGCACCTGTCTGCCCTGGACGAGTTCAAATCACCAGGACCGGATGGATTACACCCCAGGGTTCTGAAGGAACTGGCAGACGAGATCTCAGAACCACTGAACTATATCTTTCAGAGATCCTGGAGCACCGGGGAACTGCCAGAAGACTGGAAAAGAGCAGATGTGGTTCCCATCTTCAAAAAAGGAAAAAAAACAGATCCAGGAAACTATAGACCCATCAGCCTGACCTCAATACCAGGAAAGATTCTGGAAAAGATAATTAAACAACAAATAAGTGAACACCTAGAAGCAAACAAAGTAATAGCCAAAAGCCAACATGGGTTTGTCAAAAACAGATCATGCCAGACGAATCTAATTGCATTCTTTGACAAAGTAACAAAATCAGTGGACCAGAGGAATGCTGTTGATATAATTTACCTGGACTTCAGTAAGGCATTTGATAAAGTAGACCATAACCTACTATTAGATAAAGTAGAAAATTGTGGGTTAGACAGCAGCACCACCAAATGGATTCGTAACTGGCTGACCAACCGCACTCAACGTGTAGTCCTCAATGGAACTGCATCTACATGGAAGGAAGTATGCAGTGGAGTCCCCCAAGGCTCTGTTTTAGGCCCAGTACTCTTTAACATCTTCATCAACGATTTGGATGAGGGGATAAATGGGGAACTCATCAAATTCGCAGACGATACCAAGCTGGCAGGAATAGCCAACACTCCAGAAGATAGGTTTAAGATACAGAAGGATCTAGACAAACTTGAACATTGGGCACTGTCTAATAAAATGAAATTCAATTGTGAAAAAAGTAAGGTCCTACATATAGGCAAGAAAAACCAAATGCACAAGTACAGTATAGGTGGTACCTTGCTCAATAGTAGCAACTGTGAGAGGGATCTCGGAATCCTAGTGGACAACCATTTAAATATGAGCCAGCAGTGTGCAGCAGCTGCCAAAAAAGCCAACACAGTTCTAGGCTGCATCAACAGAGGGATAGAATCTAGATCGCGTGAAGTGTTAATGCCACTGTATAGTGCCTTGGTAAGGCCACACTTGGAATACTGCATACAGTTTTGGTCGCCACGATGTAGAAAAGACGTGGAGACTCTGGAAAGAGTGCAAAGAAGAGCAACCAAGATGATTAGAGGACTGGAGACTAAGACATATGAAGAACGGCTGCAGGAGCTGGGTATGTCTAGTTTGATGAAGAGAAGGACCAGGGGAGACATGATAGCAGTGTTCCGATATCTCAGAGGGTGCCACAAAGAAGAGGGAGTCAAACTTTTCTCCAAGGCACCTGGGGGCAGGACAATGAGATATGGGTGGAAACTAACCAAGGAGAGAAGCAACTTAGAACTAAGGAGAAATTTCCTAACAGTAAGAACAATTAACCTCTGGAACAGCTTGCCTCCAGCAGTTGTGAATGCCCCAACCCTGGAAGTCTTTAAAAAGATGTTAGACAGCCATTTGTCTGAAATGGTATAAGGTTCCTGCCCATGCAGGGGGTTGGACTAGAAGACCTACAAGGTCCCTTCCAACTCTGCTATTGTATTATATTGTATTGTATCTTTTTAACTAAATGTGCCATTTTACACCACCATTCCCTAATCATGCATTCTTCAGTTGACTTTATGATATTTGACAACAGCGGTGATAATTTAATTTGCCTGTGTTTTGAGTTGACTTTCAGTACCATTTATGAATCTTCCTTTCAAATGGAAAGAGTTGCAGGGAGCTGCAATCAGCACTACCAAGTGCAGGCAGCTCACAGTGTCTTTTAATGTCTGGGCTTATTTAAAAGTTTTCAATATATCACCAGGGGAGATTCACAGTTCAGAAGCAAATTCTTCATTTGAAAGCCTGGAACTGCAAGGCAGAGGACACCAGAGGAATCATCTTCCTCTTTCTGTAATATCTCCTGCTGTCTAGTGCTTTACCTTGCATTTGTGGTCTGTTTGAGGAAGTTACTTTCAACTCTTCCAGCTTGAGAAGTATGCCTTTAGGATGTTGAGGAACAGCAATAAAAGAATATTCATAGGAATGGAGACTGCAGTGAAAGCAGAAGACAACAAAGTCCTAATTATTGTTTTTTTAATCTTTATTTATATTTTTCCATTTTGTGTTTTTTACTGTTTGTAAGCTGCCTAGAGATGGTGTGAGCAAGTAGGTGGCTAGTAAATGTCATGAATGAATGAATGAATGAATGAATGAATGAATGAATGAATGAATGAATGATTAAGTCACCTGGTTGATAAGCTTTTTATCCAAGAATAGATGTTGGGTTAGTGCTGCAAAAGGCTGTTGGTTGTAAAAAATAATCTATATTGAGAGAATCCAACCCCTCAATGTCATGTATATTTCAGCAAGATAATTGATATTCTTTAAATGGAACAAAATGATGAATAATATTCACAGTGGGGCCAACAGGACTGGATTAGTAGATCAACGTCCAGGTCCAGCAACCCATAAAATACTATAGGGAGAATTTCTTTCTCCCACAGAAATTCTGTGAAATAATACAAGTAGGGACGCTTTGAGGGGGGAAAGAAAGGTTAAAAGGTACCACAAGGGGCGGTAGAGAAAAACAGAAATACTTCAGTGTCTCAAGTAGACATATTTCTTTTAGGAATTCCTGACTGTTTGACACCCATCCCTCATACTTGTATCACCTGACTTATAGTTCTTTTTTAAATTAAATTTCATTATTATATTTTTGTATTGCCAATTCTGTCATGACTCATGGAGAAAATGAATATTACCTCTCCCGGGAAAGCTTTTGTAAGTCAGATGAATTCCAAGTCACCTGATTCTTAATAGATCACAGTTTTTGCATACGTTGCTTCCCCAGTTGTCTCCAGAATACACATCAATTTAGATAAGTCACCCTATTTAAAGTATTTATCCCTTAATAAGTTTAACTGTAGGCAATTTATGCAATAATCCTTAAGCAAATCACATTTAATGAGCATGAACTCTCTGACTGATTTAACTATGTATATTTTATTAACTGGTTTAAGATTGTAATAAAGTGTTAAGTAAGGCTAACTTACCTAATCCTGGTAGCTCACAAGAGAACACAGATTTACCATTCCATTCCTGAAGTTCCCATGCTTTAAAGAGGCCCAGAAAAGTATTAAGCTTTAGGGCAGATCAGACTCTGCCCTTAGAAAGCAAAATGTTTATGAGGTCTAAGCAATCTTGAACATTTTATTTAAAAAATAGCAAAGGCAAACACTGACGATAAATTCCTAAGCAGTTATTTTAACTCCAGTAATTTGCCAATGGCTCTATCTTCTTTTAGGTGAAAATATGAAAATTGTCTTGACTTTTTATTTCATAACTTCTAATCATGGTATAACTCATCAATTCACATTTATTCACAATGGTGCAAAGAAACAGATTCAAGCAAGGCTTAGGATAGCCATCTGACAGAGATTACTTATTTTAGAATCCTGCAATGAGTTGAGTTTAGATTCAGGAGCCTTTTTCCCCCCTAACTCCATGATCCTAGGAGTCTATGATTATAAAGTAGATTAGTTGTCATGTCTCTGCAAGCAATTGCTATGTATTCCACTAGGTGGCAGACACTGAATGCCTAATTAGTTATATAAAGGGCCAACTGGCTAGTATAAATAAATACTCTTAAAATCAGTTTTGCATTTTTTAAAAACAACAACAACAACAACCCATTGAATTAGTCAAAGAATATATATATGTGAAATTCCTATGTTGCTTCACACATATGTTAACATGAATGCATTTCCTGAAGCAAACCAAGATAATAGACTTGATTAGATGGGCTCCTGTAATCCTTATTTTGTTAATCCTTCTTTCATTCTTCCTCTTTCTTCCGAGGTTTAGCTGTAAGAGACATTGCTCCCGTTACTTAAAATCTTTTATGATTTGTGATCCAAAGATCTTAAATCCAAACTGCCTTTAGACTCACTCCCTTCCTATGCTTTTCTCCAGATGTTCTTCCTATTAGCCCCAAGATTGGCAAGGCTCAGAGCCATGAAAGAGGCAGCCATTTTAGATGCAGCATCCTCATTTTTGAACATTTGTCTTAGGTTGTTCTTATTTTTTTCTTTTTTGAAACTCTCATTTTTCTTCTTACCAGAATTTGAACTGAACTGCTTTGGGAATTCTGATTTTCGCCACCGAGGATGGAATTCCAATTTTATAAAGATAAAACACCTCTCTGAAAGATGAGGGAAGAAAAATAGAGTTCATCCATATCCAGGCAAAGACTTTTCTATTATTACATTGACAGTCTTATTCACCTGCAAATCTGTATAGTTGAGAAATAACATGCCAATATGGCATCAAAATGATCTGGAAAATGTAGACAACCCAACCTCATATGATTTTTCCTTTCCTTTCCTTTCTCCTCTCAGCATTTATTGGCAAAAGTTCTTTACCCTCATTGAGCAGGCCAAAGTCTAATTAGTCTCACTGTAAAAATGCATACATTTTGGAAAGGTCAAGAAGAGCTCATTTGAAAGAGGAGAAATATTGGAGTCAGAGGATATTGTTTGCAGTGATAAGAAAAATGCTGCCTTTCAGGACTGACACACATTTTTTTCTCCTAATTATAGGAAAAATATTGCTGCCTTAAGTGCTTTTTCAAGTGTGCCGAAATAGATAGTAGCTTCCATATATATATATATTTTTAAAGTACTCTAATCATCATTTGGCTTTTCTCAAGGATATTTTTTTTTAAAAAAGCTAAATTAATTTCCCTTTCCATGGTGTTCTGACCTATGTGCCTTTTCTTATTTTAAATAGCCATAATTGTACTTTTTGAAAGGCTTTGAAATGTTTTAAAATGTGTTCTTCACAGGACTGGGAATAATTGATTGAGAAACTCTTTTGTTTTCACTTGAAAAGAGCCTGTTGGTCGGATTTCATCTATCCAGGTAAAATCTGATTTTTAAACCTGTTTCTTTTGATCCAGCACAATTTTGCTTCTCCTGTACTTACAGTTCTTCTTCAAATTGTCTTATGGCAGGGGTCTGCAAAGTCGGCTCTTTTAAGACTGGTGGACTTCAACTCCCAGAATTCCCCAGCCAGCCAGTATGCTGGCTGAGGAATTCTGGGAGTTGAAGTCCACCAGTCTTAAAAGAGCCGACTTTGCAGACCCCTGTCTTATGGGGCTCCCAGAAGTATTCTTGGAAGGTCCCTCAATAAAGAATAGTCCTATTTGAGACACATATGATCAGATTTCCATGTGATTCTCCACACACAGACTCTCCCCACTCTCACACCGCAACTTCACTGTACCCAGGTCCAATCGGCTTGTTGCAAGCCATCACAATGAAGCTCTGCTCATCATAGCTTGTCTGTTAATGTCTTCATATATTTTTTTCTTTTCTTTATTCATTTCAGTAAAATTTAACTAATCGCTTTTTGTCTGCATGGTCTCTAGTGAAGAGCCAAAAGACAGAAACGGAAAGCAACTTGCTTCCTCCCTTAATTGGGGCTTACCAAGGTGTTGTGACACAAGCATATATTTATTTCCCCTGTCTCAGCTGATCAGGATAGAACCAATGGTCTACTGGCAATTACAACTGCCTCACATGTAATACTTCCCTGGTTCAAATCCCAGTAAGGGTATGGCTAGCTGATGAGAGCTAAATAGCTCGAAATAGATTTATTCTAGTCTCCCTTGTTTATTTATTGATCAGCTCAAAAACCTAACATACATACATACATACAAATCTGCCAGACATCTATATGTAGGGTTTATCAGAAATATTTGTGGGGGGGAGGGGTAATGCTTGTGGTATGATCAGGCTATTGGATACCATCAAACCACAAGTATGTACTTTAATAAATGTATATCAAAAGTAATAGTTGTTAATATTCCATCAGCTTGTTTGTATGAGGGAATCTTTTTTTTTTACAAAATTTTATTTTTGGACATTTGGTTCTTGTTTGGCACACATCACTTCTATTTTTAATACTGGGAGAAATACAAATGAGGCAACTATCAAATAATGCAGTTGTGTAGCGACCAACACAAGTCTCATGTTCCTAAAATCACTCTGCCAATTGTTTTCTCACTTGGTGCATGGCCAAATTCATAGCTCTTGTACAACTGAGTGATTAAGATCAACTGTCACTCCCTGTGGCAATGGTAGGAACAGAATACAAAGCAGTACACAGAACACAACATAGGAATCCTTCTGTCCAAACTGTGATTGGCAAATTGCAATCAGCTTATGAACTTCCACCCTTCTCATATTAGCCTCCAGATTCACTTACTTCAAATATTTTTGCTTTTGTGTCAGAGTTTGGTTGCCAGAAATAAAACTCCCAATGTATTAGTCCAGTTTCACTCTATGGTAATGAGGAAGAACTAGGGCAGAGAAACCCCTTAACATGTAAACAATCCACCCTTCATAATTTTGGTGGTGACTCCTTTTACCACATCTCTGGATTGGATTGATTTTTTAATGTCAGTTGCTTTGGAACTGAGACTGAAATCTGAAGTTTCTTAATAGTGGTGGCCAGGAAGGGAAATGTTGAAGGAAAGACTTGGATGCCTGTGGTAGGGCTGTTGGGAGATACCACTAGTCAAAATGTGTGTTCTCTTCCTACCTGGTATGAAGACACCCCTGGGAACATCTCAGAATGGGAACCGAGCAGAGGTGAGTTGCTCCCGGTTCAGCCTGGTTCAGCCGAACCGGTAGTGGTGAACCAGTAGTGGATCACAGAACCGGTAGTGACCCAGGCTGGCCATGCCCATGAACCGGTTTCCAATCTCTTCTGCTGTTGCTGGTGTATTTCTGTGCATGCACAGAACAATCTACAGTCAACTGCGCATCCATGAGCAACACTCGGTGTGTGAGCATGAAGCAAACCAGTACCAACCGGTACAGAAACCCACCCCTGGAACTGAGCTTTCCTCACACTCCATGACTCCCATGGTTCCCCCTTCCTCCCAGCAAAATGGAAAACAATTCTGCAGATCAGGCAAGAAGTAGCAAGAAGAATAGGAGGACATTTCATCTGGGTTCTCTGAAAATCATGAACAAAAGAGAATTGCACAAGCCTCTACTATAGGTGGATGAGAGAGTGACTATTGAGGCAAATAAGTATTAATGAAAGCCAAGAACTTCTTCCATTGTGACCTTGGCTCCCCTCCCCCCCAGTAGCTAATATTAAAATAAGATGCCTTTTATTCAGGAAGCATTATAAATTATTAAGTTACCTAGTATTCATAGACCTACTGCCATTAGACTAGTCTTCTTAAAATCATACAGCTTATTGGATAACATATTTGGTGACATCAAATTGCATAGTTTAATTCTGCATTGTACTGAGTACTTCTTCCTTTCATTAGTCTTGAGTTAACTAAGGGATGCTTTTCAATGGCTAAGAAACTTCACCAAAGATCTAAAAGGAAGCAAATTAGAAGAAAATGTAGAGGCGGACTTGACTTCTTGCTTCCGACAGCGACAGACGCGTTTTCAGGTGCGTCTGCCGCTTGCTACTCTGTTGGGCCCCCCCAGGGGCACAGGGGGTTTAGGTTAACCCCCTGCCATACGGGCAGCTGTGGGAGGCCCCTGTTCCGACGGCGGTTGCCGGGGCGCTTTTATCCCGCTTTGCCCCAGGAATCGGAGGGCTGAAAGCGGGGGGGGGGGGGGGACTCCTCTCGCCAACGCTAGCTGGAAAAGACAGAAAATAAAGAAGACAGTGGAAATGTTGGGGACGGAGGACCACACCGAGTCTCCTGACAAGCAGGATTGGCAAATATGAACTGTGAGTTTTGTTTCTTACATTCGATCACTTTGAAGAAAGAAGAATAGAGGGGTGAGTTTTAACCCCCCCTTGTAAAATGCTCTCTAGCAGAGAGAAAGTGGTTTAAAATGCCAACCGAATAAGATAGCAGATAAAGAACAAAATTTTTCACTCCCGGAGTTACAGTTGCAACATTGTAGCTAGGTCTCTTTGCAACAAAAAAGGATTTTCACTCTCACTTCTCTAACTGCGGTGAGGCGGGAAAATGGCTTCTCTTTGTTTCCGATTGGAAAACTTTCTCCTGAACACCGGAGCATTCCTCTAGAGTTTTAAGATTGCAGGACAATAAATTTAAAGTGAAAGCCCCTTGCAAGAAGCCCTTGGTGCCTCTTCCAATACGTGGATTCTTTATTTTTTTTCTTTTCCTCTTGGTTTGGACATTAAAAGCAATTCTGGACTTTGATGGAATTTTAATTTGACTTTTCCCACTTCCAGATATCTCGGACTTTTCTGACTGTTTGCTTCTCTGGCGCCATCTTTTGCTGCAAGAACTTAAATTTATAACAATGGCTTCAAGAAAGCCGCCATCCGGAAAGTCCCTTTCGGCTCCAGCCTCAACCTGATCCAGCCCAAGTTTGCAACAAGGCAAAATTACTACAATGTTGCAGAAGGACACAACTGGAGAAGAAGGACACAACTGGAGAACAAGAGCCAACAACGAGCGAGATGCTTTAGAGCATCATGAAAGAAGTGCAAGAAATCCGAAAGGACATATTAAATTTAAGAATAAAACTATTGGAGACACAAAGAAGCACAACGGATAATAAACAAAAAATTGAAGAAGAAGGAACAGTTGAGATTAAAGAAGAGTTGAAGGAAATACAGAAGGAAAATACGGAAATACGAAAGGAAAATATAGAAATTAATGGGCATATGTCTAAATTTGAGTTTGAAAGAATGTCTTTTTTCCTTAGGTTCCAGAACGTCCCAGAGACGGAGCAAGAAGATTTAAAAGATTTAATGAGTACAATCCTAGCGGATTATACTAAAAGAAACAAAGACCAGCTCTGGGGCGATGTGGACCTAGTCTATAGAATTAATTCAGCATATGCTAGAATAAATAACGTACCAAGAGAAGTACATATTAAGTTCTTAAGAAGGTCCACGAGGGATGGGATACTGAGGGCCAAGCGGGGTGGGCCTCTGAAATATCAAGATAATGATATTATCATTTTGAAGCAGATCCCCCCAAAAATTAGAGAGATAAGAAGGAAGTATTCCTTTTTATCTAAAAAATTGTTTTAAAAAGGGATCTGGTTCAAATGGCTAATGCCTGAAGGAATGTTGGTTTTCTGGGATGGGGGCAGAGTTAGAGTTAAAACGGTAGAAGAGGCTGAGGCCTTTCTTAAGAAACATTCCCCACTCCTGGAAGACGAAGAAGAGGGAATGGGAGGGGCCATGGCCCTGCCCACTAGCGGGAAAGAGAAAGAAGAAACAATAGCAAAGAGACTCAGATCTCAGAAATGAATAGATATTGAAAACATTACTGTAACCTGTGAAAAGGGATGGCAGGAAAAACAAATGATTGAATGTATGCATGTTAAAATATGATATATATATATATATACATCTTTTGCCAATTATTTTCTTTTTTTAATTTTGAATTTCTATGAAGAATCAGAGGTGACCAACATCCTCCACATGGAAGCCATTAAAATGTTTATATTTATTTATTTTTCATATTTATCACCCGCACCCATCTCACCACAAGGGACTCGGGGCGGCGTACAGAAAATTAAATCAATTACATACAAAATACAGGGATAATTAAGGGCTATATTACCCTATATTACCCCTTTTCCCAAAAATACTGTAAAACCCAATAAAATTGCTTTAAAACGAGAAGAAAATGTAGAGGCAAAATTTATTTATAATTTATATTTTAAAACTAGAAATGGTCACCATCTTGCTTCTCTAATAAGCCCATTAATACCTTAAATTTGTTTCATCTTCTTTATTAACAAAACAGAGTATGTTTATTTAAAAAAAAAATGAGCCAGAATATTGGCTTCAATATTTCAGGATCTATATTACCAATGTGAATCAAATGACTCCTTCATGAGGGAAACATTTGGTGAGAAGCACATACAAGATTTTTATATAAAGGCTTGAATTTCATTGTAATTTTATTACAATATTATTACAATGACTATAAAGATTATTATTATTATTATTATTATATTTTTTTTTTGAAAAAAGTTTTATTGGGTTTTATAAATTTTTTACAAATAGAGTAAAGGGTAAGGTGTAAAAAGACATTTTGAGAACTTTCACGTCGAAGTCGTTGACTTCTTCCGAGATTTCATAACAGAATATAGATAATACATTTAACTTACATTTGTACTACAAAGTGGAGAGAAATGCAAATATATCATTGTAAAAAAACTATGCTAGCAAACGTATAAACATCCAAACAATATTATATTATATTATATTAAAATAAAGTCACTTTTGAGATCTAAGTCTTTTGGCAATTGTATCTTCTTTTCCCTGGCCCCCAGTGGGCGGGGCTGCGGCACCCTCTGCTCCCCCATTTTCATCCTCCAGGATTGAGGAATGTTTTTCAAGAAAGGCTTCCGCCTCTGCAATTGATGATGATGATTATCAATATATGTATTCCTTTTTGGTTGACCATGGCAATGTATGAATACTAATTTCCTACATTATATATTTGATTTAGGACAGCCATCATATTCTTCTTATACCAGTATGTCCTAAATCTGGGTTGGATATCATTATTTCTTAGTGTGGCATGCCTCAGTATTTCTGTTTCTAGATATGATCAGTTTGTGATTGTGTTCCTGCCTGTTGAATTGTTCTTTGCATGTTCTTATTTTCCTGTGTCTCTGAAAAAGGTTCAAAAATGGCAACTCAGTCATGCTTCTATTAATCAGAACCAGATATTAATTACATTACACTCAACCTTGCCAAGTGAACTGGTACTCAGCTTGTTTTCAAGCTCTAATCAAAGTTCATGTCAGTTTGATTTTAAGGCCTTTCTTGAATTCTCATTTGTCCTCCAGTGATATGAAGGTAAAGACAGTAAAATTAAGGTTGATGCTAGTGACTACTTACGGTCATAATACATTCATAAAGCTTTCTTAATAACAGTAGGAAGAAATGTTTGTTATTGCTTACTTCTAGTGTGTGTGTGTGTGTGTGTGTGTGTGAGACCAGAAGTGGGGGCAAAGACCTATATTAAACAGGATTTATTTGCTGGTTATACCTTGACATTTCTCTTCTGACTTACCTGGAATCCTCCATGTGCCAAGCATTTATTAATATTTTGCAGGCGTTTAAATTCTCCATACATTGGCTTTTATGTTGCTAGGTTAGTTTTGAATTCCTTAGATAATGCTGATACGGCTATATTTTAATACCGTTAAGTTTAATGTGTTTTGCAATTTTAATTTCCCCCCCCTCTGGAATCCTACCAGAATTCTCTCCAATTGGATTTTGTTATGTGCTTTCTCCTTTTATCTCCCTTTATTAATATTAATATTAAATCCTTGTGGGTGCTTCTGATTTTGGTGCTATTTGAAACTGTTGCATCCTGACGGACATTCAAGCCCCGGCAACAGCCAGCCACGTCCTGATTGGCTAGGACGCGATTGGCTGTAGCCGAGGGTGCCGAACGCGCTGATTGGCCGGCTGCCTACCAGCTCCCCATAAAAGGAGCTGTAGGGCAGAAGGCGGCACTTTTGAAAATGGTCACTTCTCATTCACTTGTTTTGTTCCGAATAAAAAGAGCTGTTAATCTTACCGGTCTGGACTCTCATTCTCTGCCGAGAATCTAACACTGGCGACGAAGGACTGGGGCCGGTACTGATTACACGGAACAAGCTCTCTCGCTGCAGCCGAAGAGATCCTGCACCGGGCTACCTCCGCTCTCGCTACTTCTTCAGCGAGCCTACAAGACTGCCGCTACGCACGATGGCCACCCTGCCGCCCTTCGCCCCCTACGAGGCGTCGCAAGAGTCGTGGGAAGCCTTCCTAGCCCGATTCAAATGCTTCCTCCTCGCGGGCGACCACGGAGAACTCACCCCGGAGCGTCAAATGGGGCTCTTCCTGGGCTGCGGGGGCCGCACAGTTTTCGCGGTAGCACGGAATATCGCCGCGCCGGCAGCGGTCCACACTTTGGCATGGGACACGCTGCAGGCTCGCCTGAAGGCCCACTTCGTGCCTGCACCCTCGCGGATCTCTCGACGGTTCGCATTTCGGCAATGCCGCCAGCTCCCCACACAGTCGGCGGCGGATTTCCTGCAGGCATTGAGAACCGCGGCCATTTTGTGTGAGTTCGCAGCCCCACACCTCGACGAATCGCTACTCGAACAATTCGTCTGCGGGCTCAAAGATGTGAAACTCAGGCGCCGGCTGATGGCCCGCTTGGACGTCACCTTGGAGCAGGCCGTGGAAGAAGCCAGGGGCGCCGAGTTGGCCGAGGCCGCCTCCCCTGACCTAGGCCACGGTCAACCGGCGACGCCATTGCCCGCCCCGCGGGCCTGCCTGGTGGATGACCACGCCCCCCTTGATCCGACGGAGGACTTCGAGGCCTACGACCAGGTGGCACGCATCCAAGCCACAGGCCGGAGCCGCGCCAGAGCACAACCACCCCGCCGCCCACCCACAACGTGCAACGCCCAGCCACGCGAGGAACGACTGCCCCTTCCGGGCCACCATTTGCCGACGATGCGACCTCAAGGGCCACATCGCCCGCGTCTGCAGAGCCAACCTCCCAGCCATGGCCCCCCGCCGGATCATCCTGCGACGACGGCCGCGCCATTCCGAAACTACAATCAGCGCCGCCCGTCCCGAAGGCCGCAGCCGGAGGCCGACTGTTTCGCCACGACGGAGCTCCAGGACTCCATTCCGCTTCCGACGGATGACCGTAGGCGTATTTCCACGTCCCTTCTTTTAAACGGCAGGCCTCTTACTATGGAGGTTGACTCGGGCTCGTCTCGATCCCTCGTTTCCTGGCCGCAGCTGGCTAGCCTTTGCCCCGCCGTTAAGCCTGCCGATTTGTCACAGCCCGGGACTCTGTTAAAGGACTACCAGGGCAACCCCATCGATGTGCTGGGCCAATTCCGCGCCCACGTCCGCTATGGTCGCTTCTCCGGGTTCCTGCCCATCCTGGTCGTTAAGCGCCCCCTGACCGCCCTCATAGGCTTAGACTGGTTCACCGCACTGGGTCTCTCGGTCCAGCGTGTACACCGGGTGCCAACGGCCTCGCCGGTGGACGCGGTCCTAGCGGACTTCCCCGATGTGTTCGACGGAACATTGGGCGCTTACAGGGGCTCCCCAGTTTCCCTTAACTTAGACCCCCAGGTGGCCCCGATTCGACTCAAGGCCCGCAGGCTGCCGTTCGCACTGAAGCCGAGGGTTGACGCGGAACTCGACCGCCTAGTAGCACAGGGCGTACTGGAGCCGGTCAACCAGGCGAAATGGGAGACCCCCATCGTAGTTCCCATTAAGCCCGACGGTTCCATACGCATCTGCGCCGACTATAAGTCGACGATCAACCGCGGGCTCCAGGCGAATCCATATCCGGTTCCGGTGGTGCAACACCTGCTACACTCTTTGGGGCAGGGCTGCATTTTCGCGAAGCTGGATATGGCGCAGGCCTACCAACAGCTTCCGGTGGACGACGATGCGGCGGAGGCGCAGACTATCGTCACTCACCAAGGAGCTTTTCGCTGCCGCCGCCTCCAATTCGGCGTTTCCGTGGCCCCGGGGATCTTCCAGAGCCTCATGGAGCGGCTGCTCCATGGGCTTCCGGGGGTCGTTCCGTATTTTGACGACATCCTGATAGCTGCCGCCAGTATATCAGACCTCGCCAAGGTACTGCGGAAGGTCCTCACTATTTTCAGGGGCGCGGGGTTCAAATTGAAGCTCAGCAAGTGCAAGTTCGCTGAGCCGAAGGTTGAATTCCTGGGGTTCTTGGTGGATGCCCAGGGCATTCACCCCACCCCCTCCAAGGTTGAAGCAATTCACGACGCCCCCACCCCACCTCCAAACAGGAGCTGCAGGCATTCCTCGGCCTACTCAATTTTTACGCGCCCTTTATTCCGCACAAGGCGTCACTAGCCGAGCCGCTCCATCGATTACTCGATCGATCAGCGGCCTGGTGCTGGGGCAGCCGCGAGGCGCAAGCGTTCGCGGCCATTAAAGACACGCTAACATCAAAGGCCGTGTTGGTTCAGTACTCTGACCGTTTGCCTTTGGCATTGGCATCCGACGCCTCTCCCTTTGGAGTAGGGGCCGTTCTGAGCCACGTCCGCCCCAACGGGTCGGAGGCCCCCATTGCCTTTTACTCCCGGACTCTGTCTCCTACGGAGCGCAACTACAGTCAGATTGACAAGGAGGCCCTGGCTGTAGTGTCCGGAATTAAAAAATTCCACGAGTACCTGTACGGCCGCCACTTCTCCGTCTTCACCGACCACAAGCCGCTCCTTGGGTTGCTGGCGGGGGACCGGCCCACCCCTCCCATTCTCTCGCCCAGGATGACCAGGTGGACGGAGTTCCTGACAGCGTACGACTACACGCTGTTCTACCGCCCGGAGAAGCAGCTGGGGCACGCAGACGCCCTCAGCCGTTGCCCCCTCCCCCAGACGGATCGGGCGCCGGTGCCGGCCCTGTCCGTCCTGTCGGTGGCCGATTCCGATTTACCCCTCACCTCGTCTGACGTAGCCGTGCAGACCAAGGCCGACCCTGTCCTGTCCCAGGTCGCCACCTGGGTCCTGCGAGGGTGGCCCCCGGGCTCGCTGCCGGACGTATATCGGCCCTTCAGGTCCCGCCAACTGGAGCTGTCGCTCCACAGCGGGTGCTTGCTATGGGGAGACCGGGTCATCGTTCCCCCGCCCCTCCGCCACCAGGTACTCAACTCCCTCCATGCCAACCACCCAGGCATAGCTCGCATGAAGGCATTGGCCAGGAGCTATGTCTGGTGGCCGCGCATGGACGACGAGGTGGCCGCCTGGGTCGGCGCTTGCCAGGCGTGCCAGGCCTCCCGCCCCCCCCCTCCGCTCCCCATCGGGATTGGGACGCCCCCAAGTCACCATGGTCCAGGGTCCACATTGACTTCGCCGGCCCCTTCCATGGCCAGACATTCATGGTAGTGGTAGACGCCTACTCTCGCTGGACCGAAGTCATTCTGATGACCTCGACCACGGCCGAGAGCACCATGCGCGCGCTTCGGCGCCTTTTCGCTACACACCGGTTGCCGGACTCCCTGGTCTCCGACAACGGGCCCCAATTTCACTCTACCATCTTCCAGGAATTCCTGGCTTCCCAGGGGATCCGACACGCGCCAACGGCCCCCTACCACCCGGCCGCAAACGGCCGGGCGGAAAGAGCCGTCTGCTCCGCCAAAGAGGCTCTCGGGAGGATGGATAGGGGGGATTGGCAGTCAAGGGTAGATGCTTACCTCATGGGCCAGCACTCTACGCCTTGCCAGGCGACAGGCAAAAGCCCTGCGGAGCTGCTAATGGGCCGCTGCTTGCGGACCAAATTGGACAGGCTGCACCCCCAGTACAATGAGGTGCAGCCGTGCAACCTGGGGGTCCCCTCTCCCCGCCGTTTCTCCGTCGGCGACGCAGTTTTTGCCAGGAACTTCGCTGGGGATCCGCGGTGGGTCCCCGCTGTCATCCGCGAGCTAACGGGCCCCTGTTCCTACAGGGTCGGACGACCGGATGGATCCGAGTGGCAGCGCCACCTGGATCAATTGAGGCGCCGCCCTCCGTCTCCAGCCCCGCCGATGCGGTCACGACCTCCGGAGTTGCCAACCATCGAGGCCTCAACCCAACGGGACGACTGGCCCATCTCCGCACCATCCTGGCTACCCTCCACCTTAACTGACTACCCCATCCCTGACCAGTTTCCCGGTCAGCTTCTGCCGGAACCGCCGTTCCTGAAACAACCCGACACACAGCACTCCCCCGGGGCTCCACGGCCGGTTCCGGTCGATCCAGGCCCTACGCCCAACGGACTCGAGCATGATACCAACCCACAGAACACGCCCCCGGACGTCTCGCCCCCATCTACAGCGGTACCCGGCAACGGCGTGGGCCAGGACGACACAGCCCGTCCTCCCCCAACGACCCCGGTAGAGACATTGAGACGCTCGGGGCAGAGTAGACGCAGTCCCACCTATCTCAGCGAATACGTGTGCTAAGGACCGCGTGTGGACTCGCTGGGGGGGAAGGAGTGTTGCATCCTGACGGACATTCAAGCCCCGGCAACAGCCAGCCACGTCCTGATTGGCTAGGACGCGATTGGCTGTAGCCGAGGGTGCCGAACGCGCTGATTGGCCGGCTGCCTACCAGCTCCCCATAAAAGGAGCTGTAGGGCAGAAGGCGGCACTTTTGAAAATGGTCACTTCTCATTCACTTGTTTTGTTCCGAATAAAAAGAGCTGTTAATCTTACCGGTCTGGACTCTCATTCTCTGCCGAGAATCTAACAGAAACCTCTATCATTCAATGTCTGCTGGTAAGGGTGAAGACATGTTAAGATCAGGATTCATTTTGTAATCCATGAAAGTTATTTACAAGAATTGTTCCTTCTTCTATCTCATCTGCCTATGATCTTAATTGCTTATTTCTTGTTTTTTGCAATCTGGCTTAATTTTGGTCTCTGACTAAGCAATTCATGTTTTTATTAGTATTTTTTTTCCATTCTACAGTACAATCCTGGGGAAAAGATAAACTGAACCCAGAAAGAACTGAAATCCCACTAAACTGAAGGACTCAGCAGTCTGTATCCCTGTCTAGTTGCAGGCAAAATATTCAGACTTTTGTTTAGAAATGTTTAAAACCTTGAGCTGGAGTATTACATATGTTTAGTTATGATCCTTCCTTCCTTCCTTCCTTCCTTCCTTCCTTCCTTCCTTCCTTCCTTCCTTCCTTCCTTCCCTCCCTCCTTCCCTCCTTCCTTCCTTCCATTTTCTAATGTAAACTTGTCTCCATTCCCTGATTTTAGGGGGATATTTCTGTTAGAGGCATAGAACAGAATTCAGTGCATAGTTCAATATATATAAGTACCAATCGAAACAATGAGGCTTAAGTATATGCTGGAAAGAAACTTCTGGAATTTAAATTGAAGATTGTTTGGGTAAATCCATATACTTTGGGGAGATAAAGGCTGTGCTCCCAATGTATTTTTGTAGAGGCTGAAGAAAGAGTAGTGTTGAAAATAGGGAAGATAACATCAATTCATTTTGTTGACGAATGAGAAAACAATCTATTATGCTCTGGTTTCGTGCAACATTTTACCAGAACTATGCTCCTGAATTTTTATAACTGTGTTTTTCAAGATGCAACTAAAAATTAAAGCCCTTTCAAAGCTTTGAGTCACATTCTTAAGGTTCTTTTAGTTGTGTACACACTATTCAGAAGAGAAAAGCTGGGTCACAAGAACTACTCATCCTATTTGCTTTTCTAGTTCTGTCAACAGTCAATATTTCAGACAAAGCAAGAAAGATTGTCTTCATCCATTGCTTCTATTTAACTAGAAAGAAATGAAGCTTGTCTTCTCTGCATGCAAGAGATTAAGTCAGTAGTAGAATTACCGTATAGTTCTTTCCAAGGCAGCTTTGCACATAGACTAGGACGAAAAACATACTGAATTTGTTTCTGAATAAATTTGTAAGGGCTGGATTGCGGTTATTGGAGAGTTTTGGAGTGATCAGGATAAAATTTATGTTTTCTGCATGAAGAGAAAAAAATAGAAGTATTAGTTAGAAATTATAATCAATACATACAATTATAAAGTATGTTGGTTTAATCTGTATGTGTAAATCAATTCTGTAATTGTAATCTTTAGTTCCATTTAATGGAACTAAATTCAATTTTTAAGTCTCCCCATTTCTTTCAACTCCTCAGACTTATATTTAAAATTTATTTTGCTAAAGACTGAAGGAAGCTTTCACAGTGCTATAAAATCTGCTGTTTCAAAGGTTCACAGTAGCTGAACAGCAGTTAACAAGCAGTTTCTAAAAGTGATTACAAAAGGAAATATGAAAATTCAGTGCCCTTTTGAAAGAACTAATCCTAGTTTGAACAAGATGACTATTCTCCATCCTTCACTCTCTTGCAGTCTCCTCATGAGGAACAACTATTCAGAGCACTTGTGGGTGATCTCAAGTCCTTTCTTTGTCTGGAGAGGAATTATGAAAGGGACTGTCTACCCCACTTTTGGTGGACTTATCCAATTCTTCCCTGGAAGTATTACAGGAAGGATTTATATGTTTATAGAAGTCATCTTTTTATTATGGGCATCCAGACATTACTGCATTGCAGAGCTGCATTGGCGAATTAAGCTTATTAGGTATAGGGAAAGTCCTCAATCATATGGCAGCCCCAAGCCATTTGATTTGATCATAACCATTTCAAATCCTGTGGGGCTTTCATAAGACCAGACCATACAAATATGTTTAGAGGAGTAGGAAGAAATCCCAATTCTATCGAAGGATTCAGAGAGACTCCAATGGTGATGTTCTAAATGTCATTTCTCTTTTTTCTTTTATACCAACTAAATTTTTGTTATTATCAGTACAGAGGAAGTAAAGTTCAGGAATAAGGGAAAACATTGTTATTCCCTCTTAACTAATTTATATAAGCTAGGCAGAACATCAGCTTACATAAAGGGGTTGTTAACAGGAAAGTTAATATGAATACAATGAATTAAATGGAAGACCAATTTTAATTTTTATAAGTAATGAAGAAAATAAAATACAGGTAATCCTTCACTTACAATAGTTTGCTTAGTAACTGTTTGAGGTTACAACAGCACTGAAAAATGTGAAATACTACTGCTTTCACAATTATGAGCTTTGCAACTTCCCATGATCACTTGATCAAAATTTAGATGCTTAGCAACTAGTTCATATTTATGACTGTTGCTATGTCCCAAGGCCATGTGATCACCTTTTGTGGCCTTCTCACAAGCAAAGTCAATGGGAAGCCAGATTCACTTAACAACTGGGTTACTGACTTACCAACTGTAGTGATTCAGTTAACAACTGTGGCAAGAAAGGTCATAAAATGGGGCAAAAGTCACTTAATAAATGGCTTACTTAACAATAGAAATTTCAGCTCAGTTTTGATTGTAAGTTGATGACTACCTGAACTGGGATGAATGGAGATAATTTTTTTACTTTTCCCTTTACTCTCCCTATAGTACAGCTCCTAATAGATGGGACAGAGATAAAATAAAGAGATTGCATCTTAATCCTCACTGCTACGCTTACTTTCAAATTGTCTTTTATATTTTGTTTCTTTTGTTTCAAACAACTAGACAATTAAAAAAAAAGAATGGCCATTAAACAAAAATTTCAGTGGTTTTTTTCCCCTCTAAAGAATAAGCAGTGATATAGGACACTTTTATTGGTTCTTAGCTAGATTTTTCTGGCTAGAAATTGGAAAGGGCATTATGTTGCTATGCACGCATTTAACAGTATATCAGTAATATTGCCTGAGAATAACTATATGGCAAACCAGCTAACTGTAATTTAGATAACAGTATTTCCATTCCGCTAGGACTCTATTTTAATATTTGACAATTAGGTATTCCACAGGGAAGCGATTTTTAATACCAACTATGTTAACATAAAGGGTGCTTCAAAGGCTAACTCTGGAATATCTAACATTTGGGAGGTATTTCTTTATTATATTTCTAGGCAGGCAATCCTGCTTGTCTCACTTCCCTCATGATTTCAAAAAAGAACACATTCTTGTTTGTTGCAGAGTTAAGCAAAGACCTAATGTTTTGCTGGCTAACAAATATTGAATGATATTGAAAAGCAGATTAAAGAAATCTAAGGGTGAAGAAAGCATTACCATTTAAAATTTCAAAGTCCTGTAGATTTTAGGACCATTTGTACCAAAAATGGAACATGTAGTTACTCAAAGGCCAAGCTGGTTCTGAATGTGTACATCTGTAGCTCTATGCAGATATGCAGCCCTTAAAGCAAAACAGTTTGCATTGTCAATCTTGTGACTGGTCAAGGGAACACTTCTATCAGCTTCCAGTGAAAAAGCTTTGGACTTGCCGAACTGAAAAGTAAGTCATGGGGAAAGACTAATGTTTGAGAAAAGAAGAGTAACAAGTAATCTGAGTAAGGAACCCATAAACCTTACTTGGCCCATAGGCTTTCTATGCTTCATTAAAAAGAACAGGCGATTGTATTAATGGAACATCCATTGCAATCTGGAAATCTAGAGCTATTCGTCATTGGAGTAAATTTAATTTATACTTCAAAGGAGTGCTAAGGTGTGGTAAACTAGAAAAAAGGCAGTACAGTAGCACAGATACTTGAATATTTTAGAAATGATAGCTAGATAACTAAATAGCTGTATGTATATATGTATGTATGTATGTATGTATGTATGTATGTATATATGTATATATATATGTAATGTATGTATGTATGTATGTATGTATGTATGTATGTATGTATGTATGTGTGTTCAGGTATATACAGGTATAGATAGCTAGACAGGCAGACAGGCAGATATATATAGAGAAAATCCTGGATGCATAATATTCTAACACTTTTTAAACTTATAAAATAAGTAAAGTTGCTTTGGTGTATAACATCATACGAGGCTTGCATAATTTTATTAGGAATTATAGAAAACAAATAATAATATGAAAATCTAATACAAAAATAGATAAAAAGAATACATACATTATTGTTATGTATAATGGTGCAATAATGTAAAGAGTGATTTTCCCATCATATAATGTCTATGTACTTTGCTTATTGCTGCTTTACTCTTCATACTATTTTTGCTTTAGAGCTATGACTACATTTCTCTAATGAATCTGAATCTTTAGGGTAAAACATTGCCTTGCCAATCAGTGAAATCTGTGCCCAAATGGAGCGATTTAAATCCTGCAAAACTTAATCATATAATATGCAGTTGTAGACTTTCCTGCTGCTGCACAAGGAGTTTTCTCCCAAAGGAAACACTGAATCAGAGATTGATATGAAATCTGAGAGGAAGAAACACAAGAAATGGGGGGAGGGGAATTATTTGGTGAGATATACAGGCAGAGTTGACCATCTCATAACTGGACAGAGAATACAAGATTGCTCCAAAATTGAACTAACAAATTCCTGTAATGCAATGCATGATTTTTGCTTATTTGCTGTTTAGAGAATGGGAGTATGCAAAAAAGAGGCGGAGGGATAGTAAGCACTGAACTGCAGCTCTAATTCTTAATGTTGTGATTATAAAACTGATCCATAGTATTATTTAATACTATTTTATTTATATTATAATTTCTAAAACTTGGCACATTGATTTTTGATACTAAATTAGAAATGCAGGCAGGAAAAATTTAAATGGGCTATGCTTTTTATTCATGAGGCCAACTTTGGAGGTAATTGCTTTTGTGTTTTTAGGATGCAGCCTGATGAATAAAATAAATTTAGGAAAGGAGAGTGCCACAGTGCAGAAATATAGAACACTAAAAATTCCTATAGGCTCAGAACAAATACTTTAATTACACTGGATGAGGATAAATCATGGCTACAGGACAGCTGGATGCTATGAAAATGTAAATGTAGCCTAATTCGAGGAAGTAGAATGAAGCTAGAAAGTATAAATCAAAATATCTATTGGAGAAAAATGTGCAGGCTTATACCAACCACTCAGACATTTTTATGTAATACTCTGCAGAACTTTATGGCCCTTTTTTGTGTAGGTGGCAGGATTATAACTCTCAGTTTAAAAATACAATAAAAACATTAAAACTTAATGGTTGTGTCTATAATTGTACATCTTCAGGTTGGGTACCCAGTTCATGCCCATTATGCTCTCTGTAACTGGCTTAATGTTCAAGAATAGAAGTTCCTGAATTGCCCCCTCTGTTTTCAGAAATGAATGATGATGCTTCCTATGCAACCAAGCAGCCACTGTGCACATGGCAGAGGTGGTATTCAGCCAGTTCTGACAGGTTCTAGAGAACCGGTAGCAGAAATTTAGAGAGTGGGGATTTTGAGAATGGGGATTTTGCAGTATCCTTCCCTCCCATGCCCACAAAGCCACACCCATAGAACCAGTAGTAAAAAAAAAATCGAACCCCACCATTGGTACACGGGACTGATATCATCAAGTTAGGGAAAAAAACTGTTTGGTGGAAGAACTATAATCTTTTTTTCCTCATGGAGAGAGAGGTATGTCAGGGTTTTTTCCCCTCAGCTCTTGCCCTTGAACCATACTAGAGTATATCTAGAATTCATAGAATTCAGGAAGGCTACATTCACTGACGTTTCTAGAGCTATGACAGTCTTCCCAGAGTTCCATAATCCATACTGAGAAATGATATGTAGCCTAGGCAATGACCTTGAAATCTTTCTCTCTTTTGTAAGAGTTACATTCACCTACATCCTAACTTTTCACTATGTAGAAATGTTTGGGAATAGGTCATAACTGACTTCACATTGCTAATGTTAATGTTCATTTTTAAAGCACTTTCTGCAAGGTAGCCTGTCTACTAGATTTTTTTAAAAACATAAATCTATAGTTCCATGATGGCATTGGCTGGTAAGTTCACACTCTTCTTGTTAAAAGATATATTTGAAACTTAATATCACTGTAAATTAGTATGCATTATCTGATTTTGTGGACTGTAGCTCACATTACCAGATGCATGAAAGTTTCTTTGGTAATAAAACAATTACTCTTTAAAGGAGCTATCCTTCTCACTCTCCAATCAGATCTTCCAGATGTTTGGAAATACAACTCTCAGGATTCCCAACCATGGTCAAAAAATTAGAAATGCTGCCTATCAAAGCTATTATTCTCAAAATATGTTTATATGTTCTAAAATATTTCATGTTGCTGTTGCACAACTCCTTTGCCAATGTTTACAATGGCAAGTAAAATAAACTAGGTAAAGTCATAAATAACTACGTGTATTCTTCCTTCTGCACGGATCCACATAGCATCAATGCAGTGGCTTAAATGACTAGATTCTTTTGGATCGTCTGTCAATCTTTTCTAAAGTCACAAAGGAAAATGGTTAGGCTGCATATTCTTCTTAAACTGCAGAATGAGAATAGAAAAATCTTTCAGCAAAACTAATTTCATTTAACTGATGTTCCATCCTCTCTGGTAGAATTATGAAAGAAGTATGTGCAATAGGAAGTTGTATAGGAAACAAAGCTACTTACTTCATAATGCAGAGATCAAATGCCTTAGCTTGCTTGACCTTAAAACAAATAGCAAAGAAACACGATAAGCTGTAAACATGTTTTAGAGAGCCTTGCCAGTTTAATTGAAAAAGTCATCTAATATAACTGATATTTTGAGAAAATTAAACGTGAACTTTAAAATCCATCCACATTTATTTTTGTACAATAAAAAAATACTTTCAAAAGAAAATCCAGTCCTTTGAGCAAATGACTGTAAAATTAAACAAAACCAGCCAACATTATTCAAATCAATAAGACCTAAAAACATTTAATTTGGGGCTAAAATGCCTTATGTTTTTCTTCCCATGGCACATTTATGTTACATCTTCCTACAGTCATAGTATACCTGACCAGCTCTCAGAATCTTTAAATAAGATTCGATCCTAAAACACACTGCCAAAAGCTGCCTGAGAAAAATGGTTTTATCACAAAGATGTTGAACTTTACAATTCCACATCATCATTCAATACAGATGAAAATTGCACATTTAGGGAAATGTGTTTCTCAATTGTCTATGTCTAAGCGAAATACAGTGAAAATAGCTGTTGAAGAATGGTAATTATGTTAAAAGTATGGCAAGAGAATGACAGCCTTTCATGAAAACTAATCAGCACCTTGAATGTGTCTATGGATACAAAGTGGTCAAGAACAATCTGCTGAACCTGTGCCCCTAAATTATCATTATCTCTGGCTTGTTACTAAGATATGCAGAGCTTTTCCAATGTAGATGCTTTATACTGTCTGGACCATTGCCTGAAGAACTTAACTGTATTGAAATACCATATTTTCCCCAATTTTCTATGCTACACTTTATTTTCCTTATCAAATCAAGGAACTATGCAGAAGCCTGTAATATTCCTGGACCCTTTCTTCATTTAGTATCTTTACAACAGCTTTCTCCAATCTGATATCTTCCAGATATGTTAGATCTCAGTTTCCCAAATTCCCAGTTGGTATCTCTATTAAATTATTAACTTAATGCATTTAGATTTGCATCTTTAGAGTTGACCTGAGGCACCACCTCTGCATCTCAAATAGATTTGTCCTTTGGTGGTGGTGATGGGGAATTCAATGTCACTATATCACCCATCCTTCCTTACTCCCTACAGTCTATTATGTTTCATTTGTCTTCAGATCTTTTGTCTATGTTACAAATTTTGAAAAAAATAAAGAGAACATATTGGTAGAGGGAGAATTTAAGGTTCTGCTATGGTGGATATACTGCATTATATTTTATTCATATATCATATAATTACATTCCTAATCTTATTTTGTTTATATATGAAATTGAGATCTTCACTCTAAATTATAGCAAATCATATTTGACGGTATGATTCATAGCATTTTGAAAAGACTAGGGACTTTGAATAGGGATTGGAATTTTAGTTTGGTCTTTGTTTATAAGCTTTCAGCTTGAATCAGTCTTAATCTTCCCTTAAGATGCACCATCTTTTGAAATTAAAGGTATTGCAAATATTTTTAAAATTGCATCTGTATAAATCAGTATAGCCCTGTTTTAAATAGAAAGACTGTCCTTATTTTGTTCCCAGTTTAATGATGCTTTAGCGATGCCTCTCGGAAATGAATGACATATACATCACACAAACAAATAAATATGTGAAGTTTTATTACTGTACCTGCAGTGATGTGTCTTTTCTTATTACTTCTGTTTTCTATCCATTCCCATTAACCCATACAACCATATAATCCAAACTATACAAAGAAAAAGTTAAGTGGGAATTTTTGTTAGCTATATCAAACTAAGATAATTCAAATATTTCTATTCATTCAGCATTCATGTATGAGTTGTTTCTCTCTCTCTCTCTCCCTTCCCCCCTCTCTCTGTGTAATTCATAACAAATTCATACAATGTGTACCACGAGAAACCACCTGAAAGATTTAACTTTTTAAAAGATTTCATGAATAAAGTGTCCTTCGAGCCATCAAAATGATTTTATATAATAGAAAGAAAGAAAAAACCAAAATATGTTGTTTATATAAACTCAACAAGAGTTGCAGTCAAACCTAGTTTCAGAGAAATATACCTCTATACAAATAATATATAGAAATATTTAAGGAGTTTCTTACATATCAAAATACTATCTATCTATCTATCTATCTATCTATCTATCTATCTATCTATCTATCTATCTATCTATCTATCTATCTATCTATCTATCTATCATCATTGGAGGTTTTTAAGAAACGACTGGAAAGCCACTTGTTGTATTTGCTTTTAGATGTATTTATTTCTTACAGTTTTGCTTTCTTTGTTCACTTAGTGTACTGTATATACCCAGAGTTTTATTGTCTGAATGGGGACGTCCTATCAATGTTTTAAATAAATAAGGCTATTTGGTGCATTGGATTAGGTGGTGGGCTACAAACTGGGAGACCATGCAGTCTTTAGAGAGCCAGCGGTGTGCAGCAGCTGCCAAAAAAGCCAACACAGTTCTAGGCTGCCTAAACAGAGGGATAGAATCAAGATCACACAAAGTGTTAATTCCACTTTATAATGCCTTGGTATGGCCACACTTGGAATACTTGTTAGCAACTCTGGGTTCAGAACCAGTGTCACAACTCTGGTCCCATAACCATTGTTAGCAAATAAATGCGGAATAGTGTAATTCACCTGACAGTAAAGAGATACGTTGCTGTAACCACAAACAAACTCTAAAACAGTGATAGTAAGAAAATAAATAGTCTTTACTTTGTAGCAACTAAAATGCTTCTTCCGACCAGTGATTCTAACTTCCAAAACAATCCTTCACCAAACAGAGTTTATCTTACAGTGATGCAAAACAAATTCTCCTCCTTCTTCTTCAGTCACAGCTCCTCAGCACAGGGAATCGAAAAGGGATCGAAAGGGAACTGATTGTGATTCTGAGCTTGCTTTATGGTAGAGCTGAGACTCACAGCCAATCAGAATTTAAGACAGTTCTTAAAGCTACATAACTCCTTAAGAACATAGGCTCATATATATTGTCAACCCAATATAAGGCTGAATATCCTAACAATACTGCATTCAGTTTTGGTCGCTATGATGTAGAAAAGACGTGGAGACTCTAGAAAGAGTGCAGAGAAGAGCAACAAAGATGATTAGGGGACTGGAGACTAAAACATATGAAGAACGGTTGCAGGAACTGGGTATGTCTAGTTTAATAAAAAGAAGGACTACGGGAGATATGATAGCAGTGTTCCAATATCTCAAGGGTTGCCACAAAGAAGAGGGAGTCAAACTATTCTCCAAAGCACCTGAGGGCAGAACAAGAAGCAATGGGTGGAAACTAATCAAGGAGAGAAGCAACTTAGAACTGAGGAGAAATTTCCTGACAGTTAGAACAATTAATCAGTGGAACAGCTGGGCCTCCAGAAGTTGTGAATGCCCCAACACTACAAGTCTTTATCCTTTTCCCCCATTCATCTCATGATTCTCCTGCCAGTGGTGGGATCCTACTGGTTTAACAACTGGTTCAGTGATCACGCGCTGCGCATGTGCACGCAGCTTGGAGACAATTTACCTTCCGCATTACTGCTGGGGAGGAAAACAGATGAGGCGTGGCAATCTGCTCTGCCATGTGACTCAGCTGAGAAGATATAGGTAAGTAAAGCACCGGGGCAGGTGGGCAGGCCCACTTGATTGTTGGAGTGAACCGGTTCGCTCCCAGCCCGAATCGGTTCGAACTGGTAGAAACCCATCCCTCTCCTCTCCTCCCTACCTCTCCCCTGCCACTTTTTTCATCATACTCTTTCTGAATCAAGCCTATTTGTATCAAACAGAGTTTCTAGCTTTGGTTGTCATTCCCTTTTGTCTGCCACTAGTGTAACAGGCAAAAGTTGTTGCCTGCTGCTGACATAATCAATTAATACAGTAACTTTCGATGTATGGATATAACACTCATTTAGTGTGCATTAGAGTTATAATTAATCAATGCACAAAATTCATTTGGTGCAAAAAAAAAAAAAAGAATCCTAAGTTCTCCCCCCAAATCTGCTCTTTATAGTTCAGAATTTTTTTATATCTTTCCCTATCTCTAAATTTAATTCATTCCTCTCAACTTTTCAGGAATGCCTCCTGCCCCCTTCAGAAAGTCCCCAGTTCTGTTTTCCTGGCAGGCTCAGGTTGTCGACTAAGAAGGACCTTTTCTTGCTCTGTGATCTCCTCTTTCCCTTTGGTATTTGCCTTTCCCCACATTCCATTAATTACAAGCCTTGAGTATTCAGATTCCTAGCACTGAAATTATTTTCTTGTTGTGCATTACAAGTCTGTTTGTATCAGGTTCATTCATTTCTCCAACCTCACAGCTACTCTCTGGGTTACATAAAAAAAAACCCTCATAGTTATTTCTGAAAAAAAATCTATAAAATAATTGCAAATGTATATGTGGAATTATAGTAGAGAAAAACAAAATAAGGTAATGTTGTTTCTTGTTTAATCCCATCTATCAATATTTACATGATCAATCTTCTTAAAGTAATGCTACCTAAATTTATAAGTCTTTGCCTTGAAACTTTCAATAATTTTCAAAAGATGGAAAAGAATGCTTGCAAAATGCAGCTAATGAGTGTCAAAAAGAGAACTGCAAGCCAAGGACACTATTACACGTAATATAATGTAGTGTGTAATGCAGTTATTATATATAACACACACCTACATACACATACATATACACTGAATATGATAATTTAATAAATGTAATTAATTCCCAGAGTATTCCTGCAACCGTTCCTATGCTTTCCTATCTGTAGTCAAAACTGGTGGGGGTAGACAGCTATTCAGAAAAATTAAAATAATGCGACATCATATGAAAGTTAATTACATGACATTTAATTGGATTTATATTCATAAAATGTCAGGATGATGATTTAAAGGTGAATTTAGAACTTGGGAAGAATTTTGAATGAGGTTGAATGGTTCTGAGATTAGATAGAGAGATAGATAGGGAGATAGGGAGATAGATGATATAGACAGATATTGAGATAGATAATATATCAATAGAATTAATTGAATTCATTCATTCATCTCAGTGTGTGCATTGCATTTGTAATTTTACAAAGTGCTTGTATAAGATCTACAAGCCAAACAACAATAAAAGGCAAAATGTTATATGCAAAAATTATAGATAGATGCTATAGATATAGATATAATGAAAAACAATTTATTTAAGTCACAAAAATTTTAAAACAATGAATGAAGTTTTGAAAAGTTATTAAACTTCCAGGTAACCTAGGTTAGAGAGATTTCCCCCCTCACAATTCTTCTGGATGCAGATTGTTGTCTCATGAACTACTCATTGGCCAGCTCCCTGCCTGTCCCAGAATCCAATTGTAGTTGAGGACAGGTGGGCTTCAAAAATTGCAGCAATGGGTTCTCTGCCCTGTTGCTGGATGGACGTGGCCATGGTTGGCATGGCCTAGACAGCCTCCTGCACCATGATGGGTATGTGTGTTTTTCACCCTCCTCAGGCTCTGCAGGGTTTCCTAGAGCCTCCAGGAGAACAAAAACTGCTTCCCCCAGGCTCTGGAGGCCCTTCCGGAGACTGGAAAAAGTCCAGTTTCCAGACTTCCAGAACTTCTGGTACCCCTGTTTTTTGGCCTCCACAGGATCCAGAAGCTTTCCTCGAGCCCCTGGGAGGGCAAAAACTGCTTCCCCAGGTTCCAGAGGCTCTCTGGAGGCCAGAAACAGACCCATTTCTGAACTTCTGGAATCACCAGTAAGCCCATTTCCCCCCACCCCTGAGTGTCAGGTCTGCTTCACCGATAACCAAGAAAGAAACCTCTTGACTCCATTTTTAGTGGAATTAAAAGTACTTTTACTGGCTAAGGAATGAATAGCATAGATGCTAAGCAAGGTCTGAAGCATTTAGGCGAGAAAGCGTACATATCAATATATGTCCAACCCCCTTTTCCCAGTAACCCCCTTCCATGGTCCAATGTGTAAAGCCCCTAGGTGTCATGTGGCTTCATCTTCAAAAAGCATCATCAGGTTGGCATGTAAGACCGTTGACCTTGACCATAAGATGACCCAACCACTGGTACGTGAAGTAGATGGTAACAGTAAATGGCACCAGAGTACTTCCTTCTGCAACTCACCCTCCTGCACCATACAGTCCCAATAACCTAAATGCAAAGCCCCTCCATCCCCATTTCATATGGCAGCCAGAGCGAACAGGAAAACGGAGGCTGACACTGAGTCTCTTTGCAGGCCCTGCACTTACCTGGCATGATGAGCAGACAGCATGGGGACTCCTGGGATGGGCAGGGTGGGTGTGGCCAGCCAGAGATTGTATTTGGGGGTTCGCCAAACTGGGCAGAATCCTAGCTAGAGGATCGCCCAAACCCGTGCAAACCCCCAGCAGCCCACCCCTGACCTAGGACACCGTTCCCTAAATAGTCTTTTCCATCTTTATTATGGATGTCCAATAAAGACTTGCTTATTTTGGTAGGCCTTTCATTGAGCCAACTTTGCCCTTTTAAAATCCTGGTTTAATCAATTATTGTATTTAGTTGATGGTAGTTCTCATCTTTGTCTTGGTATATAGAAGAAATATGCAGTATATTCATGAAAAGAAAGAGCACAGCTTGGTCATTTGTATCAAATTGGAGTTATAACAGTACAACCTGATAATGACTGAAATGAAAGTGTCCGTACAAGGGGGAAATTATCAGAATGCATCTAAAGAATCAGCAAGCTGTGTAAATACAGGTGAAACTCAGTAAGTAAGTAATGCAACTTAAAAGGTGAAACTAATATATGATATAAGATTCATTACATACGAAGCAAGGTAGTTCAAGCTGTGATTTGTCATAATTGTGATGATTATGGTGTACAGCTCATGAAAACCCCAAATCCACAATCTCAGAAAATTAGAATATTACATGCACTCAATAAAACAAGGATTGTACATAGAACAATATCGGACCTCTGGAAAGTATAAGCATGCATATGTACTCAGTACTTGGTTTGGGCCCCTTTTGCAGCAATTACTGCCTCAATGCCATGTGGCATGGAAGCTATCAGCCTGTGGCATTGCTGAGGTGTTATGGAAGACTATGATGTTTCAATAGTGGCCTTCAGCTCTTCTGCATTGTTCGGTCTCATGTCTTTCATCTTTGTCTTGGCAATGCCCCATAGATTCTCTATGGGGTTCATGTGAGGCGAGTTTGCTGGCCAATCAAGCACAGTAATCCCATGGTCATTGAACCAGGTTTTGGTGCTTTTGGCAGTATGGGCAGGTACCAAGTCCTGCTGGAAAATGAAGTCAGCATCCCCATAAAGCTCGTCTGCAGAAGGAAGCATAAAGTGTTCCAAAATCTCTGGTAGACGGCTGTATTGACCCTGGATTTAATGAAGCAGAGTGGACCAACACCAGCAGATGACATGGCTCTCCAAATCAACACAGACTGTGGAAACTTCACACTGGACTTCAAGTATCTTAGAGTCTGTGTCTCTCCATTCTTCCGCCATACTCTGGGTCCTTGGTTTCCAAATGAAATACAAAACTTGCTCTCATCAGAAAGAGGACCATAGACCACTGAGCAACAGACCAGGCCTGTTTTTCTTTAGCCCAGGTAAGACACTTCTGATGTTTGTTGTTCAGGAGTGGTTTGACAAGAGGAATACGACATTTGAAGCCCATGTCCAGGATTTGTCTGTGAGTGGTGGCTCTTGATGCACTGACTCCAGCCTCAGTCCACTCCTTGTGAAAGTCACCAACACTTTTGAATGGCCTTTTCCTGACAATCCTCTCCAGGCTGCAGTCATCCCTGCTGTTTGTGCACGTTTTTCTTCCGCACTTTTCCCTTCCACATAACTTTCTATTAATATGCTTTGATACAGCACTTTGGGAACATCCAACTTCTTTTGCAATTACCTTTTGAGGCTTTCCCTCTTTATGGAGGGTGTCAATGATGGTTTTCTGCACAACTGTCAGGTCAGCAGTCTTTCCCATGATTGTGATTCCTACTGAACCAGACTGAGAGACCATTTAAAGGCTCAGGAACCCCTTGCAGGTGTTATGGCTTAATTAGCTGATTAGAGTGAGACACTTTTAGCTTAGAATATTGCACTTTTTCACAATATTCTAATTTTCTGAGATTGTGGATTTGGGGTTTTCATGAGCTGTAAGCCATAGTCTTCACAATTATGACAAATCATGGTTTGAACTATCTTGCTTTGCATGCAATGTGTCTATCTCATATATTAGTTTCACCTTTTAAGTTGCATTACTGAAATGAACTTTTGCACAATATTCTAATTTTTGGAGTTTTCACCTGTCTATAACTTGCAGAGTTCTCTATATTGCTTTGATACCAGAGGCTCTGCTGTCTCTTTTTATTTTGCTAACAACAGACTGACAGGGCAAACATTAGGGTGAAGAACTATTTAGATGTCTCTTTCCTTTTCTGGGCTTAAAATCAAGAAATATTTTTGCAAGCAATGAATGGAAAGCATTGAATTTTGCATCTTTCTATCTATGGCTGGGATCCTTTCCTGGCCTTTGGGAGGAGAAAAACCAGTACAGCCTATAGCTCTGACATTATTGTCCCTGGAGTCATTGGACTCAGTCTAAAGAAATTAAGCCATCCATACTGTTATAAATCTGATGCATTTAGAAACAGATGAAATACAGCTCTCTAAGGCTCCATTAAACTGACAAGACAAGTCCATCTCTTCCTGATATATTATAGTCATGATAATGACAGTGCTAGATGAAAGTGCCATTTGCAGCTGTTGGTCAAGATGAAAATTCGCAAAGATGTTGTCTTAAGCATTCTGGTTCAATTGTGTTCTGGTTGCTGTTGAGCCTGTGTGAATCATCCTGATATGAACTAATTGAGATGGCACAGTTTACTTTTGCCACTCTCAGATGCAAAGGCAGAATGATTTGTTTTGCACCACTTTAAACTTTTTTTTTTAGTTTCCCTGTAAAATGAAAATCTCTAAATACTTCCATTTATTATTTTTCGGGGAGAATGATTTTTAAAAGTAGGAATATGCCATGTTTCTGGTAGCTTTTACAACTTCATCACCATGACACCTTGAAATAGTTCCCCTATGCATCTGTAAAGAAAGATATTGCAGAATGAGAAGAGGATATCACATCAGCTTTCAAATTACTTTACTTTACTTTTTTACTATTTATATACCGCGCCTATCTCCCGATGGGACTCAGGGCAGTGCATAGGAAGATTAAAACATACAATAAATATTGATATAAATACCTAATTACAGCCATCATTAAAATACTATTAAATTAGTTGACCTGTGCTAAAATCTAATTAAAACAATACAAATATTAAAATTCATTGAGTAAATCTGTAATTTCATCGGGGTCTAGGCAAGGCTAGCTAACTGGAACAAGTGTGTCTTAAGAAGGCAGCGGAAGAGGCGAAGGTCCCTGGTGGTGCGTAGTTCAGGGGGTAGGTCGTTCCAGAGGGCTGGGCCCGCCACAGAGAAGGCCCTTCCCCTAGGAGCCACCAGCCGGCATTGACCGGCAGACAGCACCCTGAGAAGGCCCTCCCTGTGGGAGTGGATCGGCGGAAGGGAGGTATGTAGTAGGAGGCAGTCCCACAAATAACTAGGCCCCATGCCATGGAGCGCTTTAAAGATGGTGATCAACACCTTGAAGCGCACCCGAAAGGCCACCGGCAACCAGTGCAGCTCGCACAGGAGAGGTGTTACATGGGAGTACCGTGAGACACCCAAAATCCCCCGCACGGCCGCATTCTGTACCAGCTGAAGCCTTCGGGTGCACCTCAAGGGAAGCCCCATGTAGAGAGCGACCGACCGGAGAGGTAGGAGGAGAACCACCGAAACATAGTGCCTCCCACCCCTAACCCCACCAGTCGATGCAATAAGATGCCAAGGTCGATGGTATCGAAAGCCGCTGAGAGATCTAATAGGACCAAGATAGAGGAACAGCCTCTAACTCGGGCCCTCCAGAGATCATCAACCAATGCGACCAATGCCGTCTCAGTGCTGTGTCCGGGTCAGAAGCCGGACTGGTGCGGGTCAAAATAGACAGTTTTCTCCAGATGCCGAGGGAACTGCTGTGCCACCACACTCTCAACAACCTTTGCAAGAAAGTGAGGTTGGAGACCGGACAATAATTAACTAATAACGCTGGGTCCAGTGAAGGCTTCTTGAGGAGGGGTCTTACCACTGCCTCTTTCAAGGCGGCCAGCAAGAACCCCTCACTCAAAGAGGCATTCACAATTTCCTGGAGCCAACCTCATGTAACCTCCCAGGAGGCCAGTACCAGCCAGGAGGGACACGGGTCCAGGAAATTATCCAGGAAATAGCCTGTGCTGATTAAATTAAAGATGTATCACAGTCTGACTTACTTTCAGCAGCATCTTAAAGATAAATTCTTAATTTCATACTCACTTTTCTGAGGTACCAAAAAATCTGGACGTGATACTATAGAAAGTTAGCACCCACCCCTCTCCTAGAAGAATGAAATATTTTGGGAAATATTATAAAAGGCAAAATATTATATTTCCCTGAAGGAGAAACATGCTCTTGGAAAACAGACCCCCTTTTTCTTAATAGCCCCAGCAGGACCGGGCCAGCCTATCTACAAGACAAAAGGTCTACAGCACCAGGATGATGGGCTTATCCTTCAGGGAAAAGCCATTCAGCCACAATAGGAACTGCAATAGCCCACGTTTCAACCGAGTTTGACTCAAAAAACCTACAAAGTTAGCTATGATCCCTGCATAGCCCCATGGGAGTCTGACAGCAACCAATAGAATACATGTCTTTGCACAGGAACAGGGCAAGGCCAAAGAGGGAGTAGAAATATCTCTCACTCTCCATTCCATGTGCTCAGCTGCCCAAGACCTCAAACCCATGTGGTGCTGTCCCTCAATAAACCATCTTTCCAATCAGCCTCCATGTTTCCCGTGTCTTTCTCTCCACTTGGAAATGAACCAGATGGACATTTCTTCCAACAATGCTAAAGGATATTCATTGATTCCCTTTGTGAGGCGATGTAGCTTTCTTGCCTCTGATCAATGTGTTTTGTAGAATGCCAAAAGAATTGGCAGGGTTGTTTGGCAAGCTTAGCCTCTCCTGAGAAGCCCTTATCATTGACTTAATGTATGCCAAGTTGGGAAGGACCAATTGACAAATATTGTAGTTTTCAGGGCATGATTCAGTTGTATAAGGATTGTGAGTTGCTGGCGATGTTCCGTATTAATTTGTTTGCACAGACAGCTGAAACAAGCAGGGACAGTGAAATACAGTATCACAGAACAATGAAATTCATACTCAGAGTAGCACTTTTAAATGCACATCTGGCTCACATTCATTCAGTGAGAGGATATTCAAATCTTCCTTAATATAGAGTGTATACTGGACCAGCTAGCCTAGAGCCTGTATCTAGAATGCTGAGACATAAGTTTTCTTGTAGAGTGGCATGGTCAGTACAGAATGAAGACATCCGTTAGCCCAAGGAGTGGGCTAAAGTGTATGGTTGATCACACAAGAGAATTGAGAATGTGGATGGCAATGGTGGGTTGCTAACCAGTTAACTACCGGTTTGCTCGTACTTGCGCGCATGCTTGGGCGTGCAACGCTTTTGCGGAGCATTGCGGAGCCTCCAGCCGTTGCCACCACCGTTCGGCCTCTGGTGGAAAGAGTTCAGAATAATCTTAGCCTTGCCTCCCCCAAAGGAACTGTCATATCTATAATTTCCTGAGGTGATAAAGTCACTGTTTAGCAATTCAGGCTAGCCATAGAGAGACTATTAGCATTTTCTAATAGTCTATATTAGCATAGTATAGGTGAAGTCTCAACATCATACATATTGCATACTGGATTAAGAAGCCATTGAATTTCTGAAGTGCTTCACAACCACTTGATTTGAATCACAGGATCAATCCTCTGTTAGGTTCTGTCATTTGATTGAAACTTTGTTAAATATTTCTGTGAACCTTTGCCCATCTGTATTTCCTACCATTTGTTTAATTGATATCAAGCATGTTTTTTTAACTTTAGTTTAAGCTTTCTCAATAATAACCAGCTTTTTCCAGCTTTAAACACTGCTTCTTTCTCCCCCCCCTCTCACGCATACACACACGTGTGTACACACACACACACACAAAGAGAGAGAGAGAGAGAGAGAGAGAGAGAGAGAGAGAGAGAGAGAGAGAGAGAGAGAGAGAGAGAGAGAGAGAGAGAGAGAGAGAGCTAATTTTGATGCTAAACTAAAAGCTTTCAATTCTCCAGTACCACTCCATATTAATTTTCAACATTTTGGCTCCAAAGTGGTGTTTTGACTGGCTTTATTTTCTGATGGTTTTAATCTTTTCTGCTTTCAGAAACTGTTTTAATTTTCTGTTTGAATGTGGTGTTGATTAATTAGGTCATTGCATTTATTTTTACTTGTGCTTTTATTGCATGTTGCCTTGAAAGCATCTATTACAATGCAATTAAAAAATAAATGTTGCTTTCATCATTGTGATTATTTTGAATCCACGCTTTTTATTTTGCCACTTGGAACCCTTAGAATGCTTTCTATTCTGGAGATAGTTGAAAATGCAATTTTCTCCAATTCTCCATCTATTTGCAGCTGTCAGTCATCTCCCTAGTCTTCTAACTTGTCCTCTTCCATAGAATAGATGTTACAAAATATAGATAAGAGAATGTGATTTCAGTTGCAAACATCTGTACAACATAGTTGTCACTTCGGTGCCATCTTCTGGTAATCTGGATTTTTGCAGCTCGGAATTTCTAACTGTACTATATGGATTTGCAGAGACAAAAGAGGGAAGCCACCTCTTTCTGTCATTGTTATTTTAATAAAACGTAATAGAAGAAAAAAGAACCAAAGAAATAAAAAACACAATGCAATAACAATAACATATATTGCACATATAAAAGCTACTCATGCATGCATAGATGTATATGGTATTAATGAAATTCTATGTAACGGATTAAAATAAACGACCATACACAAGCAGCAGCTTGTTCTTAAGTTACAAATAACATCAGATCCTTATTCTGCTAGGTAAGAGGCATTACATTTGTCTTCCCAGTGTTGTAGAACTAATCTCTTGGTAGTATAAGGGCACAGATAATCACTTTTATTGTCCAGCTCTTAATTTCCATATAGTGGGTATACAAGATCCTTTGTAGCTGCAAATTGACCACCTTCTCAACAATCTCAACAAAAAGAGAATTAGATGAATATTGTCCAGAAGTTATAATATTATAACTTCCTTCAAAACTGGCATAAATTTTTGGTATATGAGAATGCCCTTGGGAGATGGGAGGAAGAGATACTGCCTAGGGAATGGTCAGATAAGAGATGGAATAGCCTTCAGCTGCATAATGGGCGGAGAAAGAGATTCAGAAGAGACCTCCCCTAGATTCTCAGTCTGTTAAGGACACAGTAAGATATTTGTCCTTTCAAATTTGCAAGACTGATGTTACTCTTCTTAGGTATACCAGATAGTAAATGAAACCAGATGTACTAATTTTACTTTATTGTAATGCTGGAGGAGTAGTGTTAGGGGTAAAAAACCCACCCCCGTTGGAAAATAAAGGCAGAATAATGCAATATACCGGACAGCAAGAGATACGTTGCTTTAAGCACACACTAACTATCAAACACTGATACTAGAAAAAATAAATAGTCTTTACTTTTGTAGCAACTAAAATACTTCTTCCAAACAGTGATACTAACTCTTCCAACAATAAACAGTCCTTCACCAAAACACAGTTATCTTACAGTCAAAACAAACAATGATACTTCTTCCGTCTTCAACTCCGCCTCAGTGGCAATCAGGAAGCAAAGGAAAACAAAAGGGAATGAACTGTGTTCCCAGCTGCCTTTTTATGATTGAGCTGGGAAGCACAGCCAATCAGATTCCACATAGTCCTTAAAGTTACATACACTCTTTAAGAATCCTGGCTTATATATATTGTCAATACAACATTAGGATAATTATCCTAACAAGTAGCATTGGTAAACTAAGAAGCAATCAGAGTGATCTGATCATGACAAAGAACTGATGATAAGGTCCTCAAGTCACAACCTGCAAGGAAGCAAAGATCCCCAGAAAAATATCAATCTGAACACAGTTGAGGATTGATACACATATGCATACAAATAGCAAGAGAACACTAGGCATAGGGAAAAGTTATCTACCCAGACCCATCCTCCCTGTCACAAAAGAAAAATCTCAACACCAGACAGAGCTCCTGCTAGCACATATTCTTTTCCTTTCAAATCTGTAAACGCTGATGTCGATTTTTTTAGACTAACTCATCTAATAGAAGATAAACTTTCTTTATTTATAAGTTGGACAGGTGTATTTGACTTCAATGATTTAACCATGGTAAAGTGGCTTGCCACTCCAATTCATAAACATTTCTCTTTATCAGTTCAACAAGTTATAATAGATATCAATGGGTAGAGCTCTTTGCCTCACAAGCAGGAGGTTGTGAGTTTGAACCTAGGTAGAGGCACATGTAGGGTCTCCTGCTTGGGCAGGGGGTTGAACTAGATGACCTGCAAGGTACCTTCCAACTCTGTTAATCTGTTAATTTGCTAGTTCTAGTTGTTAAAACTGTTTTTTTAGAATATTGTTTAATTAAATAAACAAACACAACACAAAAAGATCACCTTTCATTACATATTGTAGAAAGTGTGTCGATTGGTTACATGTAACTTTCATGCATCTCTTCCACAGTCATTACTTATAATTCATATCAAATTAGATGTTTTAAATCAAAAATCTTCATATATCTTACTATCAACATACCACAATTCTCATTTGACTATAATTGTTTTGATGTCCTTTTGCATAAAATAATCCAGAATTAAAAACACAATTTAACTTAAAAAAAAATTTGGGCAATCTTTTTCAAAACTGTAAAAATTCCTCACCAGATGGACACACTTTCTCTTTCCACTTCCCTTTCCATTTTGGAGCTGCCCCAACTTCATCGCCTAGGCTGCCTATTTGTCACTGGCTAGAAGAAATTTTCTTGGGTCAAACAGGGACTTTGTGGTGTCCCTGTGATCAGCAAGATGTATTCTTCCTGTTCACTGCCTCTGTGGGAAGGTTTAGGTCCAATTGGACCATCCAGCGGCAAAAGTATCAGCAGTGGTCTTGGAGTATTGAGACCGCACGTTTGTTTCATCGCGACGTTGGCTCCTCCTTCAGTTGTTAAAACTGTTGATATAACTGGTCAATGCTTATGGGCCTAATTTGAGTTCCCCAAAATATTCCATGAACATTTTCATTATTTAAACATTATCTGGTATGATTCTATTGTCTCAGCAATAGATTTTAACAGGATCTTAAATCCTAAATTAAGTAGGAATGTATCCACCCAAAAAGTCAATCATTATTGAGATATCCAATTAGTTCATATATAGATGAATGAAACAGCATTTATTATATCTGATACACCAATAACCTTTTTATTCAATAGTGCATCAGATTTTTTTAGATGTAATTATTTTTTGGTTTCTTCAATTTGACTTCAGCAAATCCAAATGAATATGATTGATGTTTGTTATATATAAGACCACAGATCAGCTGAAATTTAAAAATATAACATTTCACTAAATCATTCAGAAGCTGGTTTTCAATATCTTTACTGAATGATAGTGAACTTATAAAACAGATGAGTTCTCAGTCATTGCAATATCTTGAATTTAATATGGGAATTTCTAACTCCTTAATTTTTAAACAGAAAGATTATAAGTTTTATATGTATGGCCATGTTATTGCATATGCAGTATATACGTAGAAATTCAAAGATAAAGGTAAGAATAATTTGAAAGACAAATTGAAATCCTTTGGACACAGATGACCAGGTATTCTACTAACAATGAAGTATGTATGAGTTGAATAATATATTATCACAACAAAGTAAATATACAGTATCTTAACATAAATTACCTAGCATTTTATGTCAAAAAGAAGAGAGAGAGAAACAAAGAGAAAGAGAGAAGAAAGAAAGAAAAAGAAAGAAGGAAGGAAGGGTGGAAGGAAGGAAGGAAGGAAGGAAGGAAGGAAGGAAGGAAGGAAGAAAGAAAGGAAGGAATAATGATTTTTGGTGATGGATTATATTTTTTAAAAGCAGAAGAAAATAAATGGGGTGGTTACTAGAATATACCTAATTCTGTAAGCAGGGACACAGTGACTCAGTGGCTAAGATGCTGAGCTTGTCGATCAAAAAGGTCAGCAGTTTGGCAGTTCGAATACCTAGTGCTGCATTACAGAGTGAGCTCCTGTTACTTTTCCTAGCTTCTGCCAATCTAGCAGTTCAAAAGTAAAAAAATAGGGACCACTTTGGTGTTCCATGCACCTTCAGTGTTCCATGCCGGCTACATGACTATGGAGATGTCTTTGGACAGCGCTGGCTGTTCAGTTTTGAAACAGAAATGAGCAACCGCCCCCTAGAGTTGGGAATGACTAGCACATATGTGCGAGGGGAACCTTTACCTTTAATTCTGTAAGAGATGGATATTCAGTGAGTAAAATCTCAGCTTCAGAATGCATGAAATCCTTTCTCCAGTGCAGGATCTGTCTTCCGGAGAAGAACCTATTCAGGGGGAAAAAAACCTCTGATGGAGCCAGTCTTCTTCTATGCTGACAAACTGACCCTGCTTTCCATATCCCTGAAGGAACATATATTGTTGCTTGTATTACATTTGCAAGACTGACTCTTTGAAGAAATTGTGAGGAACAAGTTTTTCCAGAGGGATGCAAAAGATGCTAAGGTGATGTTTCTGAAATCTCCCAGCACTACTTCCAGCTTAATATTATAGCACAGTTTTCTTTCAACTTGACTAACTTTTCTTAATTAATATAGCTGACAATTGTTCAGGATGAAACATGTCTCTTTGCAAAAACTCCTGGGACAAGAAAGGTGGAAAAAATGCTCAGCTAATATAATCTTCCCTGAAAGATCTCTTAGTAGAGTTAATTATCTTTAATGCTGAGTTTGGAAACTTTATTGGAATTCTTTTAAAGTATGAAGATTGAAAACCAGCAGACTGAATCTCAGCTACACTAATCATCAAGCAGGCCCTGCAGTTTTAAACACACTTAAAGCCTGACTTTGATATCTTATATGATGAATTTAGTGATATTGATCTAAAATGAAATAGTGCAAAGTGAGATCAGTAGCAAATACTTGCCATCAGTCACCAAGCCTTATTGGTATGGGATTTATTTCACATAGCAATCAATTCCATATTTTTATCAAGATCATAAACGGGCTGAGATGCATTTGAATTTCACCAGTCCTGAATCCAAGAAGAAATCCTAAAGAACCACAGAGCAAATTTAGATTCAAATTAATACTTTCCATCATATCTATTGCCCTCAGAGGAATGAAGATTCACCTTCTGGCTGTGACAGATGTTTTAAGCATACATAGTTCATTCTGAAATGATCTAAGAGCCTTACCATAAAATTGGAAAGGTTCTAGAGATTATCTAGTCCAACCCCTACTCAGGATAGGATCTATTTAGAAAACCTCTGACGGATGGCTATCCATTCCCTGAAGTAGCAGAGAATATTTTCACTTTCTGTACAGCCTGCTCCATTGGCTGACATTTTCTGATGTATAGCCTGTTTTTTCCTTCTTCTGAACTTGATTCTTTCTTGTTTTAATGCATTTGTTTGTTCTGCGTTCTGGAGCAGTAATAAATAATTCTAACCATTCTTCCTGTTGGGGCCCAGCCGGCTCCGGATGAGCTGCTGATGGACTCTAGTGAGGAGTCCTATGAGTCTGCTCTGGAGGAGGAGGGCAACCTTGAGAGAGCAGAGAGCCCAGCTGGTCGTCAGGAGGCACCTGGGTCTTGGAGTAGTGGAGAGGATCAAGGCCAGTTTGTCCCTGATGCTAGATTGAGAAGGGCTGAAAAAAGGAGGCTTCAATTGCATCAGAAGCGAAGGATGTGAATTAGTCCCAGCTGCCTAATGACTGGCCCCTCCCAAGAGGGTTTAAAAGGAAGTCTTTGCTAAGAAAGTCCTTGCAGAGAATAACATTGGATTTCTATGTTTGTGTTTATTCATGTTGATTTTCAGGTTCGTGTTTAGTCGATTTAGGAAGCTTCGTATCTGTTCAGAGTCATTCAGGCAAGCAGCCAAGAGAGTCAGTGGCAAGCAGCCAGTCTTGTTTAGTCAGAGAAAGGGGGGGTCAGAACACTGACCTTAGGCAATTTGTGGTTGACAAAGTCGCCAAGATTCCTTCAATGTACATTATTCCTAAACATATGCTCTTATGCCATTTTTTTGTACTTAGGTATCAGACTTTACATTTCTCCTGCTTAAAATTTGAAAGTTATAACTCTTCAAACAATGAAACTAGTATAGTGGTCTGGAAGGAAGGAACAATAGTCTCCTTCCAAAGGATAAATCAAACCATCTCACCTTCTCTGATTATGGCACTAGTCATCCCAGTGTAGCCCAAACTGAACCCCTAGTCTGAATCCTAACTCATCACAAATATCCAGGACTCTGCATGCACAGAGATGGGCGTGTGTACACTCACATTTGCGAACCGGTAGCGAAGGTAAGTTGATTGCACCCCTGGTTCAGATCACTTCCATGACATTGCCTGAATTCCCAATAATCCTTGTGTTCACAGTATGAGTGAGAATGAACCTCTTCAGCTGCTCTTGTAAACCCTAATTTATTCACTCAATGCTTATGAGACCCCATTACATAAACGCATCACTTATTCAAGACAACGTGACTGTATTATAACAGTGGTCAGGGGAACTAATGTGGGTTCATAGTGGTTTGGTTTAAAGGAAAGACGTGTCATTGACTCAACATTGACTCTAATTTTTCTCACCCCTCTCCATAATGACATTGACATTGTAGGGCAATTTGTACTGCCCTAAACTATGGTTGGGACTATGTTTCACAGAAGGCTTGGTTTTGTAATTGGTAAGTTAGTTTTATGGTTTGCAACCTTGGCAATTTGTGATTTTCAGGAGCATCACCCTAATGAAAATATTATCACAAGCTGATAAAGTTCCAAGTTTTCAAACATTTGGGTATCAGCATTTCAAGTTCTTTCAGAATTTTTCTGTTTTTTTTTAACCAATTTTAGCATGGCTTTTTATCTGTACAGTTACACAATTCAGTTCAATTCAGGACTAAGAAATAGAAAATGCTCAGAATCATTATGAGGATCTCCTGTTGTCCAGCCAAGTTACAAGAAGATATTATATCCAATTTTTAAGGCAAAACAAGAATCTCCTACCTGGAGAAAATAGTTCTGTTCTCAATTTCATGTGGAACAAAGAATATAATGTATCTAAAGGGGCTTTATTTCCAAGTCAGTGTGCAAAGATTTTCAATCACACTGATGCAATAATAAATAGCTATTTAATTATTGATATTATGATTAAAGCTGAAATCGTATTTAACTGACTTAGCAAGTCCACTGAGCTTTCCGGGAATGAATATACATACCCAGGATTGGGTTGCCTATTTGACTTCCACTTCTATTTTCTATTAAAATCTATATTGATATTATGCTTTTCACAATAGGTGTCAGCCTAGAAGTTTCATCTGTGGGAATAAAAGCAGAGCACAGCAATTTTATTAGGCAGAAGGAGAAGAATGTATGCATTTGTACTGCTCAATCACACAGCCAAAATATTGCATCAGCAATTCCACATACATCAAAAGAAAACTCACAGAGAAAGTTTCCATATTGTATAGTCTAAATAATGTGCTTACCACTGAGTTGCAGCTCGTTTATCTGATGAATGAAAAATAATCCTCCCACATTCTGTGTGTGTAGTACAAACAAAGAAGGCTCCATAAGGAACTACTGAAACCACACTATTATTTAGAATGTTATCCACTTATGCCATTTCAATTAAAATATATATTAAATATGGAGGGGGGGAATTACAATAACTTTATATAACCCAAGGAGAAATATTTTCACTATTATTGTCTGACAGTAAGACCAAACAATGCTTAAAGTTTTACAGCTTTTCAGTCAACTTGGAAGGCTATTATTCTTTTTTTATTCAGATGGAGGTAGATAAATGAATAGTTTTCACATCTGTCATTAACTTAAAAAATGATGTTAGGCAAATCAATCTTTCTTTGCCCTAGCCATAGGTCTACAGCTGCAATTAAGGAATTAGAGGCTTAAAATAAGCAAGCCAAAACCAGAATTGTGTGTAATAGTGTGAGATTACAGGGAGTGTGACTTGATTGCAAAAATCAGAACAATTTTTCCAAAATTGTAGTCCAAATATACATCGTGTTCCAAATATGTAGTCTATGTAATGTGTAGGTGTACATGTATGAGAGGGAGAAGGACAGAGGTTGGGAGGCAGAGAGCAAGATAGAGAGGGAGGGAGGAGAGAGAGAGAGAGAGAGAGAGAGAGAGAGAGAGAGAGAGAGAGAGAGAGAGAGAGAGAGAGAGAGAGAGAGAGAGAGAGATTGCTGCAGTGGTTAAGGCATCAAACTGGAAACCAGGAGACTGAATTCTACTCCTGACTTGGGCATGAAGCTAGTTAGGTGACCTTAAGACAGCATTTTTTTGCCAGCTCTAGGAAGCAGGCAATGACAAACAATTTCTGAAAAAAGAGGAAGTTTTCTTGCCAAGAAAATTGTAAGGACTTGTCCAGGTTCTCCCCAAGAACCAAACCTCTCTCTCTCTCTCTCTCTCTCTCTCTCTCTCTCTCTCTCTCTCTCTCTGAGAGAGACGGGGAGAGGGAGGAAGGGAGAAGAATGTTTGCATCTTTGCAGCAAAGAATAAGATCTAGAGTAAAAGCAAGCAGCTTTGGGGGGATAGAAATCACATTTAGTGTTTTGAGGGCATGTTGGAGGAGATTTCACAGAACACCTATCTTAGATGCTCTCACTATGAAAAAAATGGGTTGCCATCTGGAAACCCATGCCTTAACTGCCAAAAGGGACGTTCTACTCACCTCTTCTTACCACTAGAATGTTCTCCTTGGTTTATTCATTTTTTGCTATCCAGGAAAATCAGTCCTTCCCCAAAATAATTGGACTTCTATGTTTGTGAGTTTCTGAGAATCCCTGTGGAATCTGAAGATTGGAAGTTCTGACCCTTAAGTTGTTTCTACTTCATTTCAGGATTGTAAAGATCCTATCTTATATGTTATACATATTTCAATATGTATAACATGTATACATATTGAAACCATAACAATACTAAGCAAGCTTTCGTATTGATTGGTCTTCCTTGGTTAGAGGGTTAAGTAAAATGGAGAAACTTTTAATGAAATTATTGCTGTGGAGTTGAACTAAAGAATTACTCTTAAGTATTTCCAGTGCTTTGGAATGTTCAATCAAAGCCAATTAAAACCGAGGAAACAAAAGGGTTGTTTTACCTGGGCTCAAGTTCCAGTTTAAATATTTGAAATTTAGTTCATTTTAAATATGCAAAACATGCTCACATGATTTGTTTCCTTATTTTGTGTTCCTATATCATAATTTTCCTTGTTCTCTCTCTCTCTCTTTTTTATTTTTACTATGCTCATGTGTCAGAAGATTAAAAAAAAGTTGCTTAGGCCTTTCAACAGCTCTGAAGAAGGCAATCCAGCCAGCTTTGTCTCACACTAAGCAAAGCAAGTTTTTCATACAAGAATAGGTTCCTAAATAATTTGTCACAGGACTTTTTTTTATCTTTCCGTAAGTCTCGTAAAAATGAACTGTTGAAATAATTTATTTGAGCCCTTTCACTGTGCAAACATATTATTGACAAATACGCTGCGTGTTATTCATCAACATTAAGCGCTTTGCCCTTTGCCTATATCATATCCCTGAAATATTTAGTCTGCATTATGCAAATATTTTTTACAACTTTGGTGTGCCATTACTCTCTGCTTGAAGTCTGCAAGTGAGAAAGTCTAGCTTTACTAATGTAACAGTTGAATGAATAAGCTGCAGGGTAGAATTGCAATGGGTTTTGAAGATACAGTTGAGAGGAGTTCTATCTTGCAAGTGTTTGCATTTTCTTTTTCAGCTTTTCAATTGGTATCAGCTCAAATTAGATTCAGATACTATCGGTCCTCTTAGCAGTCTATATTTTCTGTTTCATAAGGTGCGTGAAATCAGCTCTAGGAGATAAAGAGCGATGCTTGAAAAATCTGAACCTATTATGACACCAACTGCAAAATATTAATTTGTGTACTATTTCTTAAAAAGTACTGCAGTTTTAGGCAGGGTGAGAAACTTAACTGTAATTTTTTTGACCAAAAGCTAAACATAGTCAAATGTGCACCTTAGACTTTAAAAAAGTGGACTTTAATAAATGATAAGTATGAGTCTGTAGCAAGAAAAATTCAACATGGTTAGGAGCTCCTAAAACATTGACATTAAAAGTGCAATTGTAATAAATTTTGACTAGGGGAAAAATGGAGTTCACCAAAAGAGGCTTAGTGAAGACATGAAGATATGAAAATGAAAAAGATAAAGCCAAAGGAAAGAGGACCAGATTATCAAGGATGTAGACATACAGTAGTACAGATACTATAACTGCAGTATCTGGAAAGCACATGGCCAGAGTGAAGAGTTAAACGCAACAAAAACAAAGGGCTTTTTTTCAAACTAATTGGAAGAGAAAAAATAATCTGGTATACCAGCCATTTATGAAGCTTGGAAAGTGTGAACAGATAAGATAGACATTATACAACAACATAACTCTTACTTTGGCTCAATCTTCTCCAGCAAGAGCACTGGGAAGAGCAGAATGGCAGGGCAGTACTGAAAGCTGAGATTGATAGAAACTTGGTCAAGAAATATTTTTATAATATGTTCTACATGGAGCTATCCTTGAATAATATTTAGAAGCTTCAGCTGGTGCAAAATATAGTGGCAAAGGGACTTATGTGCACACTGAGATCTACATATATTATACCTCTTTGCAAATTGCATTGGAGAGCAGTTTGCTTCTGGGTCCAATTCAAAATGCTGGTTATGAGCTTTGAAGTGCTACTTGGCTTTAAAGGGTTATTTGAGGGACTCCTTCTCCCCACTTACTTGTAACTTACATCTCAGCAAGTTCTGTAGGAGGCATGCTGTGGATACCATTCATTAGGGCATTTCATCAGGCAGGACCTAAGTTCTTATGAGAGAGTAGAACATTTCCGATGGCTTATGATAGTTAATTGATGCAATCTCTGTATGCTTTGCCACTTTTTTTTGTTTATTTCATTTTTTAAATTTAAATTGGGATATTAAATGCTTTCATGGTTTTTTTTAAAATTATTACGCATACCCAGGGTCACTATGTGAAGATGGATGGCTGTACATATGTGATAAATAAAATAAAATAAAGAATTTTGCCTGCTTCATTGTTCAAAATAAATAAATTGTTATCCAAAAATTGCAGATTTCTATAGGGAAAGATGGAAAGAGGTTGAGATTGAAAGTGGCAGATTCATCCAACCTTAACCCTTCACAAGTTCCATTCGAGCTCTCAGTGCCAGAAAAAAATGTTCAGTTTCTGTGAGAACAGCAATGCTGGATCAATTCTCTGATTTATCTCAATATAAAGGGACATTTAGGTGAGGTTGTATGATGCTCCCAGAAAGATTGATTTAGCCTTTTGTGTGGCTACATGTTGGCAGATTGTTCTGAAGAGAAAAAAAAAAGAATGAAATTAAAAGAAACCTAGTGAAATAGTAATTAGACTAATTAATCAGGACAAATATTAAAAATTGACCATAGAGTTAAAAAGCACTCTTTCTCAAGCATTGCTGGCCAGAACAAAAGAGAAGTAAACATTATCTGATCCAAGAAGCTTGATAAGCTTGCTGCTATTTTCTTTCTTTTCTAGTAAAAGAGAAAATCGTTAAAACACATTGACCTTGTACCTTGCTCAAGTAACCGAGGTTACAAAATGTCCTAGAAACAAAGATGCACAGAACCTTGTTCAGGTTGATATCTTTGCATGTAAAAAGCTTGGGGCATCCATCAGTCAACACCACCCTCAAAAAAGGTCACAAAACCAGGAATGGTCACGTGACGCTCTGCATGACTTACGACCATAATTCTGGGTTCAGTTATGATTGTAAGTCAAGGACTACTTGTGTATGATATAATTGAGGAGACTGCGCAAAATGGAACCTGTGAGTAGTGGAGAAAGGGAGACAGATAGGTAGATGTGATCGAATGTCACAGAAAGTATATCGTATTTTTTGGAGTATAAGATGCACTGGAGTATAAGACACACTAAATGTTTTAAAGAGGCAATTAAAAAAAAATTTCACTCTACAAACCTCCCCAAAACAGCCTGGTTTTTTTTTTGCAAAAACGGGCCCATTTTTTTCCAGAAAAGGGGCACAGATAGCCCTTAGGAGGCTTGTAGCGTGCTCCTAGGATGATGGGGGGCAAAAACGAGCAAAAAATGGCCCATTTTTTGCTCATTTCTGCCCCCCCCCAGCCCCCAGGAGCTCTACAAAAGCCTCCTACAAGCTATGCACAGCCATTTTGGTGAAGGGGCAGGGTTTCGGGAGGCAAAAAAATGCTGTATTCAGTGTATAAGACGCACCCAGATTTTCAGCCTCTTTTTTGAGGAAAAAGGTCTCATACTCCAAAAAATGGGGTAAGTAATGATCTATTCAAGTTGGAAGATTTTGCCATATTATTCTAGTGAGCAGTAGAAGAATCAGAAGGGGAAGTGATGGAGTGAGAAAAATCAGATGACTTCTAGAGAAATAAAAAAAGGCCAGGCAATTAGATCTAGAAAATTGTGCCAGCAGAGATGAGCAGCTGGTGCAGTGAAGAAAAGTGCCAATCTATCTGACTGGGAGACTTGCTAGGCAGTGGCAGTAAGCATCAGAAAAGAAGCAAGAAGTGACACCCATTTACTTGTCCTTTCCAATCAGCAGCCTATCACAATGCAATGGCCACAGGGAGATAGAGATAGGCTGGCAGTGGAAGGCTGGCAAATCTTTTAAAGTTGGGAGATTATGTCATATGGTGTAGCAGGTAAGTATGATAGGCTTTGATAGACAGCTAAAGAACAGTCACTCAGGGAGGCAGAAAATGCCATCTGTTCAGAACAAAAGGAAGAGGCAAGTGATGAAGCAGGTTGATAGGGCAGGGAATTGGCAGGTAGTGAAACAAATAACAAGGAACTACACAACTATCCACATATTGGACTGATGTAGCCATCATGGACAGTTGGTGGGAAGAAACAAAGTGGGCTGGCAAGAGACACAAAGAAGTAACTTATGCGCTTGATTAGTAGTAACCAACTTCAGTTAATACTTTCAAAAAGGAAGAAAGCAAACTTTTGAGTATACTTTTGTCTTTTAAAAAACAATATACAAAGCCCATTATTGCAAACCTTTCCTAAACATAGCACATTTCAAGAGACAAGAGCCATTACCCTGCCACTATTTAAAAGAAAGCAAAGCATTAGCATAGTAATTAAGGGCCATTATCCTTTTTTACAACAGCAGTGTGCATTTGGGGCCAACCCGTTCATTGAGTGTTGAGATTTATACCTGCCACAGGCAAATAAAGCCTTCCTTTTCTATCCTTCCTGAACTTTTATAAAACTTATAATTGCTGCATGTAACCTTTTTTAAAGCAAGGAATCTGAATATCAAAGACAAAGGAAAGATGTATCCAGCCAAGAGACGATTACAGGTAGTCCTCAACCTACAACCATTCAGTTAACAATGGTTTAAAGTTAGGACAGCTTTGAAAAATGTGACTTATGTCCTATACTCACACTTGCAGCTATTACGGGACCACATGATGATAATTGGGGAAGCTAACATATTTCCTGCATCCTGCACTCACAATTTATGAACTTTTTGGCCACTTTCTGACAAAGAATATTCATTGGCAAAGCTAGATTACTGTAATGAACATGTGATTCACTTAACAAATTGATTCACTTAACAAATGGTGATTTGTTTAATGACTACCATATAAATGATTGTAAAAGTGGGCCTGACTTGACTTATGACCACAATGACTTATGATGGGAATTCTTGTTTCAATTGTGTCATATGTCAAGGCCTGATTAGCTTTTACCCAACTCTCTTTCCAGATGTTATGAACTTTGGGCTGCAAAACTAAAGGTGCTTCACTTCCATGCATGCAGAGTTGAGATATTGTTTCAACTCTAAGTCTAACCTTATGCCTTTATGCCAGCTAATACTGGTCATATTAGAGAGGAGGTGGTCTGTTTGAAACCAATGCAATAGCCTGCATGGATAAAGCTGAAGAACTTTGATTGAACAGGTGCAGACCAAGCCATATAATAACAATAGCAAAAGCAAGAAATTAGCAGCATGCAGCAGAGAACAGCGGAACCTATTCTGCAAGTGAGAAATTTCCTTTCAGAAACACTAGTTGCCCTATCATCTCAAGTTCCAGGTAGTCGTGATAGGGTGTTCTCATGCTAGCTGGTGTTTCTGCCATGTTTAGGTTCTGTCAGTCCAGCACTCCACAAAGTGACTCAGTTCTTCAGAAAAGTAGTCAGCAATGGATGCTTCTTCATTGTCTGCAACTGATGGTTGAATGAGGAGAGTACTGGAAGACTTTGTCTGCAAGGTGGACTGCTTTACCTGCCCTAAACCATGCAACATTATGGCTGTTGCATTCAAATAAGTCTTTGACCCAATGAATGCTGTGCTTGAGGGAAGCAAAGAAGCAAAGACATGTTTGAAATGTTCCCATGCAAAGCATGAGGGTCATGTCTTCTCCTGCACTCTGATGGCACAGATACTACTGATGGAGTGGGAAGGAAGCTCAGAATGAAATGGATGCAGTCCCTCTCTTTTGCCTGTAGCTGTCTCTATATTGCTTCCTCCCCAAGTGATAGCTCCATTTCTTCCCTCAGTGCTGTAAAAGCTAATGGCACTTGATGCTGGCAAAAAAAGAAAGAAAATAGAATGGTTTGTTACTTGGAATCTCCCCTCTTATGTGAATGGCAAGGCAGTGATCTCCAACTTTCCAATCGCTGCACCCCACCGCGGGGAGGCGGAACCGGACACTCCTATATGGTTCCGCCCCAGGCTTCTAATGGACCCGGAAAGGTTCCAGAGGGAGCTTGGGCCAATTCCTGTGACCCTGCCCCGCGACTCGACTGAGGACCTAGTGGCCGCATGGTTAAGTGCGGCCACGGGGGCCTTGGACCGAGTTGCGCCCTTGCGGCCTCTCTTGCGGCGACGAATCACCCGGGCTCCTTGGTTCCGGGCGATGAAACGCCACAAGAGACGCCTAGAGAGCAGATGGAGATCTTCTCGCTCCGAAGCCGACCGAACACTAGTGAGAACCCATATTAGGGCTTATTTAGTGGCGATAAGAGTGGCCAAACGGGAGTATTGTGCCACCCTTATTGCATCCGCAGATAACCGCCCTGCCGCCCTGTTTGGGGTGACCCGCTCCCTCCTTCACCAGAGGCCGCGGGAAGCCCCTCTGCAAGGGCGAGCAGAGGAATTTGGGATTTATCTGCAGGAGAAAATCACTCGGATTCGGAATGAGCTACCCTCCATCGACAGTGGTCCTGTGGGACTGTCCGAAGCTAGTCTTGAGGCTTCTTCTTGGGAGGAGTTTGACTTTGTTACCACCGAGGATATGGACAGGTTGTCAAGGAGGCTTAGGGCGACCACATGTTTATTGGACCCGTGTCCCTCCTGGCTTGTACTGGCATCCTGGGAGACGACACGAGGCTGGCTCCAGGGCATTGTCAACGCATCTTTGAGTGAGGGGTCCTTACCTGCCATCTTGAAAGAGGCGGTAGTGAGGCCCCTCCTCAAGAAGCCGTCCCTGGACCCAGCTTTACTAGAGAACTATCGTCCGGTCTCCAACCTTCACTTTTTAGTGAAGGTTGTCGAGAGTGTGGTAGCCCAACAGTTTCCGCGACACCTGGAGGAAGTTGATTATCTAGACCCGCGCCAGTCCGGCTTCCGGCCCGGTCACAGTACCGAGACGGCATTGGTCGCGTTGGTTGATGATCTCTGGAGGGCGCGGGATAGAGGGTATTCCTCTATCCTAGTCCTATTAGACCTCTCGGCGGCTTTTGATACCATCGACCATGGTATCCTATTGCACCGACTGGGGGGGTTGGGGCTGGGAGGCACCGTTCTGCGGTGGTTCTCATCCTACCTCTCTGGTCAGTCGCAATATGTGTTGACGGGAGGGCAGAGGTCGACCTCGAGGCCTCTCCTATGTGGGGTTCCTCAGGGGTCGGTCCTCTCGCCCCTCCTTTTCAACACATATATGAAGCCGCTGGGTGAGATCATCCGTGGTTTTGGGGTGGAGTACCACCTGTACGCTGATGACACTCAGTTGTACATATCCACCCCAAACCACCCCAACGATGCCGCCGAAGTGCTGTCCCGGTGTCTGGAAGCCGTACGGATCTAGATGGGTGGTAACAAACTCAAACTCAACCCTGCCAAGACTGAGTGGCTGTGGTTTCCGGCACCCCGGTTCAGCCAGATCACTCCAACTCTGGCCATTGGGGGCGAAACACTGGCCCCCGTGGAGAGGGCGCGCAATTTGGGTGTCCTCCTGGATTCCCGGCTGTCCATGGAGGACCATGTGGCAGCCGTGGCCAGGGGGGCGTTCCATCAGGTTTGCCTGATGCGCCAATTGCGCCCCTTACTGGACCGGGCTGCCCTACGCACAGTCACTCAAGCACTCGTGACGTCCCGACTCGACTACTGTAATACTCTCTACATGGGGCTTCCCTTGAGGTGCACTCGAAAGCTACAGCTAGTCCAAAACGCAGCCGCGTGGGTGATTATGGGAGCCACTAGATGCTCCCACATAACACCGATCCTGCGCGAGCTGCATTGGCTTCCTGTGGCCTTTCGAGTGCGCTTCAAGGTTTTGACTACCATCTTTAAAGCGCTCCATGGCTCGGGGCCTAGTTATATGCGAGACCGCCTCCTGCTCCATACATCCCTCAGACCAATCCGCTCCCACAGAGAGGGCCTCCTCAGGGTACCGTCGGCCGGACAATGCCGACTGGCGACACCCAGGGGAAGAGCCTTCTCTGTGGCGGGGCCAGCCCTTTGGAATGACCTACCCCCTGAATTACGTACCATCACCGACCTCCGCCTCTTCCGCCAATGTCTTAAGACATATCTGTTTCAACAAGCCGGCCTAGCCTAACCTCCCTTGGGGACTTAAGATAGTTTTAAATTGGGTTTTAAAATTTGGTTTTAGCGCAGGATGGGGTTATTTAATAGTTTTTTAAATTATATTTATTGTATTTTTGTATGTTTTTTAAATTTCCTGTGCGCCGCCCTGGGTCCTCTGTGGAGAAGGGCGGGGTATAAATTTAAATAAATAAATAAATAAATAAACTGTATTACACTCTTCAAGGAGATATTTTTTAAAAATCGCTGGATTTTAAACAGGATTGTGTAACTTCAGACAAATTATCAAACCTATTTGCTCCAGATTGACACATTAACCTTCTCACTCAATCACGCCTCAGTCTAAAGGACATTATCTATAGCTCAGGGTTGAAATGAAGGGTCCTTGGTGTTCTCTGAGCTTGGTTATTTTCTTGCAGATGTTTCCTTACCAAACTAGTGTTGGAAGAAATGTCCATCTGGGTTCAGTTCCAAGTGGGGAAAAAACACTGGATTCACAGAAGTTGCTAGGAAAGGTTTTAATGGTGGACAGGACCACATGGCTTGAAGATGTTAGGTGAAGGGGGAAAAAGGGAAGAGATGCTGAGAGTGCTTGAATTTTATACCCTCTCTGGGCTTTTGAAGTTGAGCTTATATTCTGATTGGTTGTCAGACTCGCAGGGGGCTATGCAGGAGCAACTTTGAGGGCTGTCTTGAGTCCAAGGCCTGGTTGAGCCTTGCTGGATGATGTAATCTTTGCAGGTGCCATGTGGTGAGATGGGTAGAGGCCTAATCATATCATGTCCTCAGGGTCATGTCTTAATCCCACCACCCTGGAGCCGAAAGGGTGGGACAGGGAGCTGTGGGGAACTACTTTGTCTTTAAAACATGTTTCTCCTTTTCTCATCCAGGGAAACATAATATTCTGCCATAATATTTCATTTTTCTAGGAGAGGGGTAGGTGCTAACTTCCTGCACTAGGTAATGATAATCATTTCTAGTGTTTGATAGACAGCACTAGCACAGACAATGTTACCTAGTTTGGATAATGAGATGTCTGCAAGAAAGAACCAAGTTCAGAGAGCACCAAGGACTTCTCAAGACTCACTCTATCTCCATCTCTCTTTCTTAAATGGAACCATTTCAAGCAAACAAATCTTAGCCGGAGAGGAAAAAAACTAGAAGCTAAGTAGAGACAGAAGAACAAAGAATATAATATCTCCTCCTCTCCAACCCCAAAACACAGGGGTTGGCTACTTATGTCAGAAAGGTCATCTCACCACTCAATCCACTCATAGTTTTCTTCATATATTGTGTATGGAAGCATACTTGTAACACTGCATGTTGTCTGTATTAACCCCCAAAGCAAAAGAAAGTGTACGAAATCTACAAAGCTCTTTCCAACTACTCAGTTCCGTTCAATATATTGAAGCAGATTTCTGCTTCAGTTTGTGAATCTACTTTGATGGCAAGATTCAATTGAATTTGTGTTGAACTGAATCCACCCACTGCAGATCTTCACAAGGCTAATAATTATTATTCATCACATGTTGTTGTTTTAAAGCAGTCTATTAAATCTTTTTTGAAGTTGCTGAAATTGTGAAATATAAATCCAATTATAAGGACTGTCTTTGTCACAGAAAAATGACAGGTGAAAGTTAGTTATGTGGAGTCATTTTCATTTTTTAAAAGACTGGAAAATTGATACCTAAGTAATGTAGATTTTAACCATATGGTATCCAGTTCCAGAAAAGATTTTTGTAAGACACAGACTATGCTGTAGATATAGGGGACAAAGAACAGAGAATGACCCCATTTTCTACCTCACAGTGTGATTCAGCATATGAGTCTAATGTACTGGTGTTTTTTTTCCATATTAAAGGGGAACTCACCAATTTCAGTGGGATTTGTTGAATAAAATTTGTTGAATGGAGTGCGATAGCTGAGTTCTTAAAGATACTGAGCTTGTTATCTGGAAAGCTGACAGCCAGGGTTCAAGACCTGGACACCTCACAATGGGGTGAGCTCCCATTATTTGTCCCAGCTCCTGCAAACCTAGCAGCTCAAAAGCATGCAAATGCCAGTAGAATAAATAGGTACCACTTTGGTGGAAAGGTAACAGTGTTCTGTGCACCTTGGCATATTGTCATACTGGCCACATGACCAAAGAAGTGTCTTCAGACAACGCTTGCTCCTTTACCTAAGAAACAGACATAAACAACACTCTCTAGAACAGGGGTGTCAAACTCAACTTCATTGAGAGCCGCATCAGGGTTGTGTTTGACTTTCAGGAGGGGGGTAGGTGGGCATGACGGAGGTGGGTGTGGCCAGTTCATCACTCATGTTGAGGGCACCTGCAGTGGCTCAGGCAGAACTGGACAATGGCAAATCCATTGTCTCCAGCAGAGGAAGGCGAGACCAGGGAGAGCACCAAACTCTTGTCTTCCAGTGGAGCCTTGCCGTCCCTCTCAGGCCACATGGAGGAGTGAATGGCAGCACAGGCTGTCCAGAGCCCTAGGCAGTGGAGGGCAATTGCTTAGCCCATCCCTCAAGTCTGAGACTCCACAGCCCAGCTCAGCCATCTCTGCTTCCCTGACGGGGTGTCTGGCTGCACTTACCTCCTCCTCAAGGCTAAAGTAGCTTTTCTCGCTCTCCTTCGCCAGGTTGCTTATGGTATGTGTGGGAGAGCAAAGTGTGTGGGGTCAGAGGCAGGCCCACTTCCTCTCCACATGAGGAGACATGTCTTTGTAACCAAAACATCCTCAGGGGTAGGATGGGAGACCACTAGGAGAGTTCAGGAGCAGGAGACAAGGGGATGGCAAAAGGGCAGCAGTGCTGTTGGTTGCCAAGTGCTAAGGCACCACTTCCCTCAGACCCTCCCTCTGCCTCATTATAATCTCCCTCCCTCCTTTCCTTCCCTTCTCCTTCCTTCCTCTTCATTCTCCTTTCTTCTTCCTTTCCCTCTTTTGTTCTTTTCCTTCCTTGCTCTCTTCCCATCTTTTTCTTTCCCTTTCCCCTTTCCTGTCCTTCTTGAATGCTCAAATGCCTTATTTTGTTTTGCTTTTAGCTTGTTTTGCTAGCCTTCTGCCAGGGAAAATGGAGCCCCGGGGGCTGCCCGTGGCCCTCCTGAGCTTCGTTTTCACTGACAGAGGCACCACAGGCTGGTCCTTCGCTGTTTCTTGGGCAGCACTGAGGGCCAGATCTAAGCACTCTGTGGGCAGGCCTTGATTTTGACACCCCTGCCCTAGTGTCTGACACAACTGGACAGGGGAAACCTTTATCTTTTTGCTGAATGAAACAATGAGGTGTAAGAAAGGAACTGTTCTAAAAATTAATACATATTCTACATCAGGAAAAATTCACTGTATTTTTTATTAAACATGAAATTAGATATGGTTATGGCTTTTGGAGAATTACTAAAGCTTGGCAAATTTCCCAGATCATGTTATAACTACCTTTAAAAAAAAAAAAATCAACTTTGAAAAGACATTTAAATGTAACATCATTATCTTTGATTTTCTAGTAAGCTTTATTTATGGTAGTCATTTAATTTTTCCATTTTGGAGAATAGAATTGTGCTACCCATTTTATATACAGCTATATTGAGGGAGGGAATTTTGTATCCAAATTTAGACTGCTTAACTATTTTGTATTGTTGAAAAGGCAAATAATACCTCTAGTGAAAAATCTGTTGAATACAAGTTATATAAGAAGATTTACAGTGTCTACATAGCACAATAGTACACATCACCTTGAAACATTTCATTGTATACTTTTGACATTAATGATTACCATGAACAGGAAATTAAAGCAAATATTTCTGCATTGACTACAGTTCTAACGAAAATGTTTTCAATATCATGAAAATTCAAGAGTAATTTATTTAGATCAATAGTAATTTATTTATTTGTTGTTATTTTCAGATGTTTCTTGTTCTTTAGATAAAACATTCTATCATCTTAGTGATGACTGGAAGTACAACTAGCCATGCAATTGCCATCACACTGTCAATAAACATTCCCACTTTCACATAATACTAGAATTGCAGAACTACATCACATCATGTAAGAAGTGGGGATGGGGAAGAAAGCCTATTATAGTGCACAATTGTATGTTAAAATAAACTTAAAATACAGTCAAGGAATTAATAATGCAGAAAAACATTTGTTTTAGACCCGAAGGATACTGAGATAGAACAGGTAATTTGAGTACTTGAGACATTGTCCCACATGAGTAGATAGCTCAGAATAAACACATCTGTATGAAAGGAATTCATGAATAAACTGTCCGAAAGTAGGATTTTAAATCAGAAAACCTACATATTTAGGTTTTTTTTTTTCCTTTTACAGCATACGTGAAAATCAAGGTCAACAGGCAAAGTCCTGCTGTCGTTTCACTTAGATATAAGTGAAGTGGATCATATTTAAAAGAAATGAAAGACTAATGGTCCATTTGCTTGAAAGACCAATGGTTGTAAATGAAAAAAAATAAAACCACTGTTGTCTTAGAAAAAGAGATAGAAGAAAAGCATTACATACAGATACATTAAAAAGGGGAAAGAACAAGAATGTCTAATAATCATCTTATATCTATATAAATAAAAATTTAAAGTAGTTTTGTGCAAAATCATTAATCTCAGAAAGTACTGCACTGATCGGCACCAAATTTTCACACAATGTTGCTAAGAAAGGGAGTAACAATCATACGCACATTTTGTTTGGCTGCCACACATGTGTCATGTGCAAGCAGCACAAATGTAAAAGGTACACACTTCTCAGTTATTTTTCTCCCTTAAGCTCCTCCCACCTGGCTGCTTCTTATGATGTGTCTCACACACACACACACACACACACCCCTCACATTATTTCACATTATTTCCAACGGTCGTTTCCTCAGCAACCGAATAAGACTCCAAAGTTTCCTCACACACATAGAGAGAGTGAGAAATACAATAAGTAGGTAGGTAGATAGGTAGAGGAAGAGAGGAAGAAATACAGTAGGTAAGTAGGTTGGGGGCTAGTAGACCAATAAGAACTCTGAATGTAGTAGAAGTAGTCTATTCTGAATTGCTTGATGATAATAAGGATGTGGCAAAGTAGGGTAATCATAAAATATGACTTAAATATGCGTGATGTTGTGATATAAGTATGAAAAAGCAGAATTTCTGTTGTGAGGTCACAATGCACATTTCATCATTTTGGTTTCATTATGGTTAAGAACAGACTTCTATTATATTCCATACACAATAAAAGATACCCAATGTATCTATTAATATATGTTCAGTATTCAAATACACATCACACAGATAGATTGTGGATGTGTTTTTTGGTACACACCAAAAAGATGTGATTTTAAAACCAAATGTTATACCTATCTGTGAAGTTGCAGAGCTTTACATGGGGGTCACATTCAGAATTTGCAGGGAGCATTTTGGGATGCCTTTACTTTAGAGCAACCAGCCTGGAGGTCTTATTTCTGAAATGTTTGCTAGCATGATCAGCTGTTCAATGGAGCTGGCACTGGAAGTCTCCAAAACAGGATAATCTCCCTTTCCCCCCAGTACAATTAGTTATTGACTTACGACCAGAATTGCACCCAACATTTCCTTTGCTAAACAAGATGGTTGTTAAGTGAGTTTTGGCCTGTTTGACAACCTTTCTTGCCACAGTTGTTAGGTGAATCACTATCGTTGTTGAGTTAGTAACATACATGCTAGTTTCCAAGCATCTGTATTTTGATCATGTGACGTGTAGATGATGCAATGGTTGTAAGTGTGATAAACAGTCATAAGTCACTTTTTTCAGTGTCATCATAAATTTGAATGATCATTAAATGAATGGTTGTAAATCAAGCATTATGTGAATGATTTTTTAAAAAGAGAAATACTCCCTTTTTCACAGAAAGTAATGAATCCCATGGATGTAAGGTGGGGGAGAATCTTGTCAAGGTTTAATAATTATGATGACTAAAACATGTACAAGAATGAAAAACTAATTAATAATGAATGTATTATAAATAATTTGTTGAAAAGATCACTGATAATAAATGAACAAAAATAGATTTTACTCTTCTAGGGCAAAATGCATATGGCACTAAATAAGAAAATGATGACTCATTTAAATGAAACAGAGACATAAAGAAGAGAACAAGAGCTTTAAACCATTCCAATTAAATTTAACGTTGGAAATAGATGCGATATAGATTTCGGACTCATAAATTGAACCTAATCATGATGCTCAGCATCTTTAAACAGCCATCCCAAAATAAATGTAGAATAACTTTCTTTTTAAAAACAAAACCCAAATTCATAAAGTTGAAAATATTTGGATTAAATCCATTTGAAATCTTATCTATTGGAACATTTTTTTTGTAGACTACCAATGCCACCATGGACAAATATGGTGGCAAAGTTTACTTTATTTTATCATTTCCTTTTAGACTGAATTTATCTACTAGATTAATACTTTTTATATCAAAATAAATATTTGTACAAAGCAAAATGCCTCTGGCTTTTAGCACTACAGAAAAACTTAAAGCTTTTAACACTAGTTACACAAAAACAAGAAACTAAAAGTTAGTGTAAAGGAGTATGGAGATACACTTGAAGAAAGAATAAAAAAATGTTTAAATGCAAACCCATCTGACCCAAGGAAAGAAAATGAGAAAGACATTCAAGAAATGTCCACCTTATTTGTCTTTGGTTTTCAAGATTCTGTTATTATTCCCTACAACAAGTAGAATTCAGTAACTTTTGTGATGTTTGTTTTGTGATCTAGCTTGAAGGGCTGACACAGAGAATAAAAATGTTGCATAGAGATTGTGAAAGTTTTAATATTTAGTCCCAGTTTTCTGATCTACACAATATAATGTTTATAATGTTAATTAAAGCCAATTATTTATTCCCAAACATAACTAATATCAATCAAAGTCTATTGTTTATGCTCAATAGGAAAGAAGGGTTGTATTTTAAATCTACTACTTTTATGCTAATAAGATAGAGTTATTTGTTCTCATAGATAGAAATCTTTCAAGATTCAAGCAACCATTATGTAGCAGCCAGCTACAATTTCCCCATTATGCTTTTTGTCAAGTTCATTGTACAGCTGTTAAAAAGGAAATCAGAAAGCCGTAATCCTAACGCACATGGGAATTTCACTAAATTGAAAATAATTCACTTCTTGTGTAGGAAGTTAGCACCCACCACTCTCCTAGGAAAATATTTTAGGAAATATGAAAAGGGCAGAATATTTCCCCTAAAAGGGAGAAAGAAACTCAACACCCCACCCCCACCTTTGTCAATGGATCATTAAGGCCTGGGCCAGTCTAATCCACATAACAAAGATCTACTGTACCTCCTTCAGGCAGAGCCATAGTAGGAATTGCTCAAAACCCTTTCATTACATCATCACCCAGCAAGAGTCAACCAAGCCTGGAACTCAAAAAAACAACCTACAAAGTTATCCCTGCATGGGAGTTAATGAAGCACAGTGGTCCAAGGTCCTGATGCTCAATGGTCCAAAATCCTCTTTTCTGATGAGAGCAACTTTTGCATCTCATTTGGAAACCAAGGACCCAGAGCATGGAGGAAGAATGGAGAGGCACACACTGCAAGATGCTTGAAGTCCAGTGTGAAGTTTCCACAGTCTGTGTTGATTTGGGGAGCCATGTCATCTGCTGGTGTTGGTCAACTGTGCTTCATTAAGACCAGGGTCAACGCAGCCATATACCAGGACATTTTGGAGCACTTCATGCTTCCTTCCGCAGATGAGCTTTATGGGGATGCTGACTTCATTTTCCAGCTGCCCACACTGCCAAAAGCAACAAAACCTGGTTCAATGACCATGGGATTACTGTGCTTGATTGGCCAGCAAACTCGCCTCACTTGAACCCCATAGAGAATCTATGGGGCATTGCCAAGAGAAAGATGAGAGACATGAGACCGAACAATGCAGAAGAGCTGAAGGCCACTATTGAAGCATCCTTGTCTTCCATAACGCCTCAGCAGTGCCACAGGCTGATAGCTTCCATGCCACGCCGCATTGAGGCAGTAATTGCTGCAAAAGGGGCCCCAAACCAAGTACTGAGTACATATGCATGCTTATACTTTTCAGAGGTCCGATATTGTTCTATGTACAATCCTTGTTTTATTGAGTGCGTGTAATTTTCTGAGATTGTGGATTTGGGGTTTTCATGAGCTGTAAGCCATAGTCATCACAATGATGACAAATCACGGCTTGAACTATCTTGCTTTGCATGTAATGAGTCTTATCTCATATATTAGTTTCACCTTTTAAGTTGCATTACTGAAATAAATGAACTTTTATACGATATTCTAATTTTTCAAGTTTCACCTGTAAATGTCTGACTGACTGCACAACTGACCATAATAATATAGGTATTATATCTATGTGCCCAGGAGAACTCAATTCTCTCTCTCTCTCTGTATTCTGAAACAGTTAAAATTTCTATCGACTAAATCAGACTGAAAACAAAACAAAAGAAAGCTAATTAATGAGAAAAATCTTGATTTTCTTCCTAAATGTGGGATCAGCAGGAGAACAACTCCCAAGGGAGCACACTTCACAGCTCAATGCAATATGAGATCCTCTTTCTCTTGTCTGTCAAACTGAAAAGACCTGAGGTTATCTTTCTGACCAATTCTCTTGTTGACCTTAATGTTTGGGCAAGTTCCTACTGCCACAGCTGATCCATAGATAATCAGGCCTCAAGCTATTTAGGACTTTAAAGGTAAAAAACAACCCAACATCTTAAATTATAAGTGAAATAAAATTTATCTATCATATGAGTTTGAAATCTTGCTAAAAATCTCATCTCAGAAAATATGAGCTATTTTTAATACTTGCTGTTTGTGCCTTATGACTTAAGATATTTCTTCTGTGAAGTTTACAGACCTTCAACTACCTTAACAAACTACCTAGCCTTCCTATCAATCATAGAAAATAAAACAAATCAGAGGATGAAGTTATAAATCCAGCGTTTCTATCAAGTCTGTTGTAAAATAATCAATTTTATGTGTAGCACTTTGAAGTTTAATATTTTTAGTTACAAACAAAAGACAAGGTTCGTACAAAAGAAATGCGGCACATTTCTAATGTTCTTTGTTTTACAAGTTACCATTTTTACGTGGAAAAGAAAGCGTTAAAATGTTTGCAACTTAACTACAATTACAATTCATTATGTTCTCCCAAATTGAAGGCTTCAAACAGAGTTTGAATGTCACCAATATTCCCATTTGTATAATAATAGTGCCACAATGAAATGCATTTATGATATTATTCAATTGCTTTGGTATATTACATTGTCACAAATAATTTGAATGTCATTGGGTTAAGCAGATTTGTTTGTGTGTCTGTATGGGATTGAAATAATGTTAAAGCAAAATATTTTCTGGGTTTTCCTCAATAAGCTGATTAAACTATCTTAAACTATTTTTATTCATATTGTCAAAATATTTATCACATTATACATATTTTGTCTTAAAGTGCTTTTAAAATTTCTCATAAGATATAGTTACTGTTTTAAGAATAACCTTTAGATATATTTCTTATCTAGGAATCCCTTTTTAGGGACAAGACAATTAACGCAATATATCAAACTTTTTGTGTGACTCAAATGAAAGGTTCAGTGGCAATTAAAAAAAACACTTTGTAAGAAATCTCACTGTGTTATAAAACACCCATAACATAAAGCACCTTGGTGCTATATTTTGACTAAAGATATTCCTCAACTTACAACCACAATTGAGCCCATGTTTTCTGTTGTTAAGTGAAACATTTGTTAAGCAAATTTTGCCCAATTTTCTTTCCTCAGTTGTTAAGTGAATTACCACAGTTGATAAGTTAGTAACCTTTTCGTTAAGTGAGACTGGCTTCCTCATTGACTTTACTTGTCAGAAGGGCACAAAGATCACATGAGGGTCATAAATCTGAACCATTTGCCAAGCATCTGAATTTTGATCACATGATCATGGGAATGCTGCAAAGGTCCTAACTGTCAAAAACGGTCATAAATCACTTTTTTCAGTGCCACTGTAACTTTGAAAGGCCACTAAATGAACTGTTGTAAGTTGAGGACTACCTGTAGTTTCTTTACAAAAACTTGTTTGCAACTCAAAAAGCCAAAAAAGTTTACTGTGGACAAAACTTACTGTAAAAAATACTACTATTGAATTCAAAGTCATTTACAAGTGTGGAGTTGAGTTCAAGATCATTTTGTATGATTCTTGATGAGAAGAAGAACAGAAAATAAGTTTGCTTCATGCACCACAGATCTTTCAGGGGGCTATGATGTCACTGCTTTTTACTGTCTCCTTCCTCCCCAGTCTTATTATACCTGCCTTTTCCTATCACAAACAGTAGAGTGTCTTTTTCTCCTACATGACTGAAAGAAGGAATTGGACATAAAATTTTGGAGAACATAATCTGGGTGGGAAGAGTGCTTAATATGTGGTCTATTTATAATAATGGAACTGGTGGACTGTAGTAAATAAGAATAAGTCCCTGATCTGAATCCCATCTCTGCTATGAAATCATTTGCCTATCAAAGAAAAAAGCACCTTTGAGAAAACTCAACATGACTGAGAACCTCCACAGACATTGAACAGCAATGACTTTACTGGACAACTAAATGTATTGCTGGTATTTCTATGCCCTGGTTCAGTATTGAACAATCTGCCACCATATATTATATGAAAAGAGTAAAAGAGTAAGGTTCTACATTTAGGCAACAAAAACGAAATGTACAGGTACAGTATAGGTGGTACCTTGCTCAATAGTAGTAACTATGAAAGGGATCTTGGAGTCCTACTGGACAACCATTTAAATATGGGCCATCAGTGTGCAGCAGCTGTTGCATTTGAAGTGTTTCGATCCTATGAAAATGTTATGTTAAATAGTAATATAATCATTATTAATACATTTGCTGGTAATATCAATCTTTAATATTATTATAGTTACAATTATTATTACCATTACTGCATTAGCTACAACAGAGGTGGTATTCAGCAGGTTCTTACCAGTTCTGTAGAACCGATAAGAGGAAATTTTGAGTAGTTTGGAGAACTGGTAAATACCACCTCTGATTGGCCCCACCCCCATCTATTCTTTGCCTCCCGAGTCCCAGCTGATCTGGAGGGAATGGAGCTATTACAGTATCCTTCCCCTGCCACACCCACCAAGCCACGCCCACCAAGCCACGCTCAAAGAACTGGTAGTAAAAAAATTTGAATCCCACCACTGAGCTACAACTGTATAAAAACAAGTAGATTGAAAACATTCCTTTCATATTTTTTGGAGAAATGTTGAGGAATATTGTAGAGAAAGGTTTCCTAAATGAAACCAGTCATTTAGGGACTATGTCGAAAGAGTTGCTAGGTCAGGGCAGAGGGACAAGAAGCTGCATTTGTAAAAAAATAATAATGCTTAGTTTGCATTTAGAGCTCTCCTGGTGAAAGCAAAAATAGTGGGCAATCAGATTAGGCAGCTTTAAAGAATTTAAACCGTTTGAAATATGGATCAAAAAGAATTCCAAAATAACTGCTAAACATTTGCTACATTGAAAAAATAAAATAATTCCCCAGAAAAAAATGTTCTAGTCTTACCTTAGGTCAGGGATGTCCAAACTTGGGAACTTTAAGACTTGTGGACTTCAACTCCCAGAATTCCCCAGCCAGCTATGCTGGCTGGGGAATTCTGGGAGTTGAAGTCCACAAGTCTTAAAGTTCCCAAGTTTGGACATCCCTGCCTTAGGTCTAAAAAGCTGCCTTGGTGATCTTGGGCCAGTCACTCTGTTTCATCCCAACCACACAGTTTTTGTTGTGGAGAAAATAGGAGGAGGAAGGAGTATTAAATATGTCCACTGCCTTTAATTACTTTTCAAAAAGAAATATGATTCCCCCCAATATCTCTTAAAAATATGGTGACCAATGTACATTTGCAGTTGGGGAGTACAGAATGTAGGCCATAATATCACTGGAAAGACTGGATTTGGAGCTTGGAGGCTATTTATAGAATGGATTGGTTTTTTAAAAAATTAATAAGGATATTAAATCTATTGGAAGTTAGGATACAATTTTCTTTCTTTTTACTGACTCAAAATTTAATTTTCATTGGCCTAAGGGACGCAGTGGCTCAGGGGCTAAGACACTGAGCTTGTCGATCAGAAAGGTTCAAATCCCTAGTGCAACGTAACAGAGTGAGCCCCCATTACTTGTCCCAGCAGTTTTAAAGCATGTAAAAATGCAAGTAGAAAAGTAGGAACCACCTTTGGTGGGAAGGTAACAGTGTTCTGTGCACCTTCGGCATTTAGTCATGCCAGCCACATGACCACGGAGACTTCTTTGGACAGCGCTGGCTCTTCCGCTTTGAAACAGAGATGAGCATGTCCCTAGAGTTGGGAGCGACTAAAACATATTTGCAAGGAGAACATTTACCTTTACCTTTACCTTTAAGCATCTTTCATAAAAACAGCTTGCTGGTCAAGGATTATACAGAAGAATGCTTTTTCAGAGGATGGTGTACAATCTCTCTCAGTTCAAATGAGAGTCATGGAGATTATACCAGAAATCAGAGGTTAGTGGGTGTTTGCAATACTTAAAAAGGCTAATGGAATTTTAGGATCTCCCAGCTGTTGACTATGATTACCACATTATTAATAACATGTGTTAAATCAAACCCATAACAAAAAGTTGTCATGAGGAGAGGGAAATCAAAGCCATTAAGGTTCTCAACAATGCAACATATACCCTGAACTACACCACACCCCTTTAAACGAAATGCATTGTTAAAAACTATGGCAGCTAAAGAAAGAACTAAAATTAACCCCCTTGTGTTTGTGTAGATTTGTACATTGTAAGTGCACATTCTTCCAATGTTTGTAGGGTTTTGAAAATTCTGCTCTAACCCAAAGAACTATAAAACAGGTCTGATTAGAACAAAGTGTTTTTTATATTTTAGAGCCATACCAGGCTGCATGGTAAATTTCTTTTGAAACTAGAAATTTTCCTGTGTAAGTTACAAAATACCTCGGAGGTAAATTATTCTAACTCTTCAGATCATGGATGCTGCTCTCAACAACAACAATCACTTGGGACTAAAAAGTGTAAATAAATAAAACATTGTAAGGTAGGATACCCAATTTTTTCCAGGCGTTTGCTCCATTATTCATTCTTTTTGCTAAGCATCCTGATTTCTGAGGGCTAAGAAGAGCTAAACTACAAATGAGCAAGATGAATGAAATCACCTTTCTGTTGAGCTGTATCATTATGTTTTTGCTGATCCCTTGCAAAGGTTGACCTCTGAAGCTATCAGAATGTTCACCACTGATGGTTTTTTTCTTGTAAAAGACATACATCTTACTTGAACACTCAAAAAGAAAAAAAAGAAGAAGCTTGGAATCCAGGACTGACTTATATTTATATGTGAATCAAACTGTCATTTTTGTTCTCCGAGTGCCTGTTATCACATATGGAGAAGCAATCACTCTCTAGGTTAGCTTTGTACAACCTTGAATGTTTAGGAAAGTCCTTGAGAGCTAAGCAGCTGCTTTATGTAGTGACAGTTCAGAAGTGTAAGAGCACTATTCAGAAAGCTTGGCAGATAGGGCTGCTAATAAACATTTAATTTACAACCCATGCCATTTTTTTTAGCTTAGCCAAGTGCTTCATGCATCCATCTGTTTCTTCTGATTTATTAAAATCCCTGTTTAGCTCCTTCTTGCCGTTGGGGATCAGGGGGATGGGAAGGAGGAGACATCATCAAGGGTGAGATAGTGTGAAGATATGAAATATGTCCAAGTCTGTGAATTCCAGGTTTTTATTATATTCCTTTTTCAGGGGTACAGATTGATTCAGTAAACAGATAACCCCGCCCAACGTTAAGTTGAAGTATCTCATTCCAATTTATAGCACCATTGTGAATAATAAGAAGGAACTTATTATATTTTTGAGCACAGAAGAGATGCAGACAAATTGTTTAATCTGGAGCACTAGGTCAAGATATGAAGGCCTTTGTGGCATTAAATATATAACAAGCAAAGTTATAATAAAGGAACTGCTGAATAATCATAATTTGCTAGAAGGGCCTGTAGTCGTCTGATGCTAATGCAGGTAACAGGTCACCAAATGTTCTTAAATAAATTTAAGGACTTTTTAAAATCTGAATTTTCTAAAAAATAATTCTGCACAAACTGATTGAGGGATATTTGTCAAGTCTTCAGGCAACACAATACTAGGAGTTGCTAATATTCTAGCAGGTAAAGAGAAGATTCAAGTAGATTTAGACCAGCTTGAATGGTGGGCCAAAACAAACAGGATGAAATAATAGAAATAAATCATAGAAAAAATTGTTGCATTCTACTCTGACTAGTTTAGAGCCCTCTTGAAATATTGTGTCAGTTTTGGAAACTATAATTTATAAAGAACATTGATAAATTGGAGTGTGTTCAAAAGAAGGCTATCAGGAAGTTGAGTAGGCTGGAAATCAAGTTCTATGATGAATGTTTAAAGCAACTGTGTCCTCTGAAGGCTGAAACTACAGCAAAGTAGATTCAGATCAGAGGTGGGTTGCTCCCGGTTCGGCCTGGTTTGGGTGAACCAGTAGTAGCAGCAGCAGAAGGCTCCACCCTCCAGATGCTTCTGTGCATGTGCAGAAGCATTGTGTGCGTGCACAAGCGCATGTGCATGCACAAGCAAACTGGTAATTAAAATAATGGAAACCCACCACGGATTCAGATTAGTGATTAGAAGGAGTTTCTTGACAGTAAGTAAGAACTGTCAGCAAGAGGAATAGGTTGCCTTTTGAAGTTGAAGAGATTTTTTCCTTCATTGGAGATTTCCAAACAGTGTATCTGAAATGCTTTAGCAGATCAAGCAGGGATTAGACCATATAAATTCTGAAGCCCTGTTAGCAACCCTGGGTTCAGAACCAGTGTCACACCTCTGGTTCTTTAACCAGTGTTAGCAAATAAATGCGGAATAGTGTAATTCACCGGACAGTAAAGAGATACGTTGCTGTAAACCACAAACAAACTCTAAAACAGTGATAATATGAAAATAAATAGTCTTTACTTTGTAGCAACTAAAATGCTTCTTCCGACTAACTCTCAAACAAATAGCAGTCCAACCCCAAAACACAGATACAGTATCTCACAGTGATGCAAAACAATATCCTCCTTCTTCTTCTTCAGCTTCTCAAACAGCAATCAGGAAAACACAGGATCACAAGGAATCGAACAGGGAATGAGCTGCATTCCTGACCTTGATTATATAGTATAGCTGATACTCACAGCCAATCAGATTCAATCAGAATTTAAGACAGTTCTTAAAGCTACATAACTTCTTAAGAACATAGGCTCATATATATTGTCAACCCAATATAAGGCTGAATATCCTAATAAGCCCACTTCATGATTGTATGATATTTTCAAATCATTTCAACCACTGTTGTCAAGCTGTACAATTTTTTGGATCCTCCTTTCATCCTATGAAGTAAGAAAAAAAATGCTGTCTTCAGTTGGCTGATAATTAATCTATGATCTATTGTTCAAAAATAATTCACCATTCATTAGATAATCTCAGATCATTTTTCTATCAGTCTTAAATTTCAAGTTTGTCACTTCACAATTATCTGCTAGAATATCTACCACTCATTTGGAAGTAAATTTGAATAGCTCTACATTTAACCTCTTGTTGTCTTCATTATTTTGAATATCTCTAAAGAAGCCTATTTCTTTATTCTTATTACCCTTCCTGATTTTCAGCTTACTTTGAGTTTTAACAATTCATTTCAATAGTTCTAGGCTATCTATATGCCATCTTCCTGTTGAACTGTTCTATTTTCTTTCTTCTATAGGTCTCTTTCTTCCCCTCTCTTTGATTTTATACTTCATTAAAGAATTCGTTTAATCGTTGACTTAGTCTGATGTATTCGGATTTTCTTAATTAAGATTGTTTGCAGTCATACTTTTAGTACTTGCCTTAAGAATCTTGACCATTGAAGTTGTCTTTGTATTAATATTAAGTCAAGGTCTATCTATTTATGTACCTGCCACTTTAGTGTTCCATAAAATTAGAAATTCTAACATAACTTCTCTCAAATGTTCTATGGCTTCCATTACATTAACCAAGAGCATAACCACTCTATTTTTTTAAGCTGCTCCTATCCTTGCTCATGGTACTTAATATTTCACTTCTGGGGAACATTTCATCGTCTCCTCCCAATTGCTTGAAGGAGAAAGCAGTAAGAATTTTCTAGATACCCAAAGTTTGGCAGGGTTTGTCTTCCTGCAGATGCTGGAGTAATTACAATCTTACTACTTTAAGCTAAGTTTGGACACATTTAAGCTGATTCTCTGTCACATCCTTGATCTGTGATTCTGAGAAATAGCACACTACATTGCCAGTTGTTCATTGTGCCATTTGCTTCTACCATTTGAGTGAACACTGGTTATTTTAAGGCATGGGCATGAATCTGGAATAGGACCACTAGATGAAGTTGTCTCACCACTGGTGGCTCACCCTGGCTGGCTCACTATGGAACAGCTTGCTGCAGGCAACTCGCCATGGGACAACTCACCACGGGAAAATGTTGAAGGCAAGGGGAACCTCCTCATCCTCCTCTCTCTCTGTCTCTTTCTCCCTCCTTCCATCCTTAATCTGTTTTATCCCTCCACCAATATCCCTTGAACTCTGTGGTATTGTCCTCCTGATTCCCTCCCCCCAGCTTGAGCTACAGAAGGTGAGGAGGTTTCCCTTACCTCCAGCATTCTTCCATTACATTACACTACACTGATGTAAATAATAAAAGGAGAGAGTTGTCCTACAGAAAGTCGGCCAGAGTGAGTTATTCCATGTGGAGTTGGGTGAGATGAGGCAGTCTAGGCAAACTGGCAGCAGCAACCCATTGGCAATGACCAAATGGTGACAAGTTGTCCTAGACCTGCATGGGTCAGTGTCATAAACATGTGTATATAGATATGGAAATAATAGCCAAGTGTTTACCTTTCAGAGCAGCATATGAACGTAAAGTGTCCTGACTGAATGGAATAATATATAATTTTCTGTATTGCAAGTAGAGGTTTGAGTTATTTTATTTTGAAATTTTATATGTGTGTGTGTGTGTGTGTGTGTATAAAACTGTCTCAAGATGGAATGTAAATTCCATTCATTTAGGTTTAGGCATCCTATCCATATCCAGTACTGAAACTTTACATTTTAATAATAGAACTGGTGTGTCAAACTCAAGGCCTTCAGGGTGCTTGGATCTGTCCCACGAGGTCACCTGCCATACCTCTGCCAATGAAAATGGAGCTCAGGAGGGCCGCATGTGTTCTATACTCAGAACTCAGTGTGGGTGCCAAATAACTGAGGCGCAGGCAGGAATAAAAGGCTAACGAGTTTATTCCAACAGAACGATCAACACGTAACTTGCAGCTCTTTCGGACAGGCAACAGCTTGGCTCTGCTGTCTGACAGTTCGCTTTTATAGCGAGCTGTCAGATGGCTACGCCTATCAGCTGTTAGCATTTGTCCCGCCAAAACTAGAACGAGCTGTGCATGCTCAGAACGTAACACCCCTCCCCACCACGTTCGCGCAAGCATAGTCTTGTAGGTAAACCAGCCGGCGCCTAACTCTTCTTGAACGCCGCAACTCTTGGCCAGCCTCCTGTGCTGGGACGGCCTGGGCCAGGACGATCGTAGAATGGAGCGTTGGGTGTGATTGCAGAGGGCCATTGGTGACCTGCCCCCGGAGATCTATGGCTGGAGCAGGACGCGGCTGGAGTTGGCCCAACTCCCCCGGTAAGTCCCTGACCAGCGGGCCAGGGTGTCTTGCAGCGTTATGCTCCGAGTCTTCTGCCCCCTCTGTGTCTTCTGCCCTTGCCAGGTCCTTTCTTACGCAGAGTTGGTCTCGGTGATGACGCCAGATTCGCCCGTCGGCCAGTTTCACCCTGTAAGAGCAGGGTCAGGTATGATCAATGACAGAGCTCGGTAGCCATAAAGGGTGACCGTCATAATTTCTGGCATATACAAGGTGCCCGAGGGCAAATTGGTGAGTGGCCACAGAGGAGTCCAGGGGAGTCTCAGGGGAGTAAGAAGGGTGTAGTCTATCCAAGCATATTCAAAACTGCCTCCCCATGAGTAGTTCAGCTGGACTCCTATTAGTCAATGGGCAGGGCATAGAATGGTGCACTAACAGGAAGGTGGCAATGCGCTACTGCCAGTTAGCTGGACCCATTTTAGTGAGTGCCTCCTTGGTGGAGCGCACCATATGTTCAGCCAGGCAATTGCTGGCAGCGTGGTAAGGGGAGATGAGGGCATGCCTAATACCCATGGATGCTAAAAACCCTTCAAAGATGGCAGACGTAAACGGGTCCATTATCTGACACAAGTATGTCAGGGAGGCCGTGAGTGGCAAACAATCGCCGAAGTACCCCACACGACGGCGTCGGAGGTGGTGGAAGTCATCTGGAACACCTCCAGCCATTTGGAGAAGGCATCCACCATAATGAGAAACATTAGGCCCTGCAATGGGCCGGCAAAATTAATATGAATATGAGCCCAGGGGGCGGAGGGACAGTCCCATTCCTTGGGAGGGGCTGTAGGAGGCATTGGGCGGGAATCCTGGCACTGGGGGCAATCCGCAACCCAATCTGCAATGTCTTGGTCAAGCTTGGGCCACCAAAGGTAACTCCGGCCCATCGCTTTCATGCAGACGATGCCAGGGTGACCGCAATGGAGTTTCTTTAACACCGTTGTGCGAAGGGGTGGGGGGTGGGACAATCACTCTGTGACCCCACAACAAACACCCATTTTGGGTGGAGAGCTCTGCCTGGCGATTTTTAAAAGGCTGGAATTCTGATGCTAAGGAACCCTGAGGCCACCCCCATTTAACCCAGTCCAGCACCTTGCATATTACCTTGTCCTTGGCAGAGTGCTGGGCAATGTCAGCAGCAGAGAGAGGGAGATCAGGGTCAGCGATCGAGAAGACGGTAGCTGCAGGGGCTGGATCCTCAAGGATCTCCGGCAGAGGGCAACGTCTTAAGGCATCGGCGTGGGCAATTTGTTTGCCGGGGCGGTGGACCAAGGTGTAGTGGTATGCCGCTGAGAAGAAAGTCCATCTGGTCATCCGGGGTGAAAGCACTTGTGGCGTTTGCTTGTTGCCGGCCAGCAACCCGAGCAGTGGTTTGTGATCTGTGATGATTTGAAACTCGCGGCCACGTTTCACACCAGCCAACAAAGGCCAATGCCTCTTTGTCTATTTGACCATAGTTGCGTTCAGCAGCTGATAGAGTTCTGGAAAAATAGGCAACTGGTACCTCGGAGCCATTGGGTAAAAGGTGGCTGAGCACAGCGCCCACCCCATACGGTGAAGCGTCGCAGGCGAGGATGAGCAGCAGCACTCGTTGTATTGTGAGAGGACTGAAATGGAAACCAACAACTGTTTGACTGCTGAGAAAGCAGTGGCCTCTCGCTTACCCCACACCCAGGCAGCCGATTTGTCCAAGAGGCGATGCAGGGGTTCAGCAACAGATACCTTGTGGGGGAGAAATAAGGCATAAAAATTAAGAAGCCCAAGAAAGGCTTGAAGTTCAGTCTTTGACTTCGGTACTGGGGCATCCACTATTGCTCTGGTCTTTTCTTTGGTGGGGTGGAGCCCTGCGGCGTCCACTAAGTAGCCCAGGAACTCGACTTGCGGTACTGCAATGTGGCATTTTTCGCGCTTCACTTTAAGACCTGCTGACTGGAAACGGCTGATCACAGCCCACAGGCGGAACATCAATTCAGGGAGGGTTTTAGCAGATACGAGGACGTCGTCAAAATATGGGACGACGCCCTCAAGTCCACGGAGAAGCCTCTCCATTACACTTTGAAACAAGCCTGGGGCAATGCTGACCCCAAACTGTAAACACCTAGATTTGAACAGAGGAATTGATTTGACCAGAGGAATGCTGTTGATATAATTTACCTGGACTTCAGTAAGGCATTTGATAAAGTAGACCATAACCTACTATTAGATAAAGTAGAAAATTGTGGGTTAGACAGCACCACCACCAAATGGATTCGTAACTGGCTGACCAACCGCACTCAACGTGTAGTCCTCAATGGAACTGCATCTACATGGAAGGAAGTATGCAGTGGAGTCCCCCAAGGCTCTGTTTTAGGCCCAGTACTCTTTAACATCTTCATCAACGATTTGGATGAGGGGATAAATGGGGAACTCATCAAATTCGCAGACGACACCAAGCTGGCAGGAATAGCCAACACTCCAGAAGATAGGCTTAAGATACAGAAGGATCTAGACAAACTTGAACATTGGGCACTGTCTAATAAAATGAAATTCAATTGTGAAAAAAGTAAGGTCCTACATATAGGCAAGAAAAACCAAATGCACAAGTACAGTATAGGTGGTACCTTGCTCAATAGTAGCAACTGTGAGAGGGATCTCGGAATCCTAGTGGACAACCATTTAAATATGAGCCAGCAGTGTGCAGCAGCTGCCAAAAAAGCCAACACAGTTCTAGGCTGCATCAACAGAGGGATAGAATCTAGATCGCGTGAAGTGTTAATGCCACTGTATAGTGCCTTGGTAAGGCCACACTTGGAATACTGCATACAGTTTTGGTCGCCACGATGTAGAAAAGACGTGGAGACTCTGGAAAGAGTGCAAAGAAGAGCAACCAAGATGATTAGAGGACTGGAGACTAAGACATATGAAGAACGGCTGCAGGAACTGGGTATGTCTAGTTTGATGAAGAGAAGGACCAGGGGAGACATGATAGCAGTGTTCCGATATCTCAGAGGGTGCCACAAAGAAGAGGGAGTCAAACTTTTCTCCAAGACACCTGGGGGCAGGACAAGGAGCAATGGGTGGAAACTAACCAAGGAGAGAAGCAACTTAGAACTAAGGAGAAATTTCCTAACAGTAAGAACAATTAACCTCTGGAACAGCTTGCCTCCAGCAGTTGTGAATGCCCCAACCCTGGAAGTCTTTAAAAAGATGTTAGACAGCCATTTGTCTGAAATGGTATAAGATTCCTGCCCATGCAGGGGGTTGGACTAGAAGACCTACAAGGTCCCTTCCAACTCTGCTATTGTATTGTATTGTATTGTATTGTATTGAACGCTCCGCGGTGTGTGATGATCGTTTGCGCTTCTGCGGCTTCATCATCGAACAGCAACTGCTGGTAGGCCTGGGCTAAATCAAGTTTAGCGAAGATGGCACCTTCACCCAAGGTGTGGAGGAGATGATGGACGACAGGCACCGGGTAGGCGTTCGAGGGCAGAGCGTGGTTCAACAAACATTTGTAGTCAGCACAAATTCTCACACTGCTATCCGGCTTCATGGGGAGCACAATTGGGGTCTCCCAACATGCATGGTCCACCGGTTCTAAGATCCCTTGTGCAATGTGACGGTCTAGTTCTGCATCGACTTTGGGCTTGAGTGCGAGGGGAACTCTGTGTGGCTTCAGGCGGACAGGCTGCACCATGGGGTCGATGTTGAACATGATGGGTGTGCCCTTGTAAGTGCCCAGCTGACCATCAAAAACTGCGGGAAATTCTTTGATGAGAGTCTCTAATTCAGATGATTGAAGGCAATTTATGCCATTGATTTGGAGCCCCAAGGCATCAAACCAATCTAGATCTAAGAGGCTAGGCAAAATACCATCAACAATTATTAATGGCAGCCATCCTTTGAATTTTTTAAATTGAACGGTGACCATTCTAGAGCCAATTACGGGAATAATGTTCCTTTGATAGTCTCTTAGCATCAAATTGCAGCCTGAGAGATGGCGCTTTGACAATTTAGGCAGTAATCGTTTGATGGTGCTCCATGAGACAATTGAAGTGGCTGAGCCTGTGTCCACTTCCATGGAGCAAGGTGTCCCATCAATTAGGATGGTCACGTTGATCTTGTTTCTTACAGAATGGCAGGAACATACCGATTGTACATTGGAAAGGTCTGATCCTGGAACTCCACGGGGGCATCATCTTCAACATGGTTTTGTTTCCAAGCTGACTGATGTCGGTACACAGGTTTGGCAGGTAGAAAACTGCTGGGTTGTGGAGCATGGCATACTTTCGCAATGTGCCCTTTTCGACCACAACATTGACAGATCACCTGCTTAAATCGACATTCAGCTCTGGCATGGCTGCTTCCGCAACCCATGCAGACTGGTCTGTCAACGCTGCGGGCGCTGGGCCAGCTCTTTTTCTTTCTCGCCTCTTTAAGGCAATTTATATAATCTGAAGCTGAGTCAGAGCCTGTGCTCGCATCGCCCTGATGGACTGTGAATCTTCAAGCTCCAAAGGATTGATTAGCTAGCTCCGCAGTGCATGCTTCAGCCAGTGCGGACTCGAGGGTGACTTGAGCTTTCGCTAACAGACGCCGCTGCAACTTAAGGTCTCTCAGATCACATACTAACTAATCGAGCAGGGCATCCTCGAGATCTTTAAACTCACAATGCAAAGCCGCTTTTCTAAGAGCTGCCACATATTGCGTTACTGTTTTGCCCTCATGCTGGCTCCTTCGGTGGAATGCGTGTCGCCAGGCTATTCTGGGCGGTGAAGGGGCATAATGGCTTCTGAGTTTAGTCATTAGTTGAGCCCAAGGCACCGCTTTAATGGCCGCTGGAGCTGTGAGAGCCTGGGCTGTTTCAAACACTTCTGCCCTGCAAACAGAGAGGAACTTGGCACATTTTCGCTCGTCGTTTATCTCAGCCAGGTCGTGGGCCACCAGAAAACAGTCAAATCGGGTGACATACGACTCCCAAGACTCCGAGCCAGGAGTAAACGGAGGGAACTGTACTGCAGCCATTCCTGTCAGCCGCGCTCGCAACGTCTCATCGCGAGTGAAATAACTAGCTCTTATAGTGACTTCAGCTATGTTGACCGACTAACCTGGCCTCAGCATGGCGATCCCACCTTCGTCGCCAGTGTTGTATACTCATAACTCAGTGTGGGTGCCAAATAACTGAGGTGCAGGCAGGAATAAAAGGCTAACAAGTTTATTCCAACAGAACGATCAACACGTAACTTGCGGCTCTTTCGGACAGGCAACAGCTTGGCTCTGCCATCTGACAGCTCGCTTTTATAGAGAGCTGTCAGATGGCTACGCCTATCAGCTGTTAGCATTTGTCCCACCAAAACTAGAACGAGCAGCGCATGCTCAGAACGTAACAGCATGCAGCTCTCCTGAGCTCCGTTTTTAAGTTTTTAAGTTTAAGTTTATTCAAATTTGTATACAACCCTATCTCCCCAAGGGGACTCAGGGCAGTGCCCTGAGAGTTTTGCTGGCAGAGAGTTGCAGGAGGCTTTCAAAGCCAAAAACGGAACTCAGGAGCCTGTTTTTGCTGGCAGAGCACTTGGGCCACTACAGGGACCACGAACATGAATGATGTTGAGTTGGCCATGCCGACCTTGGCCTTGTCCACCCTGCTCCCCCCCCCCGAGGTCAAACATAACCCTAATGAAACACAACCCTTCAATGAAATTGAGTTTGACATCCCTGTAATAGAACAAAAAGCAAGTTGTAATTAGTTGATAAGAATAGGTATTTGCATTCTTGCCTCTGTAAGTAGAATGATCTAAGTTCAGACTCCCTTTATTCTGTTAGACGATGATAGTGTATAGAACTTACTGAGGCATGCATACCCTAATAGATATTCATCTGCAATTAAAAATTAAGTCAGTATATTACAATTAATAATTAAAATGTTAGTTCAAGTTTTCCACCATAACAAGATGAAGGTTCTCTAGTCTGCATCTCCCTCAGCAAATCCTATACTCAAGTACTCAGGAGGAAGTCCCATTGAATTAAATGTAGTTTATTTCCCAGGTAGTTAAATGCAGACATGCAGCTTAAAAGTTAAATCCTGGGCATGTTTTAGGCATGAATTACATTTACCACAGACACAACATATAGACTACTTCTGCCCATGTTATTCATGCTACATAACTCTAGACATTTAGAGATCAGTATAATTCTCATCTATTTTACTACTGTTCTACAAATCCAGAAAGACTTGCTTAATTGTTTCCAAATCCACCTTTCACAATCAAGCATTGCCTTTCCTACTCAGTGCCTAGCAACTTACTGAGAAAGATGGAATCTTCCTTATTGAACCTTCCTATTGGACCCCTTGGAACCTCTGCTATTGGACCTTGAGAAATCACAATATGGAGATATATATAGATATACTGTAGATATAGATCAGAGGTGTCAAACTGGATTTCTTTGAGGGCCTGATCAGCATTGTCGTTCTCTGTAGGCTGGCTGGGGGTGGCAGCAGGGGAGACAGGACGGACACCTCCTGCAGCACCATGCCGGCCAAAATGGGGTATGGAGGGCCAAGCACAGCTCCACCAGGCCCCATTTTTGTCCTCCTGTACCATTCTGTCGGTTAAAATGGGAGGGAAGGCTGCACATAGCTCCATGACACATTTTCAGCCTGAACGGCCTCCTGAAGCACTTTGTTGGCCAAAATGGGGCAAGGGGTATTGCAGGTGGGGGCCTCCATGCCCTATTTTCTGCCTGGATGGCCTCCCATGTCCCGTTTTGACTGGCGGAGTGTTGCAGGAGTCTGTCCAGGCTGAAAGCAAGGTGCGGGGGGGGGGGTGTGCAGCCCCAATTTCACTAGCAGAGGCACCATAGGCCGGTCCTTTGCTATTTTCAGGCTCACCCCACAGGCCAAATGTAAGTACCCTGCAGGCTGGATCTGATCCGTGGACCTTGAGTTTGACACCCCTAATAAACTGTAGATAGATTAAATATAGATACAGATCTATCTATCTACCTATCTCTATCTATCTATCTATCTATCTATCTTTCTATCTATCATCTATCTATCTATCTATCTATCTATCTATCTATCTATCATCTATCTATCTAGAGTAGATATAGACAGATAAAGATATGTGGACATATATCACACTTGTATTTCAGAAAATAGGATACAACAAATGAACTAACATCCACCTGCTGTCCTGTTATTCTCCTTTTCCTGAAAAAGGAGGCACATTATTAGCCAAAATGCTAAGTGGCAGTTATTTATCATTATTTGTTTCTAAAAATATCATTGAGGTTAATGTGACCCCTAAAGTATTCTGGTCAAGAGATTCTATTTTGCTTTGTAGCATACCAATTTTTTTATTTCCCTTATTTTTAATTAAAAGAGCCTAGAGTCAGGTGAGACAGAGAACTTGGCAGGAGCTAAGTGAGGTATCTGTCTGCATACTGATGCCCATATGCTCTGTCTTCACCACATTGAATATAAAGGGGCTAAGCCATACACAATTTTCCAAATTTTTAGAACAAATTGCTTTGAATGGCCAATCATTTTTTCCTATAAGAAGGGTTCAGGCTGACAAGGAACAACAGAATGTAAAAATGAAGAAGTAAATCTTACTCTACATTGCACATGAAAGAAATCAACCACGTTTGGCATAAAATACAAGTAGAATAAGCCTAAAAACAGCTGGTTCCATCCTACTAATTAGAGCTAAACAAATAATTCACAAGGAATAATTTATTCAATAAATTTCTCCTGTCCTTTATCACAGCTGTTCTGAAAACAGAGCCTGTTTTAGCTACTTCATGCATTATTCATCATTAACCATTTTAGGGATAGAGTATTTTGTCCTTTTTTTAAACTATTAGCTCTACATGAGAACCAGAAAGCTAAACCAAACTGCTGCACTATCCTTTTATCTAATGAAGAGGGTCCCTCAACCTTTTTGGCTTTCCTAAACTTCTTGTGAATATTATCATGCTTTTATTTTTATTTATTAGACTTATTTGCCACCCATCTGACCTAGAGGTGATTGTTTTTTTTTGCATGCTACCTTTTTCAGAAGATAATATACAAGGGGAAACTTACCTGTTCACTGCATTCAGCATCGTGTGCTTTTTTTAACCTAGTTTTGACCAGGTACCAATCAATGCATTTCATATACCTGTGCAGACCTATAGTGACACATGCTTTTAAGATGCAACTGTACTCATATCCTCTTCTGACATTAAATGAATTTTCTGGCTCTGGCAATGAATTTTCTGACTTTGGCAATGATTTATCTTGACAGATTTACCTAGGTCAAGGGTCCTCAATGCCTGCTCCATGGACCAGAACTAGTCCGAGGCATGCTAGAAACCGAGGCATTCTAGAAACCATGTAAAGAACCTGTGAAAGTCCCCTCTCTCCTAGAAGAATGACATATTTTGGGGAATATTACAAGAGACAGAATATTATATTTCCCCAAAGGCAAGGGTGGGCTTCAAAATGTTTAACTGCTTCTCAGCCAAGTTGATGGGTGGGAGTGGCCACAGTGAGTGTGGCTAGCCAGCCTCCTGCACCACGGCAATGTGGGGTTTCACTCACCCTCAGCTCCAGAGGCTTTCCCCCGGGAGGGTGAAAATGCCCTCCCCAGGCTCTGGAGACCCTCCAGAGGCTGGAAACAGGCCTGTTTCTGGACTCCTGGAACTTCCAGGAAGCCTGTTTTTCACCCTCCCCAGGCTCTGGAGGCTGTATTTGAGCCTTTGGGAGGGCAAAAATAGCTTCCTGGGCTCCAGAGACTCTCTGGAAGGCCCATTTTTCACCCTCCCTGAGTCTCCATTCAGGCCCTCTACTAACTTGGCATCCCAAATGGGCCACGTGCAGACTCCTCAGAGGGGAGGGGCTGGGTGGGAGGGGTGGGCAGAGCCAGACAGGGGTGGGATTTGAAGGTTCACCAAACTGGACAAATCCTTAGCTAGAGGATCACCTGAACCCATGCTAACCCGCAGCAGCCCACTCCTGCTCAAAGGAGAAATGGAGAAACATATTTTTAAAGTCAGAAAACAGGCCCAATTTCCTGCCTCTATCAGATGCCAGAAACTGTTAGAGATGGAGATTTTGTGCCCATTAAGAAATGTTGGTCATTCTAGTCATAAACAAATCACCTTCAGCTCCAGGTGGTGGGATTAAGAAGGACAGAACATGACCTTTAGGACATAATAGGATCCACCACCATTGAAATAGCAAGAGGCATAAAAACTCCTTCATTGCAGGATCCCAAGAACAGTTGAAACTTCAAAGTCACAGAAACCTATAAAGAGCCATCCACTCATTCAACCAATTTTTCAGCTGTCTCAGAACTGCACAATTCTGCTCATGAATTTCCAATCAGCCTCCATTTTATTTCCAGTGCCTTTCTCTTAGCTTGGAATCAGACTGGATTTTTCTTCCTACAAACTGAAGCCCCATTTGTGGGATGCAGGCAGTTCACAGAACCACACTCCCTCTGGTCCACAGAAAAACGCCTCTCCACCAAAGCGGTCTCTGTGCCCAAAAGGTTGAGGACCAGTGACCTACACTATACTGCCAAAAGTATTTGCTCACCCATCCAAATAATCAATCAAGTGTTCCAATCATTTCCATGGCTACGGGTGTATAAAATCAAGTACCTAGGCATGCAGATTGTTGTTACAAACATTTGTGAAAGAATGGGTCCACTCAGCGTGGAACTGTGATAGGATGCCACCTATGCAACAAATCCATTCGTGAAATTTCCTCGTTCCTAAATATTCCACAGTCAACTGTCAGCTGTATTATAAGAACGTAGAAGTGTTTGGGAATGAAAGCAACTCAGCCACGAAGTGGTAAGCCATGTAAACTGATGGAGCAGGGTCAGCGAATGCTGAGGTGTATAATACGAAGAGGTCGCCAACGTTTCTGCAGTCAATCACTAGACCTCCAAACTTCATGTGGCCTTCAGATTAGCTCAAGGACAATGTGCAGTGGACCAACGTCATATTGAACCCTATGGCTTAGGAATGGGATGTCACTTACTATAAGTTCATATGCGAGTAAAGGCAGGTAAGCAAATACTTTTGGCAATATAGTGTAGGTCAGGGGTCTGCAAAGTCGGCTCTTTTAAGACTGGTGGACTTCAACTCCCAGAGTTCCCCAGCCAGCATAGCTGGCTGGGGAATTCTGGGAGTTGAAGTCCACCAGTCTTAAAAGAGCCGACTTTGCAGACCCCTGGTGTAGATCATCATACATATAACAGTGGCTGTAAAATTCAATCAATTAATTCTAGAAACTAGAATTTAGGTTTCAATTTTTATAAAGGCAACACATATTAATTCCTATCATATGGATTATTAATACTTACTGTAAGTGACTGAAAGCTTTGTATGGGTCATATTGGAAATCTGGATGATGGATTGAAGACAAGGAAAATAGATTTATAGCTAAAACCTTTTTTTTTAAACCATTCACAGTCTTCAGTGAGACAAGGAAATTTGTTTCATCAATCAATTTGGATCCCTCCAAAAGAGATACCTTTGAGGCAACTTGTCCACACTTCTATATTTCTATAGACCAAGCCAGAGGTGGTATTCTAACGGTTTAGACCAGTTCGGCTAAACTGGTAGCGGAAATTGTGGGTGGCCCCGCCCACTCACCCTGGCTCTACAACATCCCATTTAACCCTTTTTTCTTCTAAAAGTGTATGCATGGAAGGCTGGGCACATGCACACGCTCACACATTTGTGAACCAGTAGGAAAGGAAAGTCAATACCACACCTGGCTAAGCTTCTATAATTCCACACAAAGCTGCTTTCTCTTCTTGAGCACAGAGGAGAGGGGAGGAAAGGGGAGGAGAGGGAGCAGAAGGGAGGAGGAAGGGGAAGAGAGGAGAGGGAAGAGGAGAGAAAATGAGAGAAGAGACGAAAGAGGAAAAGAGAGGGGAGAGAAGTAAAAAGTGGAGTGGGGGAAAATATTACCCAGGTTTTTTATGTGACTTCAGTTCCTCCTCTTCAATAGGTCAAAATAACAGCTGGCTGATTGACTGATTTGGCCGCATAAACATTTTATTCATTTAAGTAATTAATTGAATATCTCCTCTAAATTACAGATTCTTCCCAGTCCTATGTAAGGCGCACAAGGCATAAGTACCCTCAACAGAATACAAAACTGCCCATGTTCACAAAACTCAGCTAATATATTATAGAATTTTTTATATTAGAGAATTTTCTGTAATTCTGACAAGAAAATATCCACACAGGCACATTATCAATTGGTATGGTTATTGTTATTGAGACTTCAAATATGACTTTATAGAAATATAAGGAAGGAATACGACAAACCTTAAAAATAGTAGTTATGAGTAAAATAAGAGTGTTTAGAATGGTGAAATCCAAATGAAATATAACAGAAGGGGAAATAATATAAGATGAGCGGCATCGATTGACAATTGCTATTAGAAAGAACAGGAAGTTCCTGTTTGCATTGTATGGTGTAAATGTAATGTATGTCTAAGTTTTGTGTGAGTGTATTCTACACGTTTGTAAATAATTTTTTCAAAAAATAAATAAAAACAAATTAAAAAAAAGAAATAAGCAGTTCTTCAGCTTGATGAGTGAATGGGAACATAGGATGGAAATATTTGCTATAATTGTTTACTTAATTGTTTATGGGAAAAGATATGCTGATCAACAATCTGCCATGAGTTTGTCCATGTATCTATCTATTGTCAAACACCCCTTCCCCTTTCTTTCTAAGGGTTATTTCCCCCCATCCACCAATACAATTTCCTCTCAGACTGAACCATGATTCCCATGGAAAATTATGAAAGGCTTATGTCAGATTTTGATTGCTACAAATCCCATAGCGGAGGAATGATCTGTTCCTGTCATCTCTGGAATAGCTCTCATTACTTTTCAAAATAATTTCATGAGAATGATAAGACAGGAAATCACTGTGTTCCATTTGCACTTTCTGCATATAGGGCTGATGTTACAAAACCAATAGGGGATCCTACAAGAATTTCAGATTCCTCTCATAAAAGTGCTTTAATTAATAAAATTAGCTTTCTCACTGGAAAAGGTTGTTTCATTTAATTATCTCAATTGGTATGTAGTTAAATGTCACAGACAGCAGGATTGGGAGGAAGATACATCTCTGCACTTCATTAAATTATTTCTACTTTCATCAGCTTTCTTCTCATATTGCTCTTATTAAGCTGGGTAAGATACTTGATTCACATCTAAGGTTTGGCTATGCTCAGTGGGATCTCTGACTTAAAGAGCTTGTGGTTGGGAGGAATGAAGTGTCTTAAGAGGGTGAGAAAGAGCCCCATTTATTCTATTTTGACCCCCATCATTTGTAAACTTTATTAGTGGGAAAGTGTTAACTTTCCACTGCCCACAACAACAATGGATATTCAGGGTACTAGAAGATCTCTCTGCTGCTTTCTGGGAAGCTAATCTTCATTTTCACAATGAATTAGTTGGTGCTTGAATATTGAACTTATTATGCTGGTTTTTACCTGTGGTTATTCTCACTCACAGGTTTGTTCCTTTCTTGTTCCTAGACTCTTATATGTACTTTGAAACCTGCCTCTGGATTTATTTAAAGGAAAAACAATATTTAAAGAAATTTCCTACATAGCCTTAAGAATTGATAATATTGAGCATATTACAATCTGTATGCATGCTATTGTTAGTAACATCTGTTAATACTCAAACAATATCAGCAACTGATTCTTATGAATGGTAACATTTTATGAAAAAATGAAATGTCATATTGAAATGAATAAGGCAAATAATTTCACCACTTGTGTAAATATAATCCATTGATAAGAACTCTAACTTTATTGTCACTTTGAATGTACACTAATTGGCATAAATTAAAATGAAATTTGATTGCATACAGCTCTCAAAGGATCTCCACCTCTTATATACATAAACGTGACAAAATAAGTAAATACAAAATTATGCATATATCCACTTATATTATATGACATAGAAAAACAACACAGTCTAGTTTGCATGAAAACATGTACACAGCAAGAAAAGCAAATCTTATGAGTTTACCAGACGGATGGCATAAGCTGTTACATAATCTGATTATCCTTATTTTATCCTTTATTTTATTGAAAATAAAAGGATATCTGCGACAGGATACTTGTGCAATATAGCTGATGAGTCCTTGTGAAACTTTGTGGAGAAATGAGTATAAGCTCTATGGGTATAAGCTCACACAAGACCAAGATGGACCAAGTTATCACCAGATAAAGGTTGGTTTATAGTAGGAATAGGCAACAAAGTTGATTCTGTCGACTTAGAGGTAGTTATTGTAATTTAGATTAGTAACCTGAACTACCTTGCCCATCAGTGGTGGGATTTTCAATTTTTTCTACTCCCGGTTCTGTGGGCGTGGCTTGATGAGTGTGGCATGGCTTGGTGGGTGTGACTTGGTGGGCATGGCAGGAGAGAGGATACTGTAAAATCTCCATTCCCTCCCCACTCTAGGGGAAGGTTACTGCAAAATCCCTATTTCTTCCAGATCAGCTGGGACTTGGGAGGCAGAGAATAAATGGGGGCGGGGCCAGTCAGAGGTGGTATTTACCAGTTCTCCGAACTACTCAAAATTTCTGATACTGGTTCATTTTCATTTCATTCATTTATTAAACTTATATACCGCTCCCTTTCCCAAAAAGGGACTCGGGGCGGTGCACAGGAAATTAAAAAAGCATATATAAACATGACAATACAGTGGTACCTCGCTTTACGAACGCCTCTCTTAACGACCAATTTGCTGTACGACCAGAAATTTTCCAAAAAATGTGCTCCGCTGCACGAACCCCGCCTCGCTTCACGTACCGGAGCTGCGGACATTTTATCTACGAACGAATGTTGTGAGGGGGACGGGTGTGTGTGTGGAAGCAAAGGCAGGGGGGAAGGAGCTGCCTTCCCGGCCGGGCTCCGTAACTGAGGGGCGATGGAGCAGTTTGCGCGGTTTGCTCCATTGCCCCTCAGCTGCGGAGCCCGGCCGGGAAGGCAGCTCCTTCCCCCCTGCCTTCGCTTCCACACACACCCCGCGCGCGGCTGCCAGCATGACTTTCGCCCGTCTCTTTCTGGGCTCGGCGCTTCTGCTTGTTGGGACGCTTCCCAGAAGCGCCGAACCAGAAAGAGACGGGCGAAAGTCATGCTGGCAGCCGCTCGCGGTGTGTGTGTGGAAGCGAAGGCAGGGGGGAAGGAGCTGCCTTTACATTGAACCCTTTACATTGAACCCAAAAAACAAGGTCAGAACGGATTAACCGGATTTACATTGAACCCTATGGGAAATTGTGCCTCGCTTCACGACCAATTCGCAACGCGACCAAAGTCAGTTCACGAATTAAGTTCGTGAAGCGAGGTACCACTGTATACAAAATTTAAAATCAAATTAAATTATTAACCCTGTGCTAAAATTTACAATAAATTAAACTATTACCCTTAAAAACCAATTAAAACAATTTGATGTCAGGCTAAAGGCTAGGTAAAATTAGGCCAGGCCGGCCTGTTGGAAAAAGTATGTCTTAAGTTTCTGGCGGAAAGAACGGAGGTCCGTGGTCGTTCTAAGTTCGGGGGGTAGGTCATTCCAGAGGGTTGGGCCCGCCACAGAGAAGGCCCTTCCCCTGGGCATCGCCCGCTGGCATTGCCTAGTGCACGGCACCCGGAGAAGTCCCTCTCTGTGGGAGCAAATCGGCCACAGGGATGTATGGGGTAGGATGCGATCCCGTAGATAACTAGGTCCCGTGCCATGTTCAGTTGTCCTGAACTGGTCAGAACTTCTGTTGCCCATCCCCAAGGCTTTTCCTAAAACTTAACAATAGTAGGAAGTGTGTACTAACAGATTTTCAACTATTCAGGGAGGGAAAGAAAATGAAAGATGTTTTGTTTAAAGTATTCATTATTTTCCACTCTTCTTCTTCTTTTAATTCTTTAAGAAGAATTAACGTGTGGTTGCACTGTGCCAAGTGCCTTGGACAGTAAGTACTGTCATTTGATACTAATCACCAAATAGATTTGTTCTCTGCCTGTTTGCAGCTAAACTTGTAAAGCATTTACAGCCACTTATAGTTCATATTAAAAAGGAAAGGAAGGGGAAAGGAAAGACAGAAGGGAAATGGAACTAGAACTACAGGAAGCAGATACTGGTTTAAAACCTTTGGAGTGGTTTAAAATGAATGGTATAACTTTATGTTGAAGTTTGCCTCTTTCTCCTGTACTTTTGCTTTTCCTTTCTTCTTTCTCTATTTCATTCTTTGTTTTCTCTATTCTGAATTAGAAATTATTAACTAAATCATGTTACTATTTTTGTTTAAAAATAAGGTTTTAAAAAAATGTATATTAAAAATGAAGTGGGACTGTACCAAAAAAAATTATTTCCTATCACCCTTTAAACATCTGAAATCTGGACAAGAAGTAATTAATGGGAACTAATCAAGGAGAGAACTAACCTAGAACTAAGGAGAAATTTCCTGACAGAACAATTAATCAGTGGAACTACTTGCCTCCAGAAGTTGTGGGTGCTACAACACTGAAGGTTTTTAAGAAGAGATATGACAGCCATTTGTTCGAAAAGTTATAGGATTTCCTGCCTGAGCAGGGGGTTGGACTAGAAGCCCTCCAAGAATAACTCTGTTATTCTGTTATGGATCAATTATTTCAGGACTTCTGAGTTTTGTCTTGTAATGCATACTCACAAGCTCGCTCTTGAAAATTCTATGGTTTCAAACTGAGGCACACAATGGTGAAAATACAATGAAGGTTGGAAGCACTCTTTAAATAAATTCAAGTTTACCTACATTTCAGACACATTATGCAAACACCGAGATTCAGTTACAGTGATGATGAGTGCACTGCTGGAAGACCAGGAAGACCAGGAATATATAGTCATGGAGAACATCAGTTCAAGTGAACATTAGAAGTGGAAAGGAGATTGATGGCACATAATCAACCATTCAATATCTTGGCATAGCTTGTTATAGGATTATTCTGCACCTAAGCATTTGCTTAGAGTGAAATAATAATAAGAGAAAAGCAATAAGGAGAAGTGAATAAATGAGTAAGTAAATTCTATTCAGTATTTGTTGACTAGATATAGAAAACTCTTCGCTACTATCTAGTGCATGGGTGTTAAACCTGCAATGTCATGTTGTCGTCATATAACATATTGCAACTCCCCCCTTCACTAAACTGGGGATGGGCGTGGCCAGTGTGTGATGCATCTGGCCCACTGGCCATGAATTTAACAACCCTGATTTAGTGTTTATCCAAAGTTTTGCACCCCAAATCTGATAGCCTTCCTATTTGCCATCTTCCAGAGCCTCCATTTCTCCATAAGAGTAGCTTGTTGTGTAAGCCTTGTGGAAGTCCTCAAAAGGAACTAATGATAACTAATGCTGGGATGGTAATGATGGGGAAACATCTATGAGTTTTGCTTAGTCAGCTATTTTTAATTATGACTTGCCATAAAACGCAGTTTCAATGGAATTCCAGTGAGGATTCATGACAAGGTAAATGTCCATGAAGAAACAGAGATGATATTCTTTCTGGAGAAAGGAAAGATTGTGAGAATACGCACTTGTTCTCCCCATAGCTGCTCCTCATGTGTAGATTGAAGAAACTGTGGTCATCTCTTATAACACAATATGGGAATGATTTTGAGAGATGAGAGGAAGAGATGCTGCCAAAGAAACAATCAGACAAGGGTCAGGGAAGGCACCCAACTGGTCAGATAAAGAAAACCTAGAAAGGGATCAAGCAGTAAAAAGTGACTGTGGAAAATGTGTATTTTAGGCTTGCAAGTTTCCATTAATGTAGCCTAAAGTGAAATGCTCTGATTTGGTTAGTTTTGTCTCTGGTTTACCTGGAAGGGATGACATTACTCTTGCAAATCTGAACATACAAATCTCCCATGGTCACTTTTAAGAGCCTGATCAATTAGAGTGGATCCTTCCTAAGTTTCTTTCTCTGACTGTTAAGTCATTGGGTATTCCTCTCTCTCTCTCTTTCCTGATCGTTCCTTTGGCAACATCTTTTCCCCCTCTTCCCTCAAGATCATTCCCACATACCATTACATCTTGTGAGGTGAGCAGCTGGGAGTCAAGAGATTTCAATTAAGCTCACAGCCATAATGCAGGCTATACAGACATAAGGTTTGCTGAGCCTCATTTCTTAATCACTTTTGGAAATTGCTTCTTAACTGCTTTTCAGTTATTAAGAACCTTTGGATTGACAGGTTTTATAGCACTGAATGAGTTTTCTTCAATCCTTTGTGAAATAAGTTTTAGATAAAAGTTTAAGTACTTGTAAAAATATTTTGGAATAAACAGCAAAAGTGTTTAGAACTTTGATTTTGGAATGTTACAAAAGGATTAAGGATCCAGATGGATTTGAAATACAATTCTGAAATTAATTATAAGAATCCATCCTGTGGGAAAATGCTTTTGTTTTGAAGTCTTTTTAAAAAAAGCACATTATATGATAGGATTTTGATAGTTGGGCAGGAACTGAGGAAATTAGAAGAAATGAAATATTACAGGTAAAGGAGAAACACTTAAATTTGAGTTACTAATACAGAATGAAGCAAAATACTTTAGAATTGACTGTACTGAGGAATATTTGTGAACAATAAAGCCAGAGGCTAAATTTAAGGGTGTCTTTAAGGGTTAAATCTCTAAATTTAAGGGTTAACCAATGCATTGATTGTATTTAAAAGATGCTATGGAAAAGGAATAAGTTTTAACAAGACAAAACTGACACTGGTTTGTAGGAGGATTTAAAAATAACAGGTTGCAAGAATGATATGAAAAACAATATATGGTAATATTGGACCTACAAGTAAAACAGATGTCATCATAATACAGTGGTACCTCAGTTCACGAACTTAATTCGTGAACTGACTCTGGTCGCGAACCAAATTGGTTGTGAACCGAGGCACAGTTTCCCATAGGGTTTAATGTAAATCCGGTTAATCCGTTCTGATCTTTTTTTTTGGTTTTAATTCTTGAACTGACTCTGGCTGCGAACCGAAGCGGAGTTTGTGAACCGGAGCATATTTTGATGAACTTTTCTGTTCGTGAACCGAAGTGGAGTTTGTGAACCGAAGCGGAGTTTGTGAACCGGAGCATATTTTGATGAACTTTTCTGTTCGTGAACCGAAGCGGAGTTCGTGAACCGGAGCATATTTTGATGAACTTTTCTGTTCGTGAACCGAGTTGTTCGTGAACAGAAGCGTTCGTGAACCGAGGTACCACTGTAATTAAAAGGGATATTCAAATTACAAACCAAAAGAGTAACCTGGATAACTATCCTGTGTTAGATTTACATAAGAAACTTGTTAAAATTTTGAAGGATTTTTTGAAAAGAGACAAAGAAATATTGCAAGGAAATAAAATTCTGGGATGATATTTGAAGGGATTAAATGTCAAGATCATTAAAAGTAAAAGTAAGGAATATAAGGTCGGTCTATTTCATCAAAGTTAAAATAGATAAGTTTTTATTACTGATAACTCTTAATGGAGTTTTGTTGACAAGGACTAAATGACAAGGCTTTAAAGATTAGTTTATAAATAAGATGTGAGATAGGGGAAGAAGTGACCATTTGTTGTCTTTTGAGAGAAGGTGGTAAGTTACTAAAATTGTTGATACCTATTATGATGAAGGGGAAAATTATTTCTTTATTTCTTTTTTTTTCTTTAGTGCAGGGGTGTCAAACTCACATTGTCACAGCAGCGTCATGTGACGCATTGGGAGTTTCCCCCCCTTTGCTAAACCAGGCATGGATGTGACCAGCGCATGACACGTCTGGTCTCCGGGCTGGTAGTTTGACTGCCCTGCTTTAGTGTATTCTTTTTTCTTTTCTATTTTTCTTTTTTCTGCACTATTTTTTTAAAATAGTTTTGAAATATTGCATTAGTTTTTTCTTTCTAATTGTAATGTTTAATAAAAATATTATTTAAAAAACCAATAAGGAAATGCCATTTTAACAAGAAATGGCAGATTAAATGGAGATTAAAAAGTAGTGCCCCCAAAGAGTTTATGTCAAAAGGTGAGCTCTTATTTCATTATGTATGCTGTTCAAAGAGATATTGTGAACATAATTCATCTAAAATGCATCCTGTGACTTTTCTCTGACAAAGTCATCAAGAATATTTTATTTGCTCTCTGTGCTATGAGTTTCCAAAATTCACAGGCATCACAATATGCTAATGAGTGGGTTGGAGATACTATATATAAACATTAAATAGGAGACAGTGTTGTGTGTAGGAATGGAAGAAGCACAAACCTATTGATTATTTTGACTTCAGAAAATGTTTTATGTCAGAACCTTTGCTCAAAATTGTGCTATTATTTCTTTGACTCTTTCTGCTCATCCCTTGGTGGCAGAAGGGTTAGATGTATGACAGTTAAAGCCAACCTGTTATGGAGGAGCTGTCCCAAAAGTAAGTGATTCCCACTTAAAAATCATAGATGAAATATCCCCACCCCAATATTACATTAGTGACAATTGACAGAAAAGAATAGAAATAGCAAAGAACAAATGCTGTTTGTTTCAGCATTTTACACAGGATTGCACAGTACCATAACTGAGACAGAAAGTGAAGAAGATTAAAAAATGACATGCTAACTATTAGATCAGTCTTCATTAAAAATCATGATTGAGGAAAGGTCTACTAGTGAGTTGTAGGTTTTAAACTCTGATCCAGAAATTAAGTTGGATCCATTATTCTTGCCTCTTTCACAAAGGCATCATTATGACAAAAACAGAAAGGAAATGAATAATAGCATTACAGAACATGGAATTATCTGGAACATTTAAATACTATAAATTAAATGGACAGTTTGATGCTGACATGTTCAGAGAAAAAAAAATGACTTAGATGACTGTGTTTTGGAATGAAGCATTTAACATAAATTATGAGCAGTCAGATCCTGCAATATAAAAACCCAATCAACTCCAATAGGAGATAGTCCAAAACTATGTAGAATCAGGATAGAAGTTCTTTTTTATTTACTTATGTTGTGTGACAATTTTTTAAAAGATAAAAGTGCAACAGTATATCAGATATAAAATAATATTGAATTATGTAGGATAGATAAACTATTGGTAGTACAAATGATGTTATCAGGTGACTTCTGCAACCCATGGCTATTGTTAGAAATCTGCAACCTTTTAGAAATGGTTGAAGTTTGGTCTTGTAGGAAGAATGCAATAACTTCATGCTCAGAAATCATCAAGATTTCTAACAATTGGTTGTAAACCCTGAAGCTGACCTGATTGAAACCATTTTGATAATTCAGTGTTGCTACACTGGAGGTGAGGTATAGGGAGAGGGGAATAGAGATAGTTGGGGTTTCGTAACCAAAGTAAAATACTTTCTCCTGGGAACCAAGGACATTCTGAGAGAAAGAGAAAGAGAGAGAAAGAGAAGGATGGGGAGTGACATTAGCAGGCAACCAGATCGCATCTTGATTGGACCATGTGACTGTTTGGGAAGGGGGAAAATGTTTACTTTTAATTAGGTGAAAACCATGGGAACATTCAGAGTTGGTTTTCACCAGAATTGTGCCGATATGATATATCTAGTAAAACAATTCTTTGAGGAATCTACCTGCCTTGGAGTTTTGTTTGCTGTGGGTATATTACTTGGAGCCCTGACATTGGTATTGTAAGGTCTGTCCTTTATATAGTCTGCAGCAGGCACTTTAACAATATAAGAGAAGCAAATTTGGCCACGGTATCATAGCACATCCAGGTACAGTTTTCACATGAAATGTTGGTGCATCAGCTGTCATCCTTACATGTTTGGGCCAAAATGAATAGTATTCTGTGAGAAATGTACAAAGTATAAAAAACAGTCTGTCTTTTGAAAAACACCTTTGGACAACGATGACCTGAAATATAAGCATGCCTGGAAATGGACTGGGAGGGTGGTGCAGGGGGTGGTTAATAGCTGAACTATAATACAAATGCGAAACTCTTGTCCTATCAGTTTGAAGATCTAGGTACCAAATCTTCTGAGATTATTTGTTTATTTATACACTTAAAACCATCAGGGACGAGAGAAGCTAATGCCAGAAAGGAACAACTTTGATAACAAACAGATAGAGCAATCCTACTGGGTATGATGATGGAAATGAAGGTTAGATGAGCCACTGAAACCTACTACCATATGTTCATTCTTTTATGGCAGAAGGGAGAAAGAAGTAATGTTTTCATCTCCTTCTCTTTCCCTCCCCCCCCTCTCTCTTCATTTCTTTACCATTGTACCAAGTTTAAACATACAACTTGCCCCATTTTTTCAGGACAGATAAAACCATAAAGAAAAAGGGAGCAATTGGTTAAAAACCATATACATTACTTGCATACCATAGAGGTAATGTTACGGTTGATATCTATATACCTCATCACTAGGGAGGGTATCAATAGCAGTGGATGCGATAGATATAATCTACATCACCTCATTTATTTTTGCTGGAGCTGGAGGATTTGTCTGAAGTTTGAGACGCCTGGATTCCATCGATCTAAAGTTTCTCCTGAAGTGCCTCTGAATTATTTCTAGACCTGTTCCCTTTTGTCTTGACATTGCAGCTGGAATTTGAAAGCAGCAAGGAATTCAATTTTTCATGGGTTCTAGGGATGAGCATTGCCTTTCAAGGTTGTTGCACTTTTACTGTAGAAGCCAAATCTGTTTCAAAATCTTCTCTAAGATGCCCTCCCATAGAGCATAGAATTGCAACCAAAATTAGCATTCCTGCCATCTTATTCTAATTGCATTTACAATGTTTTTGCAAACTCTTCAGCCTGATACCTTATTTACAGAAATAAAACATTCAATTAGTTCATTAAATATTTCTTTGAATCCAATCAAGTATTTCCTTCCATCCAGACTGCAGTTTCCCCACAGTCCCTTAATTATATATATACTGCAGATCTATCTATCATCTATCTATCTATCTATCTATCTATCTATCTATCTATCTATCTATCTATCTATCTATCTATCTATCTATCTATCTATCTATCCACACACACACACACACACACACACACACACACTCTGATCTTGTTGTGTTCGGGTCTTTTCCCATGTAAGAATGAGATTGTCTTGGCAATGTTTCAGAGAGGTCTCACTCACCATCTTCAGGCTATATCTTCTAGTGGCAATTACAACTGCCTCACATGTAATACTTCCCAGGTTCAAATCCCAGTAAGGGTATGGCTAGCTGATGAGAGCTAAATAGCTTGGAATAGATCTATACTAGTCTCCCTATATTTATTTATCAGCACAAAAACATGTCACACACACACACACTCTCACACACACACACACACATATATTCATAGATTTTCACTGGTGTAGGTTGCTGGTCTTGTTGTATAATTCAAAGTGAGACCTCATCAAAACGTTGCCAAGACAATCTCAATCTTACACGGGAAAAGACATGAATACAAGACCAGCATATATACACATCTATATCTATATCTATATCTATATCTATATCTATATCTATATCTATATCTATATCTATATCTATATCTATATCTATATCTATATCTATATCTATATCTATATCTATATCTATCTATCTATCTATCTATCTATCTATCTATCTATCTATCTATCTATCTATCTATCTATCTATCTATCTATCTATCTATCTATCTATCTATCTATCTAATCAATGTTTATGTCAAAGCACCTGGTATGCCCAAATATGGGAGGGAGGGAGCATACTGCTATCCATTTTGCCTTTCAGCTCCACCCTAGGAGCCTTCCAGGCAGGAAACCATTTTTGTGTTGCATTTGTGCTGATATATATATAGACACACACACCACACACACACGTGGGATTAAATAGACATTACTGCTGCCCTTAAAAATTAAGTGCTACCTTGAAGAGCTGAAAAGGCTTGAGTTCTGTTTGTAACTATTGCCCACAATTTGGCAAGTTCCACCAAAGACATTTAAAACAGATGTCCAGCAAGTTATACCATAAAGTGCAATTACTCTGGTTATTACTCAGAGTTGACAACTAGCAGGGGTGATAATGGTGGTAGTAGTGGTAGTAATAATAATAATAATAATAATAATAATAATAATAAATTTTATTTGTAGCCCGCTCTCTCTCCCCAGAGGGACTCGAGGCGGGGCACAGGAAAATTAAAAAACAATAAACACAAACAGAATACATAATTTAAAATCACAATTAAACAAATCCTGCGCTAAAAACATCTATAAAAACTAAAAACTGTCCCTAAAACCCCTTAACACTACCAATAATTAAAATTACCCTAAAACCCCAGGACAGTGGTAGTAGTGGTAGTAGTAGCCTCTCATCCAGTGCTTCCCTGTCTTCTGCCTACTGGAATTGCCAAATAGGTTTGGATTGACACAAAGCAAAGTGTGGCTTGTGGGGGAGAAGCTGGACAAATTGCTTTGCAAAGTATCTTGTAAAGGAAACTTGGCATAAATCTTCATCAAAGGGAAGCACTCCTTTGAAGCTATGCAAAGCCTTTATTTTGTGCCCAAAATAGTCCCACACATAGCATCTTTAAAAGTGAGTTGAAAAATTTCATGATGTCACCATTTTGCACAACTGGAAATCTTCAAAATTAGAAACAGACATTAAAAATAAAGTGCATTTGCTTAGTCTACGTCTGGAAAAAAAGTTCTTCTGCATTGATGGAAATATAATCTTCAACTCCTCCTGTCAGTCCATTTATTGATATTGATGATTCATGATTTATGTTGAGCCATGGTGACACAGTGGTTAGAATGCAATATTGCAGGCTAATTCTGCCAACTGCCAGAAGTTCAGTTCCCACTAGTTCAAAGCTGACTCAGCCTTCCATCCTTCCCAGGTCAGTAAAATGAGGACCCAGATTGTTGTGGGCCTGCTGACTCTATAAGCCACTTAGAGAGGGCAGTAAAGCATTATGAAGTCGTATATTTTAGTTTTTAGCGCAGGATGTTATTTAAATAAGTTTTTAAAAAAAATTTATATGTTTTTGTATGTATTTTTAGTATTCCTGTGCGCCGCCCTGCATCCGTTTGGAGAAGGGCGGGGTATACATTTAATAAAATAAATAAAAATAAATAAAATAAAAATAAGTATATAAGTATAAGTGCTAGTATTATTGCTATTGTCATATCTTTACTATTGTTCTCTGGTGTATTCACTTTGACTCTGGCATATTCACTCATAAGTGGGGGAAAAAGAGAACATATTGAAAGCTGTTGCAGTTATTAGTAGCAAGCATTCCTATTCTGTAAATATATATCCCAGTATTTAAAGTACTTCTCAAAAAGCCGAAAGAAGAACAGATGAAGATTGATGACTGGAGAGCAAGGAAGGACAATTAGACCTCTTTCTCCTTCTAGAAGTAGGTTGCTAGAAACCAGCAAGAAGAAGTCAATTAAAGGAAGGTGAGTTGCTCTGGCAAGTCAGGATTCACTGCAAGTGATAAAGTATTACCATGCCATAAGCTCTGAAAAACACTGAGTATTCATTTATTTGTTTGTTAAATTTATTTAAATATTGCTTAGTGGGCAAGAAATATACCACTGGATAAATTATTGCCAAGACTGCCAGAGTTTCCCATTAGTTGTCCCCAAATGGTGAAATTACACAATGAATTGTTCAACCCCATTGGCCAAGACAAGAGACATTTTGTAGGTTGTCCCAAGGAGAGCTGGAATGTTTGGTTCAGTAAGGAGAATCTATGCCTATTTACTTACTTACATAATTATGCTTTGACATTTACTACTGATGAGTCAATGGAGTTAGGGAATAAACTAAGGTTTCTTTTAAGGCAATATTGTAAATCATATTCAAAGCGACTAGCTTATTTATTTCAATGCTAGCTTAATGTATTCTGTGAAGGGAGCTATGATGTTTATTTTTTGTCCAGCCTAAACATTAAGCAGCCAAGAAGGCTAAAAAAGAAAGGAAAAGACCATAAACAAGAACTAAGCAAAAATAAAACTTGAGTCTGGTTTGTTTAACAAATCATAGTTAAAACTGACCATAATGTGGCTGTTCCCTCAGACTTTTGGGCCATATAATTAGACAAACTCTGCTAATTAATATTTATCAATGATATTTTTCATAAGTTGCATTGTGTGGCCTTGGACATTTATTAAACTGTATATATGCATATGTAGCGATAGCAATAACACTCAGACTTATATACCACTGCACAGTGTTTACAGCACTCTCTGAGTAGTTTGCAACATCAGCATATTGCTCCCAACAGTCCAGGTCCTTCTTTTACTGACCTCAGAAGGATGGAAGACTGATTAAACTTTGATCCAGTCAGGATCGAACTCCTGGCAGTGGGCAGAGTAAACCTGCAATACTGCATTCTAACTATTCTTCCAGTAAAGAGTTAAAGCAGTCCTAGGTTTTATTTTATAATGCTTAAGTGCACTGTCAGTATTAGTGCATTTCATTAAGGCTATTAAATCTGGGCAACAAAAGCTAGGATGACAGCTAGTATTAGATATTTCTGTAGTATATTGCTGCTATTTAATGTTCATTTAAGTTTTTGAAGTCCAGATGTTGCAGCCCCATTTTAGGGCAAGAGTGCCAGAGAGAATTCAAAAGGGTGCCTCAGCCAGCAGAACTGGCATACTAGACTTGGAAAGAAGTGCGGGGAAGTTTCAAAGAACATTAAGTGCAGAATCTAAAACTGCCTAAGTGCTCCACAGATTGCCAGCTTCTAAAAGTAACAAGCCAGGAAAAGCGTTCCAATTGCTCACCCATCCTATTGTACAAACTATTGAAATAGCAGGTGGCTGATCTAAAATACAAGAGAGCAGAACAGGACAAGTGACATTCAGCTGACTATGAATATGAATAGGCTCACCTTGGAGCACGCTCTCCCTCCAACCAATGTGCCGTTGTAGGCAGCTTTATTTTGATTCTATTGTTCTGAAAAGAAAATCTCCTGTGACAAGGTACAGTAATTCATAGAGCTGGTCAGTGACCTTTTTTTTTTATCCTTCTACCACGGTTGAGTTGCAGTTCTACTCAAAATGATAGAAAAACAAATCAGCAATTGATGTAAAAAGGTTCCAGGTCCATTTATGGTATTATGTTAGGTCAGGTGTGCCTGCTTCCAGTTCATTCCACATGAGAGAGCTTATAGGAGACAGAAGGCAGTTTAGTACAAGAGAGGCATTCAGCTGAGACTCCAGATTAGAAGACAGAGATAGCTTTGACTTTCTTTGAGGAACAATGGTTAATCACACCTTTGTTAGTTACTCAAAAACACATGCAGTAAGTAGATGGCATTTGTTTCTAATGTAAAATGACAAGAGATTGAAGCAAGAGATTTTCTGTTTCCTTCTTTTTCCTTTTTTTTTTAGAGAGGGTGTGAATACACAAAGAAAAAGGGAAAAATGCAAAGTGGTATGCTAAAAATCCACAAAAATAAAAGAATAATAGAAGTGCACCAAACCATACTGTGTGTGTGTCTGTCTGTGTGTGTGTGTAGAAGCCATAGCTTACTTTGAAAAATATGATTGCTCATCCATTTGCCAAACTCACTTGGGTATTTCTCCAGACATCTATAAACAGTAAACAGTGGAGCTGTTCACGTTACATGGGAATCACTCAGCATGCTCATGCGTGCTGCGTTTGTGCATGTGTATCGCCTTTTGCACATGTGCAGGGCTTGGGCATGGGTGGGCAGAGCCTCCCACAGCCGCTGCTACTGGTTCACCCTAACCGGAGAGAACTGGCTGAATACCACCTCTGGAATCACTGTCTGGTATGAACTGTCTGGTATGAATAAACTTCTTCTTCTTCTTCTTCTTCTTCTTCTTCTTCTTCTTCTTCTTCTTCTTCTTCTTCTTCTTCTTCTTCTTCTTCTTCTTCTTCTTCTTCTTCTCCTCCTCCTCCTCCTCCTCCCCCCCTCCTCCTCATACCAACTAGAGGTCATATCTTTATGGTTTGGGGATGCTTTGCTATCCCTTCACTTGAATAATTTATCATTAAAGAAAATATTACCTCTGTAGTACAAATCATTCAGGCCATCTGTCTGTGAGTGGAAGCACAAATGGGTCATGAAGAAGAACAAGGATTCAAAATACAGAAGCTTGTCTAAAAGAGATGATAAAAAAACAACCAGATCTAAGCCTCATAGAAATGTCATGTCACTACTGAAACAAGCAACTAGCAAAATCTCAAATGTTACTATGTTAAACTTCTTTGCCATGGAAGAATAGGCCCGAATTTCTCTATAGTGATAACCAATTGTCAGCTTCAGGAAGCATTTGGTTGCATTTAACACCTAAAGGTACTATCACCTTGTTCTGATCTAACTAACCCTAACCTTTTAATACTGGCACATCAAATGTTGGATATATGTGTTTATAAAACAAATGAAACACACCCCAAACTGTGTCCACTCCAATCTGCCTTTATACATCAGTAGGACTCACTACTGACAGCATCAGTAGCCAAGATCAGGGGTCTCCAACCTTTGCAACTTTAAGTCTGAAGGACTTCAGCTCCCAGAAGTCTGAGAGCTGAAGTCCTTCAGACTTAAAGTTACAAAGGTTGGGGACCCCTGGCCAAGATGAACAAACTGGCTTTGTGCTCAGGCCTGGGGCCTTGATTGTATGAATGGGCCTGCCTGCTGGCTAAATGAAGATTTTCTTGGCTCTGGTGTATTTTAATTTGCCCACTAGATGATTATTCTGTTTCTCTGTTTAGGTAAGGAAATATCTCTGAAATGATAATCCAATGAACAGTTGTCTAGTTACTTCTCTATGTTTTTCTATTTTTCCAAATTTCCATTATATCCATAATCTTTAAAATGGTTACTTCTTTCATCCTCAGGATCTCATCAATTCTATCCAATTCCCAGTCTTTTTCTCAATTCCTTTTTCCTTCATATATTTTTCTACTATTTGAACCTCATTCTTTGTATGACCAAACCACCTCAGCATACTTCTTTTATGCAGGTCGCTTGTTTTTCTATTCTATTGACATTCCATTCCATTCCATTCATCACTCATTCCTTCTTGAAACGATCTCTTTTTAAAGTTCAGTTGTACTTCATTCAATTTTATAGTTGTCCTGACATGCTCAAATATATATTAAGCAACCAAGTAGACAATACACATCCTTGTCTTAGTCCCAGTAATGATTTCGTACAATTTACCAAGCATTTACTTTCATGTATTAAGCCGATAATTTTCAATAATGCCTCATAGATACATTCTATAATTTGAGAATATTTACTTTAACATAAGCTTTTTCTAAATCAACAAACATAGTTAATTTTTTCCTTCTCATATTTACACATTTTTCAGTGATCTTGTAAAGAGCAAAAATCTGGCTTGTGTGTCTCCCACCTTACATTACACCTCACTGCACTTCCTTATTTTATTCATTATCAGTTCTTTTAGCTGATGGATCAGATTACTTTTTAACACTTTCCTACAACTTCATGTTCATTTTTACAGTTCGTTTACTCTGCTTCCCTCTGCATAGAGAACAATAACGACATACTTTTAATCATCAGGCAAAAATGCAGTCTACACACACATTCAAAAAATTGCACAGCCACTCCATAAATAAACTACATTCATATTTTAACATTTCCCAAGTTAATCTATCTACAACTGCAGAGTTGCCATTTTTCAATTCAATCACAGTATTCTTTTATTTATTTTTCATAAAATTTCAGTTGGACAATAGGTTTTGAAGCAAACCTTATAAATCTACTTCTTAACATATTAACTTTGTGCGTTCAGCAACTGCCTGGATTGCTAAATAAAAACATTTATGAAATTCACTGAGCTATACTTAAAGTTAGCTTGATGCCTCAATAGGAGAACATACGAAAAGAAACTAGCATCATTTCCTAGAACAATGCAGCAAAATTATCAGCCAGAATACAGTTATTCAAAAATGAAAAGAAGGAGGCTTAAGCAAAGTTGCCTTTGGAATGAAATGTGGGGATAGATTTCATTTTATATGTATGAATGTTATGCCTGTGGGCATGCTGCTTCACAGAAACTTAATAGCTAAACTCCTACCTTTGAATGAGTGCATCAACTGGGGTGTTTCTGTATGATAAACAGTGATAGTATCACTGTTATTGCCCTATTATCAGGGCCAGGTTTAAATCTAAAACAATAATAGAGTTGGAAGGGAACCTTGGAGGTCTTCTAGTCATATGCCATTGCAGGCAAGTGGTTGAGTAGATACCATCTTGAGATGCCAAAGCTGAGGAGGCACCAATACGGCTTCTCCTTCTAAATCATTCTAAAAATATAAATATTTGCATTGGTGGGAAATGGTGCTGAAGTGCCATATATTCTTGAGCTGGCACTAATTATTTTCTTAACCACAAACACTATGAACAGAATAAGCAGATTAAGCATTTGGCCCAAGGATCATGCAATATACCAGACTAATGGTAGGCAGAGTGCATCTTATTTAACTTAGATGTTTCAGAAGAATTGGCAAAAGCATAATAAACCAGCAAAAATAAAGTTATTTTAAGGAACAGAATATGTGTTGCCTAAAGATTCTGTGTAAACTCAGAGCCCCTTCTGAGAATGACCCCAATAAGTGAAATTAGGCTGGTTGGTACACTTGTGAAAAACATGGTACTATGCAATAGCTTGAGGTATTTTTTCCCCCTTCAAAATACTCATCTTTTTAATCATAAACACATATATGCACCTATCTGTCTCAGGGCTAGGTGTCAAGTTTCAGACAAATGAGTTGATTTCCATTTTATTTCAAGGGTTGGGTATTGATAGTTTGTACCTTGGGCCTGGGGGAGGAAAGTCTTTTATAGCTCATCACTTGCATAAGTCAGCCTGCAGAAATTATGAGGGCTTGCAGGTTCACAAGAAGCAATATTTCTTGTGAGACTTCCTTATTTCCAATCAGATCAGAAATGTCTTGAGAATAGCCGACTTGCTCATGTGATTTGGCAGCTTCTGACAACTATTATAAGAAAGGGCAGCAATGTCAAAGTGGAAATGAGGAAAATCATTCGTCCGCATGCACATGTACACAGAGAGACACATATCATATATATATGTGCAGGGATTCCGTGTGGATTTAGTTCAGTTTGGGATGAAGGTTTAGACATGTGCTCTCTGAAGTAATTCTCTCCATGCTTTCTATATCAAAGTTAGCGATAAAAATGCCTTAAAAAGGCTTTGGAAATTGCAAACAATAAATTGAAGAACACTGAATCTCATTCTCTCTCTCTCTCTCTCTCTCTCTCTCTCTCTCTCTCTCTCTCTCTCTCTCTCTCTCTCTCTCTCTCTCTCTCTCTCTCTCTCTCTCTCTCCCCCCCCCCCTCTCTCTCTCTGACTTGCATGCAAGTTAAAGACACACACACTTTCTTGTATATTGTCACTGGTGGTGACATAGATTTTTGTGGGAGTGCCTTATTGTAAAGCTCGCATCATTTTACAGCAAAATATTGCAGTATGCATTTCAGGAAAGAAAAAGGCAAAGACTATTATTTGCTAGCAATTTAGGCTGAAAAAGAAATAACTAGGTTCAAATAGTCAGAGCTTTCTAAACTTGTCTTTTCATAAATTTTCTTCTGAAAGATAAAGTGCCTGAATGCCAAAGTCATTTAGAAAAAAACCTCGTCACCCTTTCATATTTGCTATTTTAAGATGCTTTTAAAATGGCACTTGGAAGGCAGAATAACAACATATTTCATTGCAAATTCCTATGTTTTTAAAATGAAGCAGACACAGCGTTTTGTTTCATTTTCTCAAATCAAGGGCTCATCACCTTATACCAGGGATGGCAAACCTTTTCAGCATTGAGTGCCCAAACCAAAACTTTTGTGTGCATGGATGCATGTGCACAGAGTGCCAGAAATCCGAAGATTAGCTGCACACTGGCCACCTGGTCTTTGGGTTTTCAACATACTCATGTGCACCAGCCAACTGGTCTTTGGGTTTTCGACACTTCAGCGGGCATGAAGACTAGCTGGCATGCTAGAAACCAGAAGAGCAGCTAGTGAGAATGTGCATGCTCACAGAGAGGGCTCTGTGTGCCATCTTTGGCACAAGGTTCGCCATCAAAGCCTTATACTGTGCAGTTCACTTTTTGAAGTTAATTATTATTTTAAAGGATAATTGCAAAATAATTTCTACAAAGTTTTCTTGGTGAGCAACACACCCACAAAATAATTAAAAGAAAGTCTATGTATATTTCTTTTGCCCTACTTTATTTCATTTTGCTTTGGAAAAAGAATAACACAAGGCAATATTTAAAACCTTCTCTGAAAAACAATGATTATGTGATAATGCATTGTTAATGTTACCCGAAAGTCTTCAACAAAGTTAAGCAATGTTAAATCTGGTTTGTATTTGGATGGGGTAGTAGCCAAACTTCCCAAGGTTGTAGATCAGACAGAAAAGCTGAAATAACACTTCAGAAGAAAGTAGTGACATACTATTTCCATATTGTTGTCAGGAAAATTACATGGATATCTTCATTTAATAACCAAAAGTAGAGTTTGGCTTGAAGAAGTAACTTTATCTTAATTGTATATGAATTGTTAATTTAGACCAACTTTTGAGGTTTTAATACCACACTATTCATTCAATTCCAATGACCAAACATTAAACCTTTGGGATTGCATGCATCCTTGTTACTTCTCTTAATACTGAACCATTCACAAATAATTCCATTTATTTTCCTATATCATTTTCATATTCCCCTCTTATGACAGTAATCAACTTTCAACTCCATATTTGCACAGATCACTCCATAATTTAAGACTATTTATTTCAATCAAATGCATCATTAATATCCTTTCTCACATCCAATATATTGTTTAACAGTCCACTGAAAAGTAAACAAATGATCTATGCCAGTGAAGGCAAATCTTACTGGCACCGAGTGCCCAAACGGGAATATGCATGCATGCAGGCCTGCACACCACAGCACTGGGAACTCAAAGACAACCTGGCTGGCGCATGTGTGCCTGTTCTTTGGCCCTTTTCAAACTGTTTTTTGGGCCATTTTGGGGCAAAAAATGGTTCAAAAATGGCCTGAAAATGACCCAAAAAACAGTCTGTTTTGGGGGTGTTTTGTGGGCCATTTTCAAGCCATTTTTCTAGTGCTGTGGCACCCTCAAAAATTAGCTGGAAACCAGAAGAGCAGCTAGCAATGGTGCACATACCCACAGAGAGGGCTCTGTGTGCCACCTCTGGCCCATGTGCCATAGGTTTGCCATCATGGTTCTATGCACTTCCTTCCTAGTATAAAGTACCCCTGAACTTCCCATATTTTCCTTATTGTTACCGGTACTTCTTGTATCTTTTCAAATAAACTGCCAAACCTTTTGCTATGCTTCATTTTATTAGAGTTACAATGATGTCATTTTTCTAATAGCAGACACAAATGTAAACTTTACACATACTAAATGATTCACAGTCACTCCATAAGCAAACTGCATACTTTTAATATTCCTCCATTTATGCAGTGTACACCTGCAACTTTGTTAGTTTTTAGCATTCTGGCTTGATTTTTCATTATTTTCTCTGCAACATTCACATTTAAACAATTGTTGCATTTCTACCATTCACTACATTGCTATCACTGTCACAGAAAATTCTACAAGTTTCCTTCCAACAATCTTTCACTTCAATTTCTTCTCAGAGAATTTCACTATTTTAAAATCTATTGGATCCTCCTTGTGTAGCCTTTCTTACCTGCTTCCAAAATATTTTTCAAGCAAAGCCCATGTGTATTTTCTCTGCCTTTTTAAATGTTAACTATCCCCTCATCTCATTTATTACCTGCTTTGCAACTATATTTCACCATGTCTCCATTAAATAGTATTTTTCTCAGCCTCATTTTTCAAAAATATATTTTATGTTTTTTCCCAGATCCACATCTTCTTCCATCAAAGATCCTTTTTCATATTTCACATTAGCCTAACTCCTAACATTTTGGGGTACTCTGTATCCAGGGGTGAAATTCAGCAGGTTCTCACAGGTTCTGGTGAATCGGTAGCGGAAATTTTGAGTGGTTCTGAGAACTGGCAAAACCCACCTCTGGCTGGCCCTAGAGTGGGGTGGGAATGGAGATTTTGCAATTTCATTCCCCCAGGAGTGGGGAGGGAATGGAGATTTTGCAGTTTCCTTCCCCTGGAGTGGTTTGTGAAGGGAGATTTTGCAGTATCCTTCCCATGGCATGCCCACCAAGCCATGCTCACAGAACCAGTAGTAAAAAAAAATTGAATTTCACCACTGTCCGTAACAATACATTTTTTCTTCTTCTCATCTGGTTGCATAGACTCTTTCCTTCTTTCTGTTCATTCTGTTGATAAATTAATCTATCTCCTAGTATTTTTTTCACACAGCGCTCATTCTTCTTTTCTGTCAGTCATGCAATTTTTACTCTCCCATTCAGAACCTGTCATTGTCTGTATATCCTTCACTAATTCTTTAATTCTTCCAATCTCTCATCATAAACAATAAAATCAAATATGCTTTAATATTTATATTCATTATATACAGATGAATAAATTTATGCTTAAACCAGAAACACATGCTTTTTCTAAGTAGATGCTCATCAAGCCTATATCATACTTATTATATATCCTGTTAGATGGATAATCATCCATGGACTAACCCTGACTTCATTTTCCCTTCTGCAGAATTACTTGTTCCAAGTATCCATAAATTAATTTCATATGTACCATTCATGATTATTTAGGAAATAAATATTCATGTTATCATCTGATTTCCCCCTCCCCTTATATCTGGGGGGTTGTAATTTCTCTCCCCCAAACCAATGAACAAACAAACAAAAAATGAATCAAGCAGACAGAACAAGTCTCAATATGCAAGACTTTCTGAATAAAAAAGTCTGTTGTTGAAAGACCATAGTGTGGAAGTAGAAGCTATCACTCCTCTTCTGTCCAATGGAGTTCTTCTAAAGGTAAGGAGAACAAGAAGCACAAGAGGGACAAAACAAGCTCATCAAGTGTGCCAATCCAAGGGATAATATAATTCAAGGATAGATAACTTTGGTGGACATTCTTGGAATTCTGAATGCCTGCCAAAGGTGCATTCACATAAGATGCTCATTGGGAGAAACTGGTTATGAGGATTGTTGCATACATAGAGCATTCTTCAGTTACATTAGTTGGAAGTTAATGAAAGAGATAATCAACCTAGAATTAAGAAGAAACTTCCCAACAGTGAGGACAATTAACCAGAGGAACAGCTTGCCTTCAGAAATCATGGGCACTCCATCAGTGGAGGTTTTTAAGAAGAGACTGGGCAATCACTTGTCTGAGATTGTTTAGGTTCTCCTGCTTGAGCAGGGGTTGGGGGCTGGACTAGAAGACCTCTAAGGTCCCTTCCAGCTCTATTCTATTATATTCTATTCCACACATAGCACACATAGCACACATTTTCAGCATAATGATGAGGCTGATTCTCATTCACCTTTTTACTAAACTTAATTTTGGCTTAGCTTTGAACTTTTTTCTATATGGGTAATTATACTTCTAAACAAAAACCTGAATTGTGATTTTATAATAATAATAATAATAATAATAATAATAATAATAATAATAATAATAATAATAATAATAATAATAATAATAATAATAATAATAATAATAATAATAATAATAATAATAATAATAATAATAATAAAAATAATAATAATAATAAAAATAAAAATAATAATAATAGAAAAAGAAAATGAGAAGGTGAAGATCTTGTGGGACTTTCAAATACAAACAGATCGTCATTTGGAGCACAACCAGATATCACGGTTGTAGATGGCTGAAGTGTACAGTTTATAGATATTGCTATTCCTGGAGATACCAGAGTCGAAGAAAAAGAACTAGAAAAAATAATGAAATATCGCAACCTGGCCATCAAAACTACACGGCTATGGATGAAGCATGTCACAGTGATACCCATTGTCATCGGGGCACTTGGCACCATGTCCAAATTTTTTTACTAAATACATCAGCAAATTGCAGCTTCCTGCAATAACACCAGCGGAACTGCAAAATATTGCGCTACTTGAAACATCTTACATTCTAAGAAGATACTTGGTTGATACTTAGGATGCTGGAAGCAAACCGTATCAACCATTAGCACCAGTCAATGGTACTTGCAATGCATTTTTAAATGTTTCAATTGGCTGAGTTTCATGTTTCATGAATAAAGTAAATAATAACAATAACAATAACAACAACAACAACAACAACAATAATAATAGTTAGGATAGATTGAGTTGCATGCAAATTTGGAACAAACCTTTTAAAATGCTTCATTTCAATAAATCTCAGGTGAATAGAAGCTGGCCCATCTTCAATGTGATACAAAGTTAAACACATTTTTCTGTAGCTTTGGACATACATGTGTGCAAAGATTACATTAGAATAAAATAAAATCTTGATGAACCTGAAATGTTTTGAAACACAGTGCTTTGAACTTCAAAAGATACATAAACCTGAACTCATTGGCCATCGCCATACAACAGGCATTTGGAGAAAAAAGGTTGCAGCATGACTATTATACTTGAGAGTGGCTGTATTATGCTTTGGGGTTACATGGCAGTTAATGGCACAGGAAATATTGTGCAGATGGAAGGAAGAATGGCTTCAATTAAATAGCAACATTTTAGAAGCTAATGTTCCATAGTCAGTGAAGAAATTGAAAATGAAAAGAGGTTGAACAATTCAAATCAAGCATGAAGTATTTACAGGAAAAAAGAACAAAGGTTTGGTCATGACCTTTTCATTCTGCAGAATGGAAAATGATTGAAAGCTTGTGGGGAGATCTCAAACATGGAATGGGACAACTCACTGCAGCCAATTCACTGTCACCAATTCACTATGGGACAAGTCACTATGGCCAACTTGCCATGGGAACAACTTACCACAGGACAATTCAACAATTTGATTTAATGATTTAAAATAGTTAAAACATTATTTTAATTTTTGTCATTCACATTTCGTTTTGTCCCTCCTTTGGCATCCTTTCTTTAAGTATTCTACTCTACCATTTCTTCAATATTAGTGTAGCTCTTGTTTCATGGGGAGTTGGACATAGTGAGTTGGACATGGCAAGTCAGCTGTGGCAAGTTGTCCTAGACCAAGGGTGTCAAACTGCACCATGTCAAATGGCATCAGGTTGTCGTCAAGTGATGTATCACAACATTTTCCCCCTTTGCTAAACTGGAGGTAGGCGTGACCAGCATATGATGCATCTGGCCTGCAGGCCGCAGGTTTGATACCCCTGTTCTAGACCCCATGAAATATGCAGCATATGCATACTGAATAGTGGTGAGATATAGTAGAAGAATTCTGCAAAGAAGAGTAGGAAAATATGTCAAGAGTAAGAATAGAAGGATTCTTAGTTGGCTACAGGAAATGTTTGGGAGCTCTTACTTCTGCCAAAGGGATAGCAACAATGTACTAATTAGAAGGGTATCCAAACTTCTGTGCCTGCCATTTTTGCTGTTTACTTATGTTGAGTCTGCATACAACTGCTCATAAATAGTAAGCATGAATTCAAATTTGTGGAAGCAAATCCTATTCAACTTTGTATGATTAATTTTGTAGAAGTTCTGCCAGCTTTTGTTCACTTGGGGATTCACTGAAACATGCAATTTGACAGGGGATTTCTAGACATGCAACTCTGTATAAAGCTCAAACTATGTTTAAATGGTGATACTGGAAACTGTAGCTTTGATTTACAATGTGGTGTTTATTTGTTAATTTGGAAGATTTTTTTAAAAAAAGGACAGGAAAGATTGAGAATCTATTAGATGTCAAGGGAACAGGGTAGACTGGGTGGTGCTGACAGATACTCTACTGTCTACCTCTGGAATAATTAATATATCCATTAATGTCGGTTGTGAACATTTTTTTAATTAAAAAGGAAGGCAACTTCTGATACAGTAAAAAAAAATCAAGACAAGACAGAAGGTGAGCCAGCAGGGTCTGGAAAATTATAGTTGCTAAATTATGAAGTCTTTATCCTATTCATCATAAGATTGTGTTTTTAAATTGTAATTCTGTGCCTATTTCCCTTAGAACAAGCTCTGTTGAACACCAGTAGTCTTATTTACAAGTGAACTCTGTAATAGTCTTCAATGCACACTTTGATTTTTTTTTTTAAGTATGCATATTTAGTTTATTGCTGAATATTCTATATATCAGAATAAGTCTGTACCTGGGTGTTTATTTCTGAATGTCCCACTTGGGGAAAAAGAATCACTAATAAACCAGCCCCAATCAGTTTCCTCCATAGTATAATCAGAATAATAAATGTATGAAGGGCACAGAATCCAAATGTGAAGCCCTGGCATTATAGAAAATCTTGCCAAAGAGATGACATTTTCAGTGCTATATATATATGAATGATCTAAGCCAATCAGTGCCTGACACTTACAGCCCTGGGAAAGATCTTAACTCTTATGACTTGGCAGAACATGAACTCAACAGATGGGCATAAGAGTAAGTAGCCAAAAAGCTTTACTCTATGTACATTTAGGGTGATGGCTGATGACAAGAATCCAAGACAGGAATTTCCAAACAGCTGTCAATCTTGAATCCATAAGTCTATGTTTTAAAGGGATATGTCGCTGCTAATCTGATTCTGAGATCATCCTACTTTCAAAAGCAAGAACTTCAGGCATTATGCTCAAATTCTTGCTTTTGAAATTAGGCTAGGTGTTGGGAGGGAAATTTGCTGTGGGAAAAGAAAACCTTAAAAAAAAGAATCATTAACATGCACAAATCCCTCGCTCTCATTCTGTATATTTGTATGTGTGTATAGGTATGTATGCATATGCACATGCATATGTATTGGTATATGCAGAGAAAGAGAGGGGAAAAAAGTAAAGAAGTCCCTGCGGATTTTACTCCACTAGTCATTGCTGAATATAGGGGGCGGTGCTCATATCCATTTCAAGGCCATTGATCTAGTGCTGTAAAGACATTTCTGCAGTCATGTGGCCAGTATGGCATCATGGAGTGTTGTTACCTACACTAAAGTGGTACCTATTTATCTACTTGCATTGCATGCTTTGAACTGCTAGGTTGGCTCGATCTGCAATGAGGATGGAAGATCATCCTGTTACGTATTGCTTGGGTCTTGAACCTGGGCTTCTGGCTTTCCAGTCAACAAGCCCCACATCTTAACTGATGAGCCACTGTGCTGCTCTTTATATACATCCATCCATCCATACATACATGCATACATTAAAAATCTTAATGTAAAAGAAGAAGGAGATGGAGAAGGAAGAGAAATGAAAGGTAACAACCTAAACATAAAAAGACTGTGCAGTGATTGGGATCAAGTTCCAGAAAGATATCTTAAAGATTTCAAGAGTGAGAGTATAGCATGGGTCAGCAATCCTTTAAAGTGACTATGTCAACCCTAGGATTATGCACAATTGCTCAAAAGTTGCAGAGAGATGATATCTTTCTGCTGCCCCATCTTCTCAATCACTTTTTAGGACTCAAATCCAAAAAAACTGCACAGCTCAAATACATACAGATATGTCTCTACTTCTTTACATGTCTGAGGGAGCGGGATGGTTAAAAAATGTAAAAAATAAATCAATAAATACAAAATAAATTACATATATTTATCAATTCAGCCAATGACAATTAAATAGGACCTGTTTTTTGAGATAGGTATCCGCAAAGCGAAGAGAATAATTAACAATTTTTAAGCTTTCTTTTGCAGCAAAATGGTTAGCAAATGTAAAACTGAATGTTTGCTGTGTGCATAAAGTAAAGAAGTGGCTTTGGTTGGGATAAACCCTTTGGAAAATTGCTCAATCTGGAGTTGCCCAACCAATATCTGTGAAAAGGCTCACTAGGAAATGGAAAGTAGTTGTGATAGCTTAGAGGTCTCCAACCTTTGCAACTTTAAGTCTGAAGGACTTCAGCTCCCAGACTTCTCCAGCCAGCAAAGCTGGCTGGAGAATTCGACTTAAAGTTGCAAAGGTTGGAGACCCCTGGTTTAGAAGGTTTCCCATAACATGCTAAAATCATGTTGCACTGGGCCATTGTTGTAGATGGCTATTTTCATACTAGTCACCTAAATGCAATGTTTTTAAATGAAGGTTGAAAGTTAGGATTTGTGTTTCAATATCTCTTCCATGTACCTGCTCAAATTAGGTGTTGTGATAAGACATAAGGTAACCTATTATATTTGTATGCCTTCCTTTCTCTGATCAGCTTAAGACATATTACTCTTGCAACAGCTTTGAGGAATAATTCTTTAGTCCAAGAAAATTGGTTTTCCACTTTCCCACTTCATGGCTATCATAGCCAGCTTGTATAGGTAGCATACAGGCAGATTGCTCGTTCCATGAATTCAGCATTTAGAAAGAAATTTGGCAATTGATCATGGGGTAAAATACTGCCATTATCTGGGTTTTCTGGTGAGTAAGAAATTGATTTTCATCTGTGAGTGTAGAAAAGTAAAATAACATTTTTAGCTGCTTTGTTTTTAGAAAATTTGATTGGCATTTCATGTGACAGTCCTTAATAAATAAAAGATGAAGAAACGTTGGGGACTTTGTCATCTTACATAGGACTTCCACAAATTCAGTTTATGATTATCTTCAGTAATCCAAAAACACATGGTAAGAAAGTTCGTTAAAAAAAAAGCCTGTGTGAAACTTGTGAGAACTATAAAGCTTCAGCTATTTATGTGTGATTCACTGAGGTTTCAATTAGTCCTTTATTTTTGCTGTCCAACTTGAACTGTCAAATAAGAGTATTGTAAAATGCTTATCAGGTATGCAACTGATGGGCTGTTTATTGATTGGTGGATCCATAGACCTCCATAGATATCCTTTCTTTGAGGGGGTCATATGCATTTGGGTTAAGTTAAGCAGGCTAAGTTGCTGTGGAGGACATGGATAATTGTGTCAAGGTGGAATGAGTGTTACAGTTTTCATCCACTTGATGGCAGTGACATATAATGGAAGATTCCCTTCCTTATAAATAGAGGGTGTGACAAAAATTGAAATTTATCTCTTTGACTGTTCTTTCAGGATGACAGTGCCTTCTTAATGCTTACAATTACAGCGGCTCCCACAAGCAATTCATGACAGAACACCTCTTTGATAAGCACAGGTGACCTATAGCAATTTGTTATTTCTTTACAATTAATTCAATTGAAAATATAAATACTTTTCTTCTCCCAGAAGCAACTATAGGAAAATTTGTAGCTGCAAAATAAACTATAAATTTAAAAACTTATTCACACCCATCTATATGTATAAAGATAGATACCTATATGATAATCCCAAATCCTATTGCCAAGCGGTAATACTTACTGTTATGTAGCAGTATCTAAGAGTGATATGACTTTATATGTATAATGGTGAGTAGGTGCACTCAGGACCATGATTCAGTAGCTAGGAAAGTGGCTTTGACAGATTTCAGGAATGACATCGAAGCTCTCTGTCCAAAGGAATCCAGTACTAGGAACAGCTAAGATAATACACCAAAACTGCAAAGTCCTGGGCCTCTGATACAGGACACAAGATTAAGGAAGATGTCTACTATCTTATCACATGGGCTAAGAAAGGAAGCAGCCACAAACACAAATATTCTATTTCAATGAATTAGAGATTAAAAGACACATGGATTTCATACATACCAGACAATATTGTAAATATACAAGTTTGAAAATGGAAGAGTTCTACATGAGATCAATGGGGGTGCAGCGGTAAGAATGCAGTATTGCAGGCTAACTCTGCCCACACATCAGGAGTTTGTGTTTGAAAAAAGTTTTATTGGTTTTAACATTTTTAAAGAAGGAAAGGGGTAGGTAAGGTATTAGATAATATTTTAGAGCTTCCACGTCGGGTTTGGTGACCGCCTCCGAGTCTTCATACATGTTCCATTAGGAAATAATAAAAGGAAGGGGCACATACATTTTAAATCATAAATTTTCATATTATTTTATACATTCAACTAGTTTGTTCTAACATCCGTACAGGAATTACCATCATAAAAAAAGATAAAAAGTTATTTTTGCGATCTGAGCCTCTTTGCTATAGTCTCTTCCTCCTCCACCCCACCAGCAGGCGGACCCGTGGCCCCTCCCATTCCCATCTCACCATCATCCAGGATTGAGGAATGTTTTTAAAGAAAATTCTCCGCCTCTTCTACTGTTTTGATTCTAACTCTTCCTCCCTCCCAGAATACCAGCATCCCTTCAGGCATCAGCCACTTGAACCACACCCCCTTTTAAAATAATTTTTTAGTTAAGAAGGAATAATTCCTTCTTATATCTCGTATTTTCTTTGGGATCTGCTTCAATATGGCCACCTCGTTTTGCTGATACATCAGAGGGCCCCCTCTTTGCGCTCTCAGTATCTCGTCCCTCGTTGACCTTCTTATAAATTTAATGTGTATCTCTCTGGGTACATCATTTATTCTGGCAAATGCTGAATTAATTCTATAAATCAAATCAATGTCCCCCCAGATGAGTTCCTTATCTTTTTTAGTATAATCCGCTAACATAGTAACCATTAACTCTTTTAAATTCTCATTAGGTAATTCTGGAATATTCTGAAATCTTAAAAAGAAAGACATGCGTTCAAAATCAATTTTAGACATTTGGCCAGTAATATCTATAATTTCTTTCTTAAAGTCTTTTATCTTCTCCTTCATCTCAACCGCCCCCCCCTTCTAGCCCCTCAATTTTTTGTTTATTATTTGTTATCCCTCTTTGCACCTCCAATAATTCCAATCTTGTACTTAAATTGTCTTTCTGAATTTGTTGCATTTCATTCATTATTTTTTGAAACATCTCCTCTATGTTTAATGGCTTAGGATCCTCTACTTCTGTTTCCCTCTGTAACAAGGCTGAGATCTTAGGTTGTGAGGATGGACTAGGCTTTGCAGATGTTGGAGCAGAGCTTGATTTCCCAGATGGAGGTTTCTTCGATGCCATAATTAAAGTTTTTAATGTTGGTGTAAAGAGAAGAAAGGGAGAAAAAAAATGGCGCTGTTGGGCGGGCAGTCCGTGAAGTCCGAGACAAAAGCAGCTGTAGTTCAAATTAAATTCCAACGTCCAGAGAGAAAATTACAAAAAGGAAAAAAAACTTTCCAAACAAAGCAGAAGGTTTCCCAAGGGAGGAGAGCACCGAAAGACACCAGAGCAGGTCCTTTTTTATATATTTTAAAGTTAGTCTGATTTTGTTAAAATGAAGGAATGCTTATTTCCAAAGAGAAAAAGTTCCATCCTGGGAACAAAGAGAATGCCATCTTTCCGTCTTGCCGGCAGGGTGAATTAAACTAAAAGTGGAAACAATCAATTTAAAATGTAGCAAGGCTCAGAATACATTGTCTGACAGCAATCCCTTATTTGGCAATAAATTTCCGTTTTCAATAAATCCAACGGATGTCACTTTCACTCTCTCCGCATCACGGGACTGTTTCTTTAATGCCGCTTTGGTTCCAGGGGGGTTGTTTCCAACTCCCCCCTATCTTGTCTTCCCTTAAAGTTGAATGCAAAAAGTCCAAATAAGGCACATACCATTTTTCTATTCTGGAGCCTCGGCGCAGCCATTCAGCCCCGGCGTTTCAGCTCCTTATAAAAATCCTCCATGTTCCAGCTCCTTCTGCGAAAGGGAAACTCCCCCGTGAAAGTTCCTCAGCCCCTGGGGCGAGGCAGGAGCAGCTCCCCCGACTGCCGTCGAGATGGGGGCCCTCACCACAAGCCGCCCGTACAGAGGGGGGGATTAGGCCCGTCCCCCCTGCCCCCGAAGGCGCAACTAAGGCAACACAGCGGCGGACGTGGAATCCATGTCCGTCCGTGTCCGAAGCCGGAAACGATCTCCACATCAGGAGTTTGATGTGGTTGACTCAGCCTTCCATCCTTTCAAGGTCAGTTAAATGAGGACCCGGGTTGTTGAGGGCAATATGCTGATAGTGTAAACCACTCAGATTGCTGTAAAGCATTATGAAATGATATAGAAGTCTAAGTGCTATTGCTATTGCTATTTTGATAATGTTACTGCTCAAATACTAAGAATGTATCATTGGGTTTATTTGTCTACTTAGAAAATGTTTGTCCAAGTTTTAAATCTATCAGAGCAGTTCTTAAGCTAAGTAAAAATATTTGAAGAGCTGTAAAATAAAAATGAAGTAAGGCTGCAATCCTAGCCCCATGTAAAACTGGAGACAGATATCTCAGCCTGCATAGGAGATATGACACTGATGTTTTCCTTCTACTTCTGTAACACTCTCTGAGGCTTGTTGCATGTTGGGTATCTGTTTGAACAGAAAAGTGTTTCCTCATAAAGAAGCCCAAAAATGAAAAGTGGATTTTTCAGGAAGGAATTCCACATTTGACATAAATACTTTCTTTCCTTTCACTGTTACTGAATCAAATAGTAGCCACCTTTGTTAAGAGATAGACAATTATTTTTTTCATCATTTATACGATGTGACTGTGTTGCATAACCTTCCCTGAAAATAAGATAAACTAACATTTTTCTTCAGTTTTTATATTAAGGACCTCTCTCTCTTTCACACTAGTGAAAAACCATGTAACTCTGCAGACAAGTGTCATAAGGAGGAAGGAAAACCCTGTACTTTTTGTGTCTTGTCTAACGTGCTATGGGAATGTAGAGGAACTTCTTGACAAAGTCCTCTGAGACCAGATTTGAGGTTTTTAATTTGTGGCTGAATGAAATCTAGCCTCAAATTCCAGTGAATGTTCATCTTTCTTGCCTACCAATACATTTCCCAAAGGATTATAACACCCGGTTGCACGTCAGATATTCACTCCAAGAAACAGTACCCAAAAATTCCTCGGTTATCATGTCCATTATTAAAAAGGCAGTACTATTCTTCTGTCCCTATCACGTGTGTTTGAGTGTGTATTCCTTATAAAACATATGAGACCCCAAATCTGAGGACAATTCAGTGATGGCTCCCTTATTGTATCTCACTTCATCTTCTCTGCTTGTTTGCTTTTTATATACTTTGTTTTGTAATTTTTTAATGATGAATATGTTTATATATTTAATTGGTTTTTCTTTTTAATTCACTGTAATATGCCACCAAAGTCATAATCTTGTGAGAAATATGATAAATAAATAAAACACACCACAGGTTAAAGCATTTGTCTCTCCCCAGAGTTTTGTGGCACCTCTTGAAGGAATCTACTGGCCAGAAACAGTTGAGAACCTGTCCTACACAAGCATTTTGAAAAGTTGCCTGGTGGCTTATAACATTTTATTAAGGCTAAGATCAATAGAGGCAAATAATGTTCCTGTTTCTAACTTACCTTAATATGGACATTCTGTGTGTTTCATCTAGAAACAATCAAGTTTAGACAATGCAGTGTGGTTAGTTACAACCCTGTTGAATCAGAATGCAAAGAAATATATTGTGTTAAAAAAAAAAAAAGGAAAAACAACCCAGCAAGCTGGGAAGAAGTATCGCATTAATCTTCCCAGCACTCTTGTGGTTTACTGGTAATGGAATACCATTCTCTGTTTCTTGCTCCCTTTAAAACACAGAATGTGCTTTCCTACTACCATGCTTCAGACTCAGCAGTCAAGATGTTTGATGACAAATGTTTTTTGTTCAGTGGGTCATGAATGTTGTATACACACAAATGTACCCATTGATTCATTGCCTGGTGAACAAAATTGAAGTTTTCGTTTTGTTTTGTTTTGCTTCATTCACCTTGTACTTTATTTTATTATTTTTATTGTATTCAGCAAATCCTGAATGTATGTTTTAATCTTTAAAGAATAGAGAAAAAAAATTTTTTCAAGAGCTTTTAGTACATTCAGCCCTAAAATATTTATTTACAGCATATAAAGACTTTGCTCTTAATACAAAGCTTTTTGATGTTGAACTATCTTTGCATTAGGATGAACAAGAAACATCAATAAACTAATAGAAAATGGACAAGTGTCACAAGCAAAAGCAGAACATGTCCTGTTCTGTTGACATAATAGAGTTTATTAGCAATGGAGTGTTTCTTTACTTTATGCCACTGGCTAGAAAATGTTTCTCTAAATGAGATTCAGTTCGCATTGGTAGTTGCTAGATACTAATTAATTGTTCAGTGTAGACTGAGATGTTGATTTATGAACAATGTTTTATCAGTAAGTATAATTAACAATTATTATTATTATTGTTATTCATTCGTATTGATAATTTTAACCCTATATGAGCTTCCTCAAAGCTCATATAGGGTTAGGATAAGATGCACAGGCATGTAAATAAATAAAAACAATTAAATTTTGGATTTTCTGAATCCAGCTCAAGTAGGACCAATATGTTAAGGGCACTGCTCATTTTTCCAAGATTTACATTCTTTAAAGGACTGACTGTTTATCTTCTCAATGTTTGATGTGTACAAAAGGTAAGGAAGAGTTCCTCTCTTCCTTTCCATACATTCATCTCCATACATTTCATTGAAAGCATGTTTAGTGACTATTTCCTTTCTTTTAATAAAAGAAGAATGAACTCAGTGCTCTGTGATTTATATAGGTATCATATAAATTTTCAGCAAAAGATATGGGGGGTTATATTTTGTAATCTAAAACAGCATATTCTTCATCTGAATGCCATAGAGCAGTGATGGCTAACCTTTTTTGGCTTGCGTGCCAAAAGCGGGGAGAGTGCAGGGGGGGTCGTGCATGGGCGTGCCACACCCATAATGCTATGCACACGATTCCCTGCTTTTAGCGCACTTTTCCCCCCCTCACCAGGCTTCAGAGGCTTTCTAGGAGCTTGGGGAGGTTGAAAACAGCCTCCCCTCCACCTCCAGAGGCTTCAGGAGCTTTCCTGAAGACTTCAGAGGGCACAAAATGGCCTCAAAAGAAGGCCTAAATCATCTGGCCAGCGCACACATGTGCACTGGCGCTGACAGGGCAACGCCTCGCGTGCCCTATGAAATGGCTCCTCGTGCCACCTGTGGCACACGTGCCATAGGTTTGCCATCATGGCCATAGAGTGTAGTCTTGAATGGTATCTGAACAATGTGAATCTCTTTTTGATCCCTGGACCATATTTTTAGGGAGTCATTTCCTCTTCTGTTTTGTATATGGTGCCCAGAAGGGGAGGAATAGCAAAAAGATAGAAAAATCTATATAAACTTGCACTCTTATGGCAATGATTCCCCTCCCCCCTTTTAAACAATCATTCTTAAATCATATTATTGATTTTACCCCAGCCTAAGCTACAAAATGAATTAGAAATGGTTAAATAATACTACTGCCAATAAAACCATGCTGTATACTCCACCATCAACATATGCAGTACGTTTTTCAGAGCAAATCTATAATGTTGTAAATTGCATACATAGCACAAATCATTAAAATGTGCCTGTCCTATTTTCTAATTTGTGCACTTCAAGTTCTTTTTTCCCCAGCAATGCCTTTTTTTCATAATTTGATATATAAACATGATTGGTCAGGAAAAACAGTCTGATCTTCAAACAGAATAAGAACATGGGAATTGCATCATAGTGAATCAGATGCAAGTTCATCTACTCAATAGAGACACCGACCTGCAGCATCTACACCAAATTATGAAGCAGAATATTTCAAACTCTACAAGGGGAATTTGGGAATTAAATCCAGGTTTTCTACATGCAAAAAATGAACTGTCACTGAACTGCACCTTTTTCCTTTGATACACACACAGTCTGACAGATACATATGCATAGATGAACACTTTGGAACAATGCAACTATTGATTCTCATTTTGGTTGGAAATCAGGAGATCAGTACTTGATCACCAAGTTCAGCAATAGGAGAGAAGAACAGAAAAATAGGCATCCATCATAGTGGGAGAGCCACAAGGCTTGGCCCTAGTATATGAAGTCTTAATTTGTTTTTAAATTGCTCTTTCATGTCCATATTGAACCTATCCTTAGTAATGCTGAACAGAAGGTTCCATGAAAAGAGCACTGATTTATTCAGAGCAGAGATAAAAGAAAAGAATTTATGAAAATGAAAGTGTTGCGTATTCTTTAAACTGTATTCCTCTATGTGAGCAATTCATGAGCTAAGATGTCTACATATTCCATAGTTGCTGAACAGTCTTGCCTTCAATGCAAGACACTAGAGTTTTGGATATCATACTAGACAGACAATCCAGTTGTTAGAAACTCCTACTTAGAGATATGAATTATAGTACTGATAGTACAGTTTCAGATGGGGATGGTTGTTTGTTCATTGTTTGTTCCTTTGCTCCAGCTTTGCATTCTTCTTATGAGACTACTTCTAGGTTTTTCTGTGGGTTTTTCTGTGATCTTATGCTAGATTTGGTTCCTTGGCCTAGCTTAAAGTCATCTCTTTTTGTTAAGTGCTTTTGCTTATCCTTTTGTTAAGTTCTAGTTTTGCCTTGGGTCCAAGGTTAATGATTTTTGTTCCTTGTGCTTTGACTTATATTCATTTCTCTCTTTCTTTGGATTTAGATATAATTGGTTTTGCTTTCCTTGCCCTTTGGCTTGGAACACAGCTAGTTATTTTATGCAGGTCTTGAATGGTGCCCTTTTGTGATTTATAACTCAACAATGGAATTCTTGGCGATCTCTGAACTTGGTTGCTTGCTTGCAGATGCTTCATTACCCAACTAGATAACTTCATCAGTGCACTGGGTAATAGTGAATAGGTAATAAGATAATGGCACATCTGCAAGCAAGGAGTAAAGCTCAGAAAACATGAGGAACTCCACAATTCAACCCTAAGCCATAGATTCTTTCTTCTATTGTAGGTCATCCCCTGAGATATTTATTTATTTTTATTTTAGAAAATCTCCTAATTGTCATGTATTTTAAATTGTTAGCCAAAGGATATAAGCCAGAGCCATGTTAGTCTCCTAATCTCCACATTTATTAATTGTGGATTTTATTAAATATGCTTGCTATGCTCTCTGGTAAGATAAGCCTTTATATTTTATTCTTTATCTTGTTTCATTATTTAAAGAAAGTCAGTTTGTTCTAACAGTTTAAGTATCAGGCTAAAAACCAGGGGGCTGTGAGTTATACTCCCACCTTAGCCATAAAAGTTAGCAGGGTCACTTTGGATCAGCTATTTTCTCAGCCTTTAAGATCAGGCTTGGTCAATTCCTGTGGCAATCAATAAATTGACAATAGGGTGATCTGGGGAAAAAAAGTGGATCCTGTATTTGTGTTTTTGCCTATCTTGTTGGGTACATCAGCATTCAGCAACGATATAGAGGATTTGCATTAATTTCCCAAAGCAGGGTTCTTGGCCAAGACCACAGTTTTTAGAATAGAATAAGAAAAATGGTTAAATTAACCATTAACCATTCTTCACAGAGTGAAGAAATAGTGAGTAGGGAAAATGTATACATAGCAACCAGTAGTGGGATTCATTTTTTTTTTTTTTACTATCGGTTCTGTGGGCATGGCTTTGTGGCCGTGACATGGTGTGGCTTTGTGGGCATGGCTTTGTAGGCGTGGCAGGGGAAGGATACTGCAAAAACCCCATTCCTTTTCCATCCTACTAAAATCTGCTTTCCAGCTCTGTTCTCCTGTTCAGGGCACCAAAAGAAGATCAGCTGGGAGGCAGCGTGGGCAGGGCCAGCCTATTTGCCGGTTCTCTGAACTACTCAAAATTTCCGCTACCAGTTCTCCAGAACCTGCCAGAACTGGGTGAATACCACCTCTAATAGCAATTGAATATTGACAAGCCTCTGTCAAAATGATGGCTAATATACGTGTTCTGGGATAATGTTGCAGGATCCAATCTGAGTCAGTCACTGGGACTACAGGTTTTTGTCTTCTGAGTTTTCAGGCTCGTGCTGGAGCCTATCTTCAGGGAATGTCTCTCTAGCAGAGTGTTGGGTTGTTCTGTGTGTGATATTTGTATATTGCATCCATTTCATGAGGATGCATGAGATTTGCCTGAGTCCTAAATCACTGGACAAACCAGGCCGATTCTGTGCCTCTACAATCTGAAGTGATCCAAACTAACTTTGGGTGTGATTTGCCACTGCGCCTTTCTCCATCCTCCATCCCTCTCCCTTAAAGGACCACTTTCAGATTTCAGTCCTCTATGAAATAGCAGGGGAGAAGAGAAAGAATATAGAATTGAGTGACAATGGAGGTTTTGTTTTTTTTCTAATCACATAGAACAGGTTGTCAGAGCTTTTTACCCACAGAATAGTAAAAAAAAAGGAAAGGATTTCAAGTCACATATTATCCTCTGCTTGCATTTAAAAAGTGATCTAATTCTATCATTGGGATGAGGAGAAGCAACACTGGACAGACAATGTTGAATTGTTTACTGCAAGTGTCATCTTATTCTATCCAATAGCCACAAGCTTTTGAGAATGTAATGTACTGAATGTAAAGAAGTCTATCTCCATATACCTATCATTTTTAAAAAAAAATTCAGTTTACTTGCCAAGGAGTTGCTCCGTAATGTTTGTAGTTTTCACAGATATTGCCCATCAGTGGGGATTAGCATATGTTAACCTCTCCCAAATCTGTGACAACAAGAAAGGATTAGCAAACTGTCTTCTTCCAAACCCTTAAAGACTCCTTTGAAGAAAAAAATCCCTCTACATTATTGGATAGAAATTTGACAGGCTAAGGTCCCACAATTATTCCTGCAAATGGCACCTACTTTTGTCTATCTTAATGATTTTAAAACAAAACAAAAAAACAACAACAAAGATGCAGAGAAAACTAGATTCAAAATTATGCATTTTATGCACAGATATATTTCATTGTCCTTTCTTACTGCTGTATTTCTTTTTAAGGCTTTTAATCCCCTCCTTACCATGAGTGCTATAAAAGCACAATGATTGTAGCTCTTGCTTTACAAGGTAAACAGTTCAAAGTTGACATCCTTTTATATCAGATTATTTTCTTTTATTTTTCCATAAGTCTAAAAGCTCATATTTAGGAAACCAGAGAGGCCAGATAAATCATTATACAACAAAGAGTAGAACATTCATATACATCCTGTGGCCAACTCATTATGTGCAAGAACACCTTATTCCACCTTGAAAAAGTTGCTGAAATTCTAATTCTTCTGAAGTAAATCTAAAAAAAAATCTCCTCAGATTGAAACGAAACCAATTGCTCAAACAATCCCATCAACAGACACATGAACCTACAACGTGGCTACGAATGCCTGAGAATTCAAATCAATTGCACAACCAATCAATCAGCAATAGCACCAACCTTCAACCAATACCAACACCCCTAACCCGCACTTCACCTCCCATTGAGCCTCACCTAGCGTGACCCACATTACAAGACCCATCACAAGACCTTCACCTGATGTGACCCACACCTGACCGATCACAAGGCTTTCACCTGACATGTCCTCCCTTCACAATAGTTACTGACCACAGAAGAACACCAACACTGTCATTCCCTAAATTCAGCGGAAGTCTGGTAATGAAACATTCAGAAACCAACCCTCAAGCTCAGAGAATGAACTTCCACTCTCACAAAACCAATAGTAAAAAAAGGAATGTGCATCCACATATATACCTGCAGGGTAGACATGTGGTTGTATGGTTTTATGTACATGTGTATCAGTGGTGGGTTTCAATATTTTTTAGAACCTACTCTATAGGTGTGGCCTATTTTGTGGGTGTGGCAGTCATGTGACAGGGTGAGAGTGGCCAACTTGTAAAATGTGGCGAAACCTATTTAACAACGCTGTTGCTTAGCAACCAAAATTTTGGGCTCAATTGTGATGATAAATTCTTTCTCTCTCTCTCTCTCTCTCTTTCTCTCTCTCTCTCTCTCTTTCCTTTCTTACTTTCTGCCTTCCTTTCCTTTCCTTTCCATTGGGTTACTAGCAGCGGCAGGCCAGACTTACTTCTGGGTCCGCCGGTGGAACCCCCTCTCACCGTCTCTCTAAATTTCACCAACCGGTTCTTGCGAGTAGGTGCGAGCCTGCAGAAACCTAACACTGATATGTATCATATACAGAAGCTTTTCAAAAACAAACTCAAGATTTCTCTTATTTGATTTGATTTGATTTGATTTGATTTAGTAGATTTAGGTTCTGCCTAACTCCAAACCACTCTGGAAAGCTCATTCTATAACCAAGAAAATAAAGTGCATCCAAATTCAAATATAACCCACAAAACCAGGTATAATATATGTACACAAGACACACACACACACACACGTGTGGGGGAGAGATTTGTTTGGTAAGATTTCCTACAATTAGTATTTTTTGCAGGTACTATAATGTAATAATGTTTAGGCCTAGCCATGTAAATTGCAAATGCTATATAGTCACTATAGATGAATTCTGAAAAAAAAAGTCACTTAGACCACTGCTGTAATGTTTAAAGAGCACTGAACTTAATACTGGAAATGGTCCAACTGATTTAGGGAAGAAGGAGATGTGGGAAGAATTCTATTTGCCACTGTTTTAGAACACAATATTCTGACCTTTTAAAAACATGTAATGAAATGGAACCATGTCATATAGTTTTATGGAATAAATAAAGTGGTAGACCAACCAATTAGAAAATAATAACAAATCAGGCCCAAATGAGAAGGGAGTATTATACACTTTTTAAAATGCAGTTGCATCCATTCAGAAATAGCAAGTTTATTTCCTAGTCAAATTTAGATGCCACCAATCTCACCCACAGTGACAAATTCTTGTTCAGTTGACCATCCTGAGCTCTGCAACTACTGAAGAGCCCATCATTCTTGACAGAAACAATCTTCCTTTCCATGTGTGCCAGTGGAACTCAGAGAAAGAGGAGACTGTGTATCGGCAGCATCTATAGCAACTGAGGCATTTGGATTGAGAAGGGAACGGACTTTTAAACTGAAGGTTCAGAAGATTCCAGTATGTGGTTCTGAAGATTGGTGTTAACTCAAGAGCTTGGTGTTCCTTCAAGTGAAGGAGGTAGCAATCATCCTTATATTGCCTTGGTCCTAGAGAAAAATGTTTTATGTTTATGGTTGCTCCTGGTGAGAGCGGTTGTGAACCAAGGGGGTGGTGTGACATGAGTGTGTATGTGTGATACAGGCGGCTGACTGACCATTTTTCTCCCACAGGCATTGGGCCTGGCTCTGAGATAAGATTATTTTTAGGAGTTTATTTGTATAAATATGTGCGTTTCTGTTTTGAGCATGATATGCTTTTAATGTCTGTTTTGGTAACTTTGTTATGTTTTTTAATTGTATAATATAATTACCTAGAGTCTCATGGGGAGTGTTCAACCATACAAATGGAAAGAATAAACAAGTAAATGTTAATTTAGTTTTAATGCACCTTAGCTTCTGAAGGTCAAACTCCATTTCATTAGCTGCACCAATATTCATCGGTGGTTTCTCAGAAATGGAGAAAAAGTTTCTACGTGCCTAAAAACTGGTTATTTAAGAAAGATGAAATCCAGTGTTGCCCTCACATATGTATAATGGGCATGTTTTTTTCTTTTCTTTTCACCTGCAGCTATTCATAACTTTCCAAATTTCTTGAAAATGTCCTCTAATGTCTGTCTTCCTTTAGTTTTCTATGTCTCCCCTATATTTTCTCACAAAAGCTTTGGAAATCTACAGAGGTCTGCAGGACGACTGGGAATCAGTTGCCACCATGCTCTAACAAGAAGGGTTATTTGAATGCCACCCCGAATGAAACCATTGATAAACCTATTCATGTGTTGGATTCACTGGGCTCAGAAAAGATGATGTGACAATCAATGTGGCTCCTCTTTACATACCACAAGGCTTTTTTTTGTTTTTGCTGCAACAAATTAATATGGTTTCACTGTGAAATTTATTTCAGGCACATTTTTTAAGTGCTATTGTGCTGCACTCATCTGGTCTTGTACCATGATTTCTACTTTCTAAACAGGGGAGGGGGGTGGAGAGACAAACCACAACAGCAGATGCACAAAAACATATGTAAAATGTGTTTTGCTTGTTCCCAAAAGCCCCTTGGGGAATGCTTTGCAAGGAGTAGTTAGTGGAACTAGCCATCCATTGCAAAATCTAGCTGCCTGGCATTTCATCACCATGCCATGGAGACGCTTCCTCAAAGTGAGAATGTATTGACTTGAAGCAACAGTAGATACCAAATCAAGCTAAAAGCTTTGCAGAGCTGTTAAACAATAACTCAGAACAAAGTCACACAAAATGCATAATTCTCTGTGTGAGTAGATGATTAAAAGGAAAACATTTATTCATACTCGGTTTACATTTGTTAAAGTGCCAGGTTGCCAATCTTCCAAAGAGTGGGTACGTTCAGGATAAATAAGTTAAATCTAAGAAATTAATTAATTCTACTAATTATGGTTATTCTGGTATAAATTAATAAACTTCAAGAAACATGAAAAATAAATATTTATTTGCAATTGTAATTACCTGGATAGAGAACATTAATATATTGTAGGAGGTTGTAACACAAACTAGATTAAGCTTTTTAAAGAAATAAACCTCTGAGTGATCCATCACGTGATACCTAGTTCTATCAGTTGTGAAATAAAGAGTAGATGCACAACTGAAACCATGAAAAGCAGAGGCTCCTTTATCATTCTTTGCAACTCCCAACATCCTTATGGGTTAAATGCTCATCCACAACAAATGTCTTCAAATAGGTCATATTTTGATGGCCATCTGTGACATTTCAGTCGTAGTGGCATGACCAAGTTTGATGATATCATATATTGAACCATAAGCCTGTAGAAAATTCTTATGCATAGTCATGAGTTACATATACTGGATGCTTTGCTAATCCCTTCAGTCAAACTTAATTCCTTCTGAAGTATTAAAAAAATAGAGGAAAAAGCTGGCAACCTTCAATGTTCTCCAACATGCTACTTTCCAGTCCAGGGAACAACAGGAGTCAAAGCTGTCCTAAGACCTTTTGGCTGATCTTTCTTGATCAACTGACTCAGGGAGGCAAAGCTAACAGAATCACTAAGCCAATTAACTAAAGAAGGAAACATGTTCAAATACAATCATAGAAAGAAAGGAACAAGAGGTTTGTTTTAAGGTGCCAAGCCTGGTTTTTTTTTTAAAATCCACCCCAAATCAAGAGCAGGCATTGAACCCATTTTCCCTCTTATCTTCTCACAGAAGCCCACTGTTTACCTCTAGGGTTACACAGAACAGTTTGCAAATACCTTATCCTAGTCCAATTTGACAAGGAAATAAACTTGCTATTTCACCCAGCACAAGAATTCAGCAATCCTGTATTCCTGACAGATGCCTAGTCTTTCTTTAATACTTCTTGAAAAGAGGAATCCACTCTTTCCAGAGGCAGCCCGTTTTACTTTACTACATCTATTACGATTGGAATTTTTCCCTGGTGTCCAGCCAAAATCTACTTCCTTTTAATTTAAGCCCTTTGTTTTCTATTGTGTTTTCTAGTAGATTCTGAACCATTTTGCTCCATCTTCTATACAGTTAAAGATAGTTGTCATATCATGTCACGTAATAGTTGTTATGTCAGAAGAACCCACCGCCTTCTCTTTCCTAGATTAAACACAACAAGCACTTCCAATTGTTCATCATATGTTTTGCCTGGCAGGTCTTTTATCACCTTAGTTGCATTTTTCTGGACAACTTCCAGTTTGCCAATATTCTCCCTAAAGATACTGATTTAGAATTTGCGTTAGTTTTATACATATACATATGTACATTTGTGTGTGTGCGTGCGTATAAATGCTGTATTCGGGTGTTTTCCCATGTAAGAATGAGATTGTTTTTGCAACATTTTGGCAAGATCTCACTTGCCATCTTCAGGCTTCGGTCTGTATATGACCGACATACATACTATATATGTATGATGTTTGACTATTGGCCTGATAGTTTTAAGTAATGTAGTGTTATTTTTTCCCCATTATTGCTCCTGTTATATCTTTTTCTTTAGTTTGTATGTTTATTGTGTGATTTTTATTACTTCATTTCTTTGTAGATACCCTGGTAATGGAAACATGGTTAAAGGAGAGAATATAAATTTCAAACAGAATCTCTCCCTGTCTCTGTCTCTGTTTGTCTGTCTGTCTCTCTCTCTCTCTCTGTATACATACATACATACATACATACATACATACATACATACATATCATCAGTTTTAGTCTAAGCCCAAATTTAAAATAATCCTTAACTAGTTTAACATTTAACATTTAGACTAATTAGACTTTATTTATTTATTCATAAAATTTTATTTATTTATTTATAAAATTTATTTGCCATCCATCACATATTCAACAGCTCTGGGTGGCTTACAATATAAAAACATTGAAAAACATTAAAATCATCCATTGTAAAAAAAATACAGCAGATAAAACATTAACAGATTAAGTCACAGACACAAGATGACAAAGAAGGGAGTCGGACACACAAGGAGGGTGAGGGTGTTAAATTTCAACTCATTTAATTTCAATTAAATGTTTCAACTGTTAACTTTTTAACTTTCACTAAGTAAAAGGCAATGTTATCTTTTAAATATGCATGAACTTAAAACTTTGACATTTAAATGTGGTTGTTACAACCTGTCTCCAATATAACCACTCTTACATTTTATGTGAAACAATAACTTTTTATCAAAATCCATTTTTGAAAGACAAAGAGTAGCAAGATTTCATGGTGTGTGGTCTGCGAAGAACTATAAATTTTGGGTTTTAACTATCTTGTATTTGTCAGATTGGAGTCTTCTGCTGGATAAAGTCTCTTATCTCACAGGACATATAGGTACAGGGGAAAAATAAAACACTTTCACTTACCACAGAGATGACTCTGTGATTGGAAAGACAGAGACATTTACCTTAGGTGGAATTTCTTCTCCTTGGATTTACCCCTTAAAGCAGGGGTGTCAAACTCAATCCTGTCATGGGCCACATCAGGAGTATGCATGGCTTGATCATTGTGCCAACTAGGTAGGCCAGGCTTGGGATGGCAGGGCCTGGTTCCTTGCCATCTCCGGGATGACCCTGCAGGCCAACTCCACTTTCAAACTGCTTGGTGGCACGAGTTATCATGAAGTACCCAGTTTTAATCTCATAGAGTTTCTTCCAAGCACTGTAACACTAAATTTTTGATAGCCAAAATTGAGGGCAATTTTAAAATACATATGCAGTAAATCAAACCAGGAATCCTCCTCACTTATGTCTGCCCCCCAAACTCCATGGTGCTGAAGGCCCCACACTGAATACCTTGCTAGCAACTGCATTTGAAGAATTCACAACTGGGTAAGGACAGAAACTAAAATTGATTCCATTTAATTTATATTTAATTAAAAGTATATTCAGTTAACATGATTACTCTCTAGCCAGTTCCATCTTCTGTCACATAAAACATCATAGCATGCTAATTACCCTGAGAGGTTTCTGGGATTAATATTGATAGTTTTGGGACCATATGAGGACACGGGACATCAAATTATGTTCTTCTGACATTTTAAAAAAGCCTTAGAAAACCACAGCTGCTTCAATCTTCAAAGAAAAAAAAAAGGTGCTTCCCAATCTAAAAGATGATGAAGAACATTGTGTCTTCTCATAGATCCAGTAGAAACACATGTAGAAACACTGTTTCATCCTAGATATAAACAGAATGATTAAACTTTGTACTAATCTATATAGACCCACAAGGTCTTTGGTTAGGACCTTAATCTACATATTTCCTTGAGCAGAGTTCTTATATTAGTCATAGAGAAATAAACACCATAGATCTTAGGTTTCTCTTTTATCTTGTGCTAGGCTACATAGCACATTCAAGGAAGCATAAAACAAAAATCAGTCCTGAGGCTTTTGATTTAATTTATTCAGGAAAACTATTCATTCATTTAATAAAAGTTACATAATTCTGAGAAAGGCTCAGACCTAGAAGTACTAAATCATTTTTAATCCTTTCAGATCCTGCAGTTTTAGGGGTTTGAATAATGCTTTCAGGATATCAAATCCCCCAAGCTTTTGGAGCCAACTTTTCTGGATGAGAATGAAAGCAGCGATATAAACTTTCTAACTAGCTCATTTTGGCTAGAGTTTCTTGAGGCAGATGTTACAAATGACATGGCTTGCTTGTTCTGGGTCTTGGCATGCAAATGATTCACCACAGCAGACGTGGTCTTTTCAGCTTCACTCCCGGTTATGAGCTTGTGATTAACACACTACACTGCCATGAATAGTTGTTGCTTTCCCTCCCTCCTCATAAGTACTGGGATCTGTTCAGAATGATAAGGATAGTCTCCCTGACACATTATATGTTGAGAGACAGCTCTCTTTGTTCATCTGGTTTCATTCTATTCTTTGGTTTTTTTAGTTGCGGGTTTCTTTATGTTCCAATGGCTCACCCACGATCTTCAGGAGTCTCACCATTCACAGGCAGCGATCCATATCACTTCTTTGATGGGCACTGGAAGACACCCTTGAGACAGATTCTCAGTTATGGCTGCAGTGATTAACATGCAGTATTTATTGCTGCGTAACCAAAGAGGATGATAGCTCGCTTCATTTGCGCAGCCAAAGTTAAAGTCTATTTTAGGACATGGCTTTCTTTTGCAGTCAAAAGATTAACTGTATTATTGGTGTTGTTACTGTCGTTGTTTTCCATTCAATACTTTGACATCTCTTCCCACTCCTTATGTGTTATATACAACAGCTCCTCAAATGATTGTTAATGTAGCAACAAAGAAGGTAGCAATTCTCATCTAGGATGTGGGCAGTTCTGTGCTGACAATGTGTTGGCACACTTCCAAAAGATTTAATAGAAACTAAATTATATAAATTAAGCACATTATCACATATTGGATTCATTGGCATTGTGTTTAGCTTTCAAATGTGATCTTTATTCGTGCCTTTATTGGTAAAGATTGCAAGAAAGATAAAGAAAGCATAACATGTTGTGGAAAGAGTGTTCATAAGCTTACATCTACTTATATTGTTAGTGGATGAAGCATAAAGTGAGCAAAGAATTATGGAGTTGGAAATGACCTTAAAGATCTTCTTATCTAAGCTTCTGCTCAAGGCAGGAACCCTCAGGGTATTCTAGACAAATGGCTATCCAATCTTTGAAAACCTCCAAATGGAGCATCCACAACTCCCATATGCAGGGTGGCTCATGGTCTGAAAAAGCCCCTTCATTTTGATTTTTGGATTCCTGTCTATAAAGTTTTCACTCATTGGTTCTTGTCCTATCTTTATGCATTACAGATAATAAATCCATACCTCTTCTCTGTGACAGCCCTTCAAATCTCCTCTTAGCCTTCTCTTCTTTAGGCTTTTAAAACCATTCTTTGGACGGTTTAACCTCCAAGCCTCTTATCATTTTTTGCTGCTCTTTTCTGTACTCTTATTTTTCAATACCCTGCTTATATTGGGGCACTAAAACTGGGCACAATATTGCAGTGTGCAACTGAAGATGACACTGGTCCTTAAGCTATCTCTTGCTTAACCTACTGAAACACCCAGATCATTCTCTAAAGCGTTATTGTTGAACTGGAGGTTTTACTCTTCTGGAGTTTTCATGTTATGAAAGCTGAGCTGGGTATCTTTCCAAGCAATCCAAATCAGGTTCCATTCACACTTTTATACTAGACTTCAGCTTTAGTGATCATTTAACTTCCAAGGTAAAATAATAGATGCATGGGTTCAAGTATAGAGAATGAAAAAGAGGAACATGGAAACAAATTGAGAAAAAAATAGTGCAAATAAGGTTGAAAGAAAGTGAAGGACAGGGGTTTCAAACTGTAGATTCAAGCAATAAACAAACAGGAAAATCAGGGTATCTATAGGAGTCAAAAAAGTCAAGATAGCACCAACAGCCATGTAATCATTATTTATGTGTATCAAATGCACTTATGAAAAGGGTGGAACTTTAATAGCACGGTAGCGGGTACCATCTGTCTTTCTTTTTTTAACTCTTAATAATTCTAAGGATGAGGATCCTATTCAAGAAACAGTGGTTTAAATAACCAGTTAGGTATTGGAAATTAACTGGTGATACATAGAGAAAGAGAAATGGAAGGCACTGCAAATTAAGAGGCTGTGGGTTGGGCTGGAGGAAAGCAGGGCAGGATAATGAGAAATATAACTGTGAACAGAATGATGCAAACAATTTTCTTCTAGTGCTCCAATCACTAGAAACTCTATCTACTCTCCTGCTTGAGATTTCAAAATATTTTATTCAGATGCTTTACCATAGTCATCAGGAGAACTATATTTTCTTTTTAAAGAAATGAAATAAAATTTCAGTTATCATGCCTGCATTGGGGATGCATGATTATTTTTTCAGTCTTACCTCATCCTGCTTCTCCCACTTATTTATTTATAGCACACCAATCCCTCTAGGACCTTGTGGTGGCATATATGGTTCTAGTGCTTAAATAATCACATTAAATGAACCCACCTCTTTGAAGTAAATGGAGGCTGCACAGCTAGTGTTTTTGGCAAATTGTTCCTTATGTTTTCCTTAGAAAATGTAATTATTATATACAATTGAAAATAGAACATTTGATCATTGTTTCCTTTGAAAATTGTGAGGTGCAATTAAGCTTCTCTTTAAGTATAGGGGAACTTGCAATGTTTGCCTACTCACTACCAGTTTGTTTCAGATACGAAGCCAAGACAAAAGGAAGCGAAGAATGCTAAAATTTGAACTATTTATAAAGTAGATGAGTAGAAGGCTAAACAAATAGAAGTCTCATTTCCCCTAGAAGTAGAGAAAGAGAAATAAACATCATAGTTGTCTTAAAGTGTAAAAAAAGAAGGAGGGGGAGGAGAGAATGGCTTGGTGTTTAGGTTCAGTTATCAAAATCTACAGCATAGAAGCTGTCGGCTTTTGAAATACATAAACTGTTTCTGTCCTTTTGTTTCTATGGAAACGGAGTGCTCAGTGCTTTAGCTGGGCACATGAGAAGTGAAGGGAGAAGAGAAGATATCTGGAATTGCCTGAAACAAAAGAAGTTGTAGAATAATATGGTGGGTTTGGAATTCTATATCCAAAAACAGAAAGAAACCCCTTCTTTTTTTTGATTGGGGGGGAAAAAGTAGCAGTATTTTGGGATATTGGTTGATTAGATCCAAGATCTGACCCTTTATTTCTATTCTGAAAACTTTCCAATGATGAATTTATTAAGTTGAAAAGACTGTTCAGCTTGAAGGGGCATCTTATTTTAAACATCAGGTAATGCTGACTTTCCAGAGTATTCAGTGGTGGGATTCAGACAGTTTGCACCTATTCGGGAGAACCGGTTGTTAACTTTCTAAATGGTCGGAAGAACCGGTTGTTAGAAGAAATCTTATTTTGTTTTTTCCACTTTACGGGGCTAATCCTGTAAGGAAGGCAGGAAGGAAACATTCTGGTGTTGTTTCTAGCCTAATCTTTATTGCCCTGCTTACAGAAACTGCCTCCAGTTAACCCTTATTACATTGTAACAGCTAAGGCGAAGCACCCATCAATGTGAGTGAGGATGAGTTGATCATGCCCACCCAGTCACATGAACACTGAGCCACGCCTACCCAGCTGGTCATTCGGGCAAAGAACCAGTTGTTAAATTATTTGAAACCCACCACTGAGAGTATTGCTGTATTTCAGAAGCAGGCTGGCCATATAGAGCTGTTTCAGTTTCAGTTTCAGTTTATTTGGATTTATATCCCCCCTATCTCCCCGAAGGGACTCATGGCGGCTCACAGGCATATATAAAACAATACAATAAATACAATACAGTGTTAAAATGAAATTAAATTAACTAGCCTGTGCTAAAATATAACTAAAAACTTTTAAAATCCCCTACCAAATACAGTTAAATTATTTCTAGTCTAAAATCTAGGCTGAAGTCTAACCTAAAATCTAAAATCTAAGCTCTAAGCTAGGCCAGCTAGGTGAAAGAAGTGTGTTTTCAGTGAACGGTGAAAAAGGCGAAGGTCCATGATGGTACGAAGTTCGGGCGGTAGGTCATTCCAGAGGGCCGGGCCTGCCACAGAGAAGGCCCTCCCCCGGGTGCCCGCCCACCGGAATTGACCGGCAGATGGCACCCTGAGGAGGTCCTCCCTGTGGGAGCAGACCGGTCGAAGGGAGGTATGCGGTAGGAGACGGTCCCACAAATAACTGGGCCCTGTGCCATGGAGCGTTTTAAAGATGGTGACCAGAACCTTGAAGCGCACCTGGAAAGCCACCGGCAGCCAGTGCAGCTCGTGCAGGAGAGGTGTTACCTGGGAGCATCGTGAGGCTCCCAAAATCCCCCGCGTGGCCGCATTCTGCACCAACTGGAGCCTCCGGGTGCACCTCAAGGGGAGCCCCATGTAGAGAGCATTACAATAGTCTAGGCGGGACGTAACGAGTGCATTATCATCCATCCAAACATATAATCTAGATTTCTTTTTGATAGCTCCACTTTACTATATCTATGGATCAAAAGTGAGACATCCAAAAGTACATCATAACAAAGCTTGGAAGCAAAGGTAACAAAGGTAAAGGAAAGGTGTAACTTCAAAATACACCACTGGAAGAAGCCTGATGCTTCTACAAAGACCTTGTTCAAAGAGAAATCTTTAGACTTTTTCTTCTGGTTGAGCAGTGAACTATAAATCCAGAAACTAGGAATACTTCATTGCTCTAAACATGCAGTTAACCAAGAATACATGTGAGACAGCAACAAATTTCCCGTTTAGTGCCTGTATAGATTGCCACACTTGAAGAAGAATTGCTGCTTCTGCTAATTTTCTGCCAAGTGCATACAAAATCATTCATAGGGTTCCCTTGCACTTTTATATCTGGGTAATCACGGTAAAACTCCACAAAATGTCTGAAAAGACAAATTTGCAAAGCTTAGAAAGCTGATATATTATATAACCATGCCTGATGCTGTAAAACAAACAAGAAATTTTGTAAAATTGTAAAATTGGAGATAATAAACTTGGGGGGGGGTATTTTATTTTTAAAGCAGGATATAAATAAATATAAGATCCTGTTTGATGTAATGATTAAGGCACCAGACTAGAGTACTAGTTGCTTGTTAGGCACAAAGCCAACGGCGTGACCTTGGGCCAGTAAGTTTCTGTCAGGCCTCAGAAGAAGCCAGTGGCAAATAACCTCTGAAACTTGCCAAGAAATCTATAATGACTAGTTCAGGCATTTGCCAGAAATCAATAAAGACTCAAGGTACCAAAGGTAGGTAGATGGGTGGGGTAGAATAATAATTGGCTTTAGGTCTTTCTTCCCTCCCAAGCAACTCTAGAATAGCATCTCAGATGCTGTAGGTCCAGGAAGGACATTTTTTCCATTCAGAGGTAGAAATTAGGATTTTGACCTCAGACGATAAATCCAACCTATTTTCTACTAGCTTCCATTTCTGGCATTTTTTCAAGGTCTAACAACTGACTGACTGACTGACTAACTTAATCTCAAGGCTTTCCAGAATACTCAAGCAATGGAAATGTTGGGAATTCTCAATCATCTTAATTCTTCTCCATATTCTTGGTCTGGAAAATTATATTATTAAGAAGAGAACAATAAGATGTTGTGTGTTCAAAAGCACCCAATGCCCTGCTATGAGGTCACCAAATGCTCCTTAATTAGACAGTGTTTTAAATAATGTCAACCAATTTTTTCACAACAGCCTTTCATTAATTGAATTAATTGCAAAAGCCCAGTTAGTAGTATTCACAATTTCTTTTAACATTTAAAAGTATTGATTTCAAAAAGAATGGCACTGCTTTCTATTCCATTACAAATATTATCCCCATGTGTTGTCCAGGACTGCAAACTCCAAAAATGTCAATTATTAAAGTTTGGAATACTCTTTGAGTAACAAAAAGTGCACTCCAGTGAAGTGTAAGGAACATGGGAGATTAGACACAGTTAGCACATGAGTCAATTGTGCTGTTTTATTTTTTGAAAAGACAAAATATATTTTTTCTAGAATAAAATTCAAGAGGAGATTTAAAGCATCTAAATAATGCTTTGCATATTTGGTAAAATGTTATATCCTAACAAGGAGAAGGGCAGGGTATAAATTCGAAATAAATAAAAAAAATAAAAAAATATCAGTTCCCTTTTTTTCTTCTAACCAGCCAAAATTGGAAACAGAAAGCTACTTTTCCTTTTAAAGTGTTCTTTCTGAGAATGATAAACTGAGACTATAAAGATCTGAAGTAATCTGTTTAGCATTTAAAAATGGCAATGTGTCATGCAATCGATTTAGTTTAAGCAACCGACACACAGAAAGTTAGACTATGGCTTCAGATTTATAAGATATTTTAAAAAGTAGATAATTAATTAGCTGTATTGACTGCATTATCCATACAAGGTACAACCATCTCCTTGGGTAAAGACACTATATTATTTATTATCAGATTACAGAGGCAAAACTGGGACAACATTTCCCAATGTGATGCCTTTTAAATATAGAACTGCAGTTCCCAGAATCCCCAGCCAATATAGCCAATTAATGCAGTGGTGGGATTCAATTTTTTTTACTATTGGTTCTGTGAGCTTGGCATGGCTTGGGCGTGGCTTGGTGGGCGTGGCAGGGGAAGGTTACTGCAAAATCCCCATTCCCTCCGGATCAGCTGAGACTCGGGAAGCAGAGAATAGATGGGGATGGGGCCAGTCAGAGGTGGAATTTACCAGTTCTCCAAACTACTCAAAAGTTCAAAATTTCCACTACTGGTTCTCCAGAACTGGTCACAACCTGCTGAATACCACATCGGAATTAATGGTACCTGTTTGGAAAATGCTTCCATGTTTCAACCTCCAACATCATTTGAATCATTAATCTTTGGTCTAATCAAAGAAGGCAATTCTTGTACGCTTTCATTTTAAAGAAGGAACATTATTTTTCTAGCGGTATATAAAAAAAATTCCTCTGAAAATATGATCAGTGTAGCAACAATGATAGAATAACTAAAGCTCAATAGTCTTTCTAATCCATATATAGGTCTTCCAATCAAGGTTCCCCTTTCATTTCATTTAGGAATATAATTAGGTCATGGTGCATGACTAAATGTTTGCTTAAGAGTGATGAAATCAAATTGTACTCATCTTGACATACATTTCAAGTATTTTATTAACTGTTTTGATTAATACTCTATCTTCTCCTTTCATTTCAAATGTCCTTTCTCCATCAGCCTGAAAATGGAATCAAAATGCAAATAAGAGACCTGCTGATTTCAAAGAGGCTCTTATTTGTATATTTATGCATTCTACACTTATAGATTTAATTAGTGAAAGGTTTTGAAGCTTGCTCCACTGTTAGGTTTGCTAAATGCAAGTAATGACTCCAAAACTGTTAAACTGAATAAATGCTTACAAATGAAAAATAGACACACGCACACACCCCATGTTAATGCATATATGAATGTTAAAATTCCATCCTTGACAGAACGGGCCATGTCACAAGTTGAAACTCCTTAGTTGTATTTTGAATGATTCCTATATTATAGTAGCAAAAAGATCTTCTTAAAAACTGAAGAACGCTTAGTTGGCATTTAAATCAGTCCTGCAATATAAAGGAAGGTAGCAGACGGAAGAGAAAAGGTCTATACATTAAGGTCGCTTCCAGCTGTTTTAGCCTACAACTGCAAGCTTCCCTTGTCATTGGTTATGGTAGCCTGAACAGATGATAGTTGGTTCAAAAGGGAAACTGGAGAGGGCACCAGACTCCAACTTCTGCAATAGTTTCTTAAGAAAGCACACTGGAGGGAAAAGGAAACTCCGGAGAAATGACTGAAAACAGCGATTTTACAAAAGCATTTCTATTATCAGATAAGAAGTGTTGGAGGATATAAAAGAGAAAAGCTTTTAAAGCAATTGGTTTGAAGCAACAAAACTGAACTCATATCAAACTAGATTTCTGTTTGGGGGTGGGGGAAGAGAAGGAGCATGGCTGGCTTACATGCTGCACATATAAAACCTGAACATCACCTGTAGCCCCTAGCTATGAGCAACAAAACCTCAAGAGCTCACATTATGGTGGCAGTACCTATAACCATAGTTATCTTTAGGCTGAGAAGCTCTTTAGGGGTCCCTATTTTTCCTTAACAAGCCACTGTGATAGGATAGCTGCACTCCAATGAGTGCCAAGTGGTTATTTCTGGGATCAGCCACAATTTAATTACTCACCGTATCTTCAAATTGCATTGCATGTGGGCATTGTGGGTGATTTAATTGATAGATGATTCCAAAAATAGCTTTTTAGGTTTTACAACTCACAATCTGGAGCAGGAATGTCTTAGTACATTGCTTTCAGCTTCCCAAGGAGTTTTTTTTTAAAAAAAATCATCAAGCATGAATTAGATACCAGATATAAGTATAGACATGATTTTGAATACATGAAATGAATATGAATACAAGGGAATATTAGGACAGGGATGGTAAACATGCTGGTGCACTTATGCATGCCCCTTAAAGCTCTCTTAGGAATGGGCTGAGGTCGACAGTAGACAGTCTGAGGTTAAAGTTTTGGGGGTTTGGTGTGAGGTAGAGCATTCCAGACACTGACAACTCTATTTCTGCAGTTGTATTTTATGCAATCAAGTTTGGAGCACTTTACCATAAGTTGGTATCTAATGTGTGCTTGTGTGTTGTTGTGGTTGAAGCTGAAGTATTCATATATAGTCTCACTTATTTATTTATTTATCAGCACAAATGCAACACACACACACACACACACACACACACACACACATATTAATATAAATTGACTTTAGATCAATATTTCAGGGCACAAATATTCAAATTCTCTCTAGTGAGCTGTGCATTAGCAAGGGATTATTGAGTCATTATCTAAATTACTGCGATATGATCAAAACAGAGCACTAACTAGTGACATCCAGAGGGGAAATCAAATCAGGAATCATGACAACCCTTCTCCTTTATATGTGCATGCAACATTGACATATCTACAAAACACACAAAAAGGGGTGGAGGTTAGATCATGTGGTCTTCCCTATTTTAATTTCCCATACCCCCATTGATGGTGCTAACCAGATAAAATATTCTGCAAAGTTTTCTTTGTAATATTTGAAAGTTAAATCTAGCAGAGTTCTTGGTTCATGTGGAAGCCAGTATAATTTCTTGGTTATGGAGAAGACTCTCTGAACATGAAAACAATTGACAAGCAACCATCCTCAGTAGAGTGCTTAATGTTAGTGGACTTTCTCCATGTCAAGTATATGATCAGCTCATTGATGAAATAATGTATTTTTTGAGGATAAAGCATATATATTCTATAGGGATAGATATGCATGGATGAATACCCATTGTGGCTGAAATGGAAGCCAAACATATGTAGGCGACAAAAGGGCATGAATACTAGAGATATTACTGATCTTCTTAATTTTTTTCTCTACTGTATCCTAGAGAAAATTATTTTCCCAGATCTTTGACAGAAACAAAATAAATGAAATAAATGCATAGGCAAATAGAAATAGGCAGAGAGATTGGTTATTGCCAGGTAAAAATAAAGGACACAATAAAAAATTACGGACAGCTGGGCTTAAAATTGCCCCCAGTTGGCTTAAAAATGTTGAACTTCTCCCCTCTCCCCATGTGTTGACCCACTTTTTTTTTTAAAAAAAGGATAGCTTTGTTGTCCCAAGCCAGTTCAAAGAGAAGTAGATTTGGTGAATTGTTGAACAGTATAGAGACATGGTTCATTATGAAATATGTTTCACTGATATTAGCTTTATAATCAAAACAACCTCCTCCACATATTCAAGATACAACTATGCCTTAAACTGCGATGTTGAATGTGTTTAATACCATGTTTATTTTCAATCTTAGATCTGATGATTTTTTTTAAAAAAAATCAGAATTATTTGACATCTTCCTCCTGCACATAAATGCAACATATTGTAGGTCCATTAGAAAAATGGCATGTAGGGTAATGACATTCATTTTTTCCCCTCACCCTGGTGGCAATCTCAATGGAAAATTCACTGTACTGCCAAACAAATATGTAACAAAACTACATACTTGTTTTGGTAGTATAATGTAGCATAAAACTATGTTATAAAACTACATCAAAAATCTTACATGCTGTGCCATGATTGTAAATAAAATCATTTGTTCTAAATTAATTAAAAATAGACCCTGACATCATGGTTTCTAATCATTGCTATTTAGGACCGAATTATTATTTTGCAGTGCTTTGCAACATAGATGGGAAATGTTTTCTTACAAACTTACCTTCTGGGAGTTGCATACCAAAAGTGCGTTGAACCACACATAAATTAAAGGTGAACTTATTCTCTGGAGCAGGGCTGTCAAACTCCTGGCCTGTGGGGCAGATGCATGAAGGGCTGACCACTCCTACACACAGTTTAGTGAAGGGGCAAAAAAAGTCCTGATACATCACGTGATGTTGCCATGATGAAATGAGTTTGACATCCCTGCTCTAGATAGTATTTCTCAACCCTGACAACTTTAAGATATGTGAACTACAACTCCCATTATTTGCCAGCCAGCATACTGGGAGTTGAAGTGCACACAACTTAAAGTTGTGATAGTTGACAAACACTGATTTGGGCACTTCCATTAAATCACACTGTTACCAACTTCATACTTGTTCAGTCCCATAGCATGATCTAATCTATTATTTAGTAGCTATGACGAGGCATTTTTTGTGATGTATCCCCCAACTGCAAAAAAACAAAGTAAAGCAAAGGAAAATAAAACAAAAAAAGCCATCTTTCCATTGCTCTATCATCTTTATCCAACCTCCTGCTCCTTGACCCACTCTTCCTCACAAGAGAGTTGCCCTTATGCTATGCATTCTGCCTACCCCTGCTCCACTGAAGAGCAATCGGTCATTGTGTGCATGATGATAGACTGCCAACAAAAGCATGCAACATGAGCTACAAAACATGTGTGGGGTGCTGGAAGCATGGACTTTCTTTCTTTGTACTCTTAATATTGGAAAAAGGGAAGGCAGGTTACCACTGATAACTATACAGAAGTTTCAGTCATGATTATGTTTCTGCCAATTGACAATATCTCTCCCAATAGACAACCCCCTCCCCCATTCCAGTTACTCATGGGTATGTCCTGACTGTTGGATTAGAACTGGCTACAACTGTGCATCAAACAGATCTGAGTTTGGAAAAAATAAAAAGGGCCCCTATCTATGTGCCACAGAGGTGGTATTCAGCAGGTTCTGACCAGTTCTGAACAACTTTTGAGTAGTTCAGAGAACTGATAAATACCACCTCTGACTGGCCCTGCCCCATCTATTCTCTGCTTCCTGAGTCCCAGCTGATCAGGAGGAAATGGGGATTTTGCAGTATCCTTCTTGTGGAGTGGGGAAGGAATGGAGATTTTACAGCATTCTTCCCCTACCATGCCCACCAAGCCATGCCTACCAAGCCACGCCCACAGAACCTGTAGTAAAAAAAATAGAATCCCACAACTTATGTGCCTCTTTCCTCTTAGTAGTAATTTTAAGGTTCTTAAATTGGAGTACAGGGTAGTTTAATTCGCTTTTAATTTTGTGTGTATTGTATGTTTTTAGATGGTTTTTAATTTTCCTGTACACCGCCCTGAGTCCCTTCGGGGAGAGGGGGCGGATTATAAATATAATAAATTATTATTATTATTATTATTATTATTATTATTATTATTATTATTATTATTATTATTATTATTATTATTATTATTATTATTATTATTATTATTATTATTATTATTATGCATGCATGTATATATACACATGATCAGTTTAATCTTGTTTCATCTTCTACAGTGATTCACCCAGAAATTCTTCTCATAGCTTTGATTCACTACCATATTCTAGGGAGAAACTGCCATTCTAGGATAAATGGAATCCTTCTCCAGCTCTGACAGTCATCTGAAAATCACTCTTCGCTACTGAAGCTACTGTTAAAAAATTAATGTTTGCTGCATAAGATGGACCAGACCAATTTGAGCATTCTGTTTTATGCAATAACAAAGAAAACTATTGTTTGGGAATTTAAAGAGCCCAGATTTTCTTCCTTCCATGCTTCATTTAGCTGATCTTAAAGCTTGCTATCTTTGAATAAAACTGTCAAGATTTATATTGAAAACCTTATCATCCATTTATTTGTTGAAAACTATGTAAACTGTTGGTCATTACAATTAGCGGCAGCAATTTCTATACTCTACCAATATCTTGTGCATTTTCTTTTTCTCTCCCCCCCCCCAACCCTTTGTTACCTGATTTGGTCTCCATGTTTAAATTGTACTCCCAATTTGGCTTAAATCTTAACCCTGGGTTCAAAACAACTAGGTAAAAATTTGATTGCTGATACAGTATATACAGTAAAAATAGATACCCTTATAAGCCAGATAGAGTGCGGCAGGCATGTTTGATTGGAAAAGCAAATCTATATTGAAGAACAATTACTTTATTATCCTACCCCTAACATGCTTTACTTGGGTCTACCTTCAAAAAGCATAGGAAAGCTATAGTGGATCCAGAAAGCAGCAGTATAGACAACACTTAGTGTCTTTAATGCATTCATGTAACATCACTGTTGGCTCTCAGTAAATTTTGAGATCCAATTCAAGATGATGGTACCACCTAAAGTCAAGCGCATCGTAAGACCAAGCTATTTGCAAGACTTCTGGCCCCCCATGGTTTCTGTCCATTCCATCCATTCTAGAAGAAAAGGGTTGCTGTGGATCTTTTTCATAAAACAATGCCATCTTGTTGGAATCTAAAGTTGTGGTTTCTTTGTGGCTGTGCTTGGGTCCCTCACTCATGTCTGACATCTGGATGGTCCCATCCTTTTGCAAGGCTCTGCAGACCAATCTATTTTCTCAGACATATGATATTATGCGAGCTCTGCTGATGATGCAGCTTTTGTTTGTGAGACAATAGTTTTAAACAGGGTGTCTTCAATTAAAAGAGTGTTATCTTGGATTAATCTTTGCATGTGAGTGAGCCTGAGTAATAAATAAACATGGGATGTCTTTGATAGCCTCCTCCAGGTTCTGTCTCTTATTGCGTTTGTACTGCTGGCCCCTATTTTTCTCAAGTAAGACCAGAATTAGCTATACAGTTATTTTGGGGCAGAAATCTTTTGGAAAAGGAGAAGAAAGTGTTAACTTGGCTCCATTAATTCAGTCAACAAACTGCAGAGGGGACCAGCCAATTCTGATGATACCCCTCTTGCCCCTTGCCAACTTTTTGTTGATTACAAAGGGACATCTTTTTAAAGATAAATGTTCCCCTTGCACATATGTACTAATCATTGCTGACATAGTGCTCATCTCCGTTTCAAAGCCGAAGAGCCAATGCTGTCCAAAGACATCTCTGTGGTCATGTGGCCTGCATGACTAAATGTGAAAGGCACACAGAGCGCTGTTACCTTCCCACCAAAATGGTGGGTGTCTATTTTTCTACTTGCATTTTTATGTGCTTTCAAACTGCTAAGTTGACAGAAGCTGGGACAAATAACAGGAGCTCACTCCGTTATGTGGCGCTAGGGATTCGAACCACTGAACTGCCAACCTTCTGATCGACAAGCTGAGCGCCTTAGCCACTTAGCCACCACTTCTCTTTAGGACACCTGAAACAGATCCCCCTGCTGTCCTGGGCTTGAACACTCTGAGCCAGAGTGATCCTCAAGTGAACAGAGGCCTGTCAGGATCATCTTATTAAGCTTGCTTGGCTTAATAAGAACTGATCTAGATCTCAGTCTCCTGAGATTTTGGAAGCATAGTCTTCCTGGATGCTTAAGCAGTTCTGCTAAGATAGGTTTCACAATTTGAAAGAGTCAACTATTTTCACATGAACAACGGGATGGAATTCTAATGAAAAGAAATAAACTAATGCCCACTTAAAAAAAAAAATGGTTTGAGATTCCAGCTCCAGCAGATCCGCAAAACTATCACTGGCAATCTGATATTGACAGGAACCTCCTATCTTTTTCTAATGGAACTAAACTTCTTGTCTTTACCCTATTGAATTAAATATATTAAAATCTCCCTAGACAATTAACTGCTTATTTCATCATTTTGAATCACAGCTGCAGATATTCTTCACACTAAATTCCATGTAGCTGGCCAAATTATTTATTATTTGATTGCCTTTCTACGCCATATGTTATTTAATGAATTTCATTGATTTGTTATTAATTATACCTCCATTTTTCTAGAACATGCAACATAGCTTAGTAACGTACAGCATCAGAATGGGTGTTGAGGGAAGCCCCAGATGATCTTTTCTCAGTTTTTCTCACTCCATTCTAATTTTACTGGATAACCCACATTTTTAATATTCTGGATAAGGGAGAAAACTCCCTAACCATATTTCCCACATTATGCATGATTTTAAGAATCTACATCATGCCTTCTCTCACTTACTTTCATTCTAAGCTGCTGATTTTCCTTATGGAGAAACTGCTCATTCAGGAGACTGGCAATCTTTTTTTTGTAGCCAGAAAACTTGATTGTCCTCTTAAAAATAATGTTCATTAATTCAGAAGGACTTACTATTACATATTAGATATAGGATCACAGCCTCACTATTCACATTTCTATGAATGTGACAGAAGGGTAAATGCATCTCTTCATGGTCATTTGGTTAAAATACTTTGCTGACATTGAAAACCGTGGCATCACATCACATTGAAACCAACCTGTCATCTCTGAAGTTATATTAGCACTGAACACACCTGGCCTATCATTAACTATAATCTCTGCAATGTCAAAGATTCATTGAATTGCAATCATTAGTTCTGAACCAGCATTCATCTTCGTTATCATTAGAGTCAGGCTAGAGCTCTTTTTGCTAATTTGACTTTCCATATTTTAAATATTCTAGCTTATCAATAATCATGAATTTCTAAGATCCTAAGATATTTAGAAATCTTTAATCAGGTGGGAACTCTGCATTAGTTAATCAGAAAGTTCTTAAGATTTTCAGTTTAAATAAAATATGCCCTTGCCCTGGTTATCTCATGCGATGTATAATAATAATAATAAAAAAAACCTTACAAGAGCTTCAGTAAGTTATGCTAATGAAAACCTGTCATTAAATTTTGCATGGAATTCTTCTGTACCTTTCCCTGTATTCATTTTGACTGTACATGGCATGCTAATATTAAACAGAATTGCCCCTAGTAATGTTAGAAGGAAATTAAATTGTGGATAAAATAATATAAAACAGTTTGTTTTAGTTTAGCACAAGTGTTTGTCACATATTCATCATCATCACTTCAATTTTCCACCAGGAGCTCCCTTCATTCCACTTTAATAGATGAGGAAGATTGGGCTATGAAAGAATGATTGGCCCAAAATCACCCAGAAGCTTTTATGGCTGGGCTATCATTTTGACTATTATTTTATCATCAGTATTCTAGCAGAAATTAATGTACTTTCCGTATCATTTGAGAGCCAGGGTGATGCAGTGATTAAGATATTAGATTAAGTGGTTAATCTAGTCTAGTGTAATCTTGTGTAGTCTAGACACTACCCTAGAATTCATAAGAACATAAGAACAGCTTTGCTGGAACAGGCCACTGCCCATCCAGTTCAGCATTCTGTCTCACACAGTGGCTCACCATTTGCTTCAGGGTATTCCCAAGCATATGTCTTCACCTGCTTATGATTCCCTGCAAATGGCATTGAGAAATATCCTGCCTATCTCTCCATCCTGGAAGGTGTCCATAATGATAGCATTGATACCCTTGTTCTCCATGAACTCGTCTAATCCTTTCTTCTGGCAGGGAGTTCCATAGACCAGTGATCCTCTGGGTGAAAAAGTACTTCCTCTTATTCGTTTGAGGTCTAGCTATCAAAAGTTTCATGGAGTGCCCCCTAGTTCTAGTGTTGTGCGATAGGGAAAACAGTTTTTCCTTTTCGACTTTGTCCACACTGTGCATGATTTTATAGACTTCAATCAGGTCACCTCTCAGTCGCCGTCGTTCTAGAGTGAAGAGGCCCAGCCGTTGCAGCCTCAGATGGTAAGGAAGGTGTTCCAGCCCCCTAATCATTTTGGTTGCCTTCCTCTGCACCTTTTCCATTTCCATTCCCTCTAATACTATAGTACGAGTACTGCAGTGGTAGGTTCCTACCGGTTTGGCCCGGTTTGGTCGAACCGGTAGTGGTTTGGTGGCCTGGGTGACTAGAACTGGCAGCAACCCAGGCCTGCCCCTCCCCCAAACTGGTTCTCCTATGGCACCGACATCTTGATTTTCAGTTCTGCATATGCGCAGAACAATTTTCATTGCACAAATTTCATTTTTTCCATTTTTTTACGTTTTACACATGAACAAATCTATTTATGTGCAAATGCACAAGCATGCACTGAACTGGCAGTAATGCCGGCAGCAACCCACCCCTGTAATGCTGGCTATAAAATGATAGAGATAGAGCAAACATATTATTACTAAGCAGGGTTTGTGCTTGACTCTCTTTCATATATGAGATACTGAATAGATCTTAATTTTTCCTCAGTACAATTGCTGCTCAGTAAGATATGACAAACAATGCAACACAGTATCCCCTCTATTTAAAATGAGAACAGAACTGCACATTTCTTGATTGTAGAAAAAGTAGGAAGCACTAGAAAAACTAAGTGGTTTTTGGAACCAATCACCCTACTGTTGTAGATTAGCTCAACTCTATCCCAAATGTTCAAAGGTCTGAACCATGATGTGTGTATTTCTGTACATTTGGAAAAGCTTTTTTTTAAGGAAATCGTTTTTTTAAAACTTTCACCAATCTCTTAAAAGAAAGCAGAAATGAAGAGTGCTTGCCATTACTGCCATAATCCTTGGCCCATTTTCAGTGTGGTCTGATCATAGAATCTGGTTTGTGCTTCTCCCAGGGGATTGATGGGCAGTTTGACAATTCCTGTAGAAAATGCCTACCATTATTACTCATGCTATTAAATAGTACCTACCTAGAAGCATCTCGCAAGTAAAACTGAGGGCACAGTTGTTTTGAAACACATTGTGCTTGGCTTCAGTCAGAATGTGCAATTGTCTCCCAACTCATTAGAAGGCAGTCTGATCCCTTAGGGAAGAACAGCTATCGACCCCATTGGGTACAAATAGTACAAAAGTACAAAAGGTACTTTTATTAAGAGATGTTGGCTACAGGTGGAATATAAAGTTCTCACACAACAATGCACAACTATTCTCTTGATTCTCCCAGCCCTCCCACATTACTAGTCTGTCTTTAACCAATGCAACATCATCAAGATGTTTTGGAAAACGCTGAAATATTTAAGCTGGTTAAATTCTACACTCAGGGCAAATGGCCTTGAGGAAGCCTGGAATGAACCGGATTCCAAACCACTCTTCTCTTCTTCAGTTATTTATTTATTTATTTATTTATTTATTTATTTATTTATTTATTTATTTATTTATTTATTTATTTATTTATTTATTTATTTATTTATTTATTTATTTATTTATTTATTTATTTATTTATTTATTTATTTATTTATTTATTTATTTATTTATTTATTGGACTTCTAGACTGCCCCCTCTCCCCGGAGGGACTCGGGGCGGTGTACAGGTAGAAATTAAAACCATTACAACCAATAATACATAAAACTAAAATCGAATTAAATAAACCCTGTACAAATTTATAAAAATTAAAAACTTAATCTTAAACCCAAATCACAAAATTAAAAAATACAGACTGAGGTGGGAAAGCTAGAATTAGGCCAGGCCGGCCAGATGAAACAAGTGGGTTTTGAGTTTCTGGCAGAAGGAGCGGAGATCCGTGGTCGTTCTAATGTCAGGGGGAAGGTCATTCCAGAGGGTCGGGCCCGCCACAGAGAAGGCCCTTCCCCTTGGCGTCGCCCGCTGGCACAGCCTGGTGGACGGCACCCAGAGAAGTCCCTCTCTGTGTGAGCGAATCGGCCGAAGGGATGTATGGGGCAGGATACGATCCCGCAAATAACTAGGTCCTGTGCCATGGAGCGCTTTGAAGATGATAATCAACACCTTGAAACGCACCCGAAAAGCCACAGGCAGCCAGTGCAGCCCGCGCAGGAGAGGTGTTACGTGGGAGTATCTAGAGACTCCTGAAACTGCCCGCGCGGCCGCATTCTGAACCAACTGCAGCCTTCGGGTGCATCTCAAGGGGAGCCCCATGTAGAGAGCGTTGCAGTAGTCTAGACTATTGTCCCCTCCCTAATTCTCCCCTTTGAAGCACACATATTTTTATTTATTTATTTGATTTATATCCCGCCCTTCTCCAGAAGGACCCAGGGCGGCACATATTTATTGCCCATGTGTTCCCGTTTCCGCTCCCTTCCCCATTGCTTTGATGGCAGAGTGCCAGCAAGGTGCCAAGCTGAAGAGGCTGGTTCTGACATGGCGGAACACATTTGAGACATAGTATAGTGCTGGGGCAAACATGTGGAAATATATACTATATAGTTTGTTAAACAATTTTTCCAAGGGTTTTTCATATTGTGTTGACGTAAATTCAATCCTTATCTGTCCTGGGAAGTGTATGCTTACCAGCTGTCTTGGTCTATTAACAGTGACCAAAAGAGGTCCCTAAAATGTTTCCTCTTCCTTCTCTGCTTTCTATTATTGACATCATTTCTTTATGGAATAAAATAATATATATTAAAATGTAATCAACATTAAATCATTTTCGAATCAATCCAATTGAAGTGAAATAGATTCTCGAGCATGTCTTTTGAGACCAAAATACTTCACTTGGTCTTCTCTCCACTCCTATTGTTGCAAGTCAATTTCTGCCTAGTAGAATGTATGAAATATTGGGTATACTGCAAGTCTTTAAATCTTCTGGAATTTCAGGTTAGGAATAAAATATTGTCACATGTTTTCATGGGTCCTTAAGGACCTGGAGGTTATCAGCAATTGAAGAGTGTGTAGGAATTATTACAATACTGTACAGCATCGTAAGACACAAATGAAAGAAACTCTAATACAGTTCAGAGTGATGAGATTTGTTTATTTCTTAGGTAATTTATTTCTCCTTGCAATTTCTGCAGCAATATATTATCCATTGCCAGCTTGCTGGACCTGGCACAATTTCTCCAGAGTCCTTTAGAGAAGCCATTTCAGAGTGACCCAAGATGCCCTTCATGGCTGCTGCATGAGGCCATACTTTGTCCAATCCCTTACTTTGTCCTGTTAAAACATCTCATGATGTGGACTTGGGGTTGGACTTTGAAAACATAACTTTAAAATAGCAAGTTAAGTGCTATTGCTCACCTAGAGAGAATGTCTTGGGGTTCTATACCATAAAAGGCATAGACAAAAAGAGGAGAAGGTCAAAAAACACCAAACAGACTCAGAAGAAGATTAAGAGACAACATCAAAGACAAACTACAATAGCATAAAAAAATAATAATGGTTGAGGCTCCCAGAAGTGCAAGAACCATAACTTTGTATCTTTCTCCACCCCGAAGAAGAAGAAGAAGAAGAAGAAGAAGAAGAAGAAGAAGAAGAAGAAGAAGAAGAAGAAGAAGAAGAAGAAGAAGAAGAAGAAGATGATGATTTCAGTCATTCACTCATTCTCAGTGGACAGCTTACAAGAAATAAAAAATATGTGAACAGTAAAAACCTCATCCCTCTGGCACAACAATCAATCAAACAAGCCATTTGTTGGGCTCCATGCTGATGCTGATGATGTTAGCACTGATGATGTTACCTAGTTTGGGTAATGAACTGTCTGCAAGAAAAAAACTGAGCTCAGAGAGCACCAAGGCTCCCTCATTTCAACCCTGACCTACAAATATTCTCTTTTATTAGCATGATAGCACAGTTGAAGTGATCCCTTCTCAAAGCAGGTATCTCTGAAAGCATAGGCATCTGGTACAAGCTAAGATTACATCATTCAAATAGTATATAATCTGTGTTAATCATGCAGCTGTTGCAAATGACATAATTACTGTAATTTTGCAGGCAATAGCAGAAGCGTTATCTAGGTATGTACAACAAAATGTCGACAACAGCAAAATCAGAGGTGTCCACAGAAAAAGGGTTTTAAAAAAGTCAAGATTGCACATGGTAAAAATGGGTAGGATATTATTGTGGCTCCTATCTAGTTTTTTTGGCCTTTCTTTGTGGACAATAGCTGAAGAAAAGACTCTGAGGCACCTGCAAAATACCTCTAAAGGATGCAGCTGTTTTATTTACTCCAAGGTAGCCTTTTGAATGCTTTGCATAATGCAGAAAATGTATGCCCATGACTAGCAAACTGAAGGCACAGTGCAGCAAAACTGGTCCCACTGAGAGAAAGAATGGTGCTTCCAAACCTCTCCTCCAGGAAGTCAGTTGTCTACACACCCTGATCCTAACTCCTGCTGTGTGGTAACTGTTTGGTAATTACTTTTATCATTATCAATCTTCTAGTACAGGGGTATCAAACTCATGACCCATGGGCCAGATGTGTCACACGCTGGCCACGGCAACCCCCATTTAACAAAGGAGGGAAAAGTTGTGATATATCACATCACAACAACACGATGATGTGAGTTTGACACCCCTGTTGTAGTAGGACAACTACTACTTAGTACGCCTACCTAATCTTGGCATGTGAGAAAGACAGGGCTCCAATAATCTGCTGCGTTTCTGGCAAATTTAAAAAAAGAAAAGAAAAAAGAAGAAAATGATTTTATTTTCATCTCCAGGAGGAAAAAGTTCAAGGAAGATCTGTCTATTGAATTATGTGGATTCAAACCTAAACACTATCTAGGATCAGTACAACCTTCTCCAATTTCTTCTCCACAACAATAGGTTTGGGCTGAAAGAGATGAATTGGACCAACATCACCTGGTGAACTTCCATGGCTGAGTGTATTCTAGAATCTCCTCCTTGTCCAGCACATTAAACCTTGCATCGCACAGGATCTCTAACACTGAATGTGGGATACAGGTTTGTCTAACCCAGTTACTACCCAAATAAAAGAAAAAAGTAATTCAGGTATGAGAGATGAGATGCTTCAAGCCTTGGTTCCTGATTTGCAGATGATAAGTGACAAGGGATCCAATTTCAAGGTGTACTGGATGAAAAAAAAAAAAGAGGTGGGATTTGTAAATTAAATTTGTGGAATCTATCAAGGCAGGGAGGCTATTGGAAAAAAAGGTTAGGAAGAAATGGAATTATGGAAAAGATCAGTGACTGACTACTATGTCAAATCAGTATTCATTCTTAGTGGTCACATATACCATCAACCTACAGCCTTGCCTTCCAACAGTGTATCCATTGCCATAATAGTAATCAATTTCATCCAGGATCAGAAGGATCAGAACATTAAAAAAAATTGATAAAACTGTGTAAATGGTGAATACCCAAAGTTTGACTACAATCTCAACTCCATCTACAAATCAGTGGATTTCTGAAATCCATTTTACATGAAGAAAGGTGGGGAGGAGGAGAAGAAATGGGATATATAGCAATTGCATGTCTTTTTCACCAAGATAGAGAAATTATATTTATTGAGAGTTGGCAGTATTCTGATTCATTTGGGAGTGGGGGAGGGGAGAGAGAAAGAGAGAGAGAGTATGCCCTCAATTTCACTGCACTGCACTGGTGTTCATTCAGCTGATGAAGTTCTCAACTCAAAGGGCAACATAGACTTTGTTCTAAGTTCCTATTGGAATGGAAAAGCTGACAGGGGAAAACTTACACAAAGGATATTGTGCTGTGAAAGTTTGTTCAAAGCGACACTTGTCAGATCTCTTCGAAATGAAATTGAAAAGGAAAAACCAATTTTCTTTGAGGACAAAGTTCATCTCATTTGGTGTGCTGCACCTGTCTAATTTTCCTCTGCGTAAAAGAAATCTTGACTAGGAAAATTTGAAAACATAGTTTATACCACCGCGGGTATATATCAAAATGTTTAATTCATCCCGGTCTAACATTTCCAGGCAGTAGAAATGAATCTCCTTCTGTTTGAAACTGTGATAAATACCTGTTTGGATGGAAATTATTGCACTTGTATTCTTCTCTCTTCCTGAATGTCACTTAAGGGCAATAACGTATAAAAATCTAACATTTCTGGAAGGAGAAAAAAGTTTGGTTTTTTTATAGCTGTTTCACCAATAGTGTCAACAAATGAAATCCAGAAAGAAATTCAGACTATCAGCCTGTGTCAACGGAGGTAAATAGCAGGCTTTTTCATGTACAATATATGACATAAGACAGTCACTAGGACTATAAGTCATCTGAATATCCATTTGGACAATTGTAAGAACAATTAAGCAGTTAGAGTTGTTTTCTTTTCCTGGCTTGTAACTCTTTATTTACAACTGATCACAACAAAATAAGTAGCTTTTCAAATATCTTCCAGTTTTGTTTCTGAATGTATGATGCCAACTGAGAGCAAGTTTTTCTTTCAATGGCTTAAGTGCTGGATAGGTACATAAAGACCCAGTTCCAGTCCTCTCTGATGTCAGCTGAGTTACCTTGTCCTAGTCACTCCCTCTGAGACCTAATCTGTGTCAGGTTCCCAATAAGATAGCTTTTAACAGCTTCCTCCATCCTGTTTTGCAGCATGCGTATACAAAGAGAGTTCTGCAAAACATAAGGGACAAAGACTAATGCAATAGCAATAATGTATATCATTGCAACCAATTGATGATATATAGACAAAAGAAATGGATTGCTAAATAATGATTCCAGTATTCTCAACTCTGTATACTATATACATTAAACCCAAGATTTTTGTTGAAGAGCTGAACACATGAAAGAAATGTATTGTTAAGTCCCTTCCCCACTAATTGACCTTTCACACACACACACACACACACATATATCTATATAAATAAAATTGTAAAATAGTTTGTACGAATCCACTAATCTCAAAAACTACTGGACCGATTTACACCAAACTTTCACACAATGTTGACAAGGACTTCTGATAAAAGAATACCAAATCATTTTGTACCTAGCACACGTGTGCCGTGTGCAAGGCACGCACAAGTAAAAGGTACTGACTGAAAACATTTCAAACTCCATGTAACTCCTCCCATCCGGCTGATACGTCATGGACACGTAACGGCAGAAAACCACCTTGAAGGAGCAAGGGGCAACGTGGAAAGCAACGCATGCACCTCCCTGTCTGCCTGCAGTCGCTCTCTTCCACACACACACACACACACACGCATGCACACGCACACGCACGCAGGGCGACAGGATCAGAAGTGTCCGAGCCCCGTGTGGCGGTCGCCTGGTGGGCGTGTCGGGCGGGGCAGCCGGGCACGTCTCCACCAGCTGTCTCCGATGGCCACCGAGGTGCACTTTCTGGAGCCATTGGAGAGAGATGGTGGGGGCATGGTCGGCTGTCCTGCCTGGTGCGCCTGCCAGGCGGCGGGGGCTCTGTGTCGCGGGGCTCGGGGGAGCGGCGGCGGCACGGGGCTGGTGGGGGTGGGCATGCGGTGCCCGGATGGCCACGCTCACTGTGGGAGGAGGCAGCCCTAGCCCCCCCAGCCTGACATGCCGGCCTTTTTGCTGCTTGCGGAGGGGGGGGAGAGACAGAGACAGAGAGGGAGGGAGAGACAAACAGAGAGATAATGAATGAGAGAGATCGACAGGCACACACACAGTGACAGAGAGAAAGGGAGGGGAGACAGACAGACATACAGGGAGAATGAGTGAGGGAAAAATAGACAGGCAATCATACGCAAACAGAGTGACAGAGATGGGGGAGGAAGGAGAGAGAGAGAGACAGAGAGAATGACAGAGAAAGACAGAGAAGGAGGGAGGAACAGAAGGACAAAGAGACTAATGACTTTGCCCACCACTGTGTTAGGCACAAGGGAGGGAGGAAGGGAGGGGAGGCCTGGAGGGGGTTGACTGAGGGGGGTGGTCTGGGGAGGGGAGGGCTATTTATTTAGGTAGAGGAATATAGAGAGAGGAAGAAATACAGTAGGTAGGTAAGTAGAGGGATAAACGAGAGGGATGAATACAGCAGGGAGGTAGATAGGTACAGGTATATAGAGATAAATACAATAGGTAGGTAGGTAGGTAGAGGGAGAGAGGGAAGAATACAGTAGGTAGGTAAGTAGGTGGATACAGACAGAGGGGGAAATATGGTAGGTAGGTAGGTAGAGGGATAGAGGGGAGAAATACAGTAGGTAGGTAGGTAGAGGGATAGATAGTGGGAGAAATACAGTAGGTAGGTAGGTAGGTAGGTAAGTACAGGGATAGATAGGGAGAAACACAGTAGGTAGGTAGATAAATAGAGGGATAGATAGAGAGTAAAAATACAGTAGGTAGATAGGTAGGCAGGTACAGGGATAGATAGGGAGAAATACAATAGGTAGGTAGGGGGATAGATAGATAGGGAGAAACACAGTAGGTAGGTAGGTAGAGGGATAGATAGGGAGAAATACAATAGGTAGGTAGGTAGATAGAGGGATAGATAGGGAGAAATACAATAGGTAGGTAGGTAGATAGAGGGATAGATAGGGAGAAATACAATAGGTAGGTAGGTTGGGGGTTATACAGTGGTTGTGTGTATGTGTGCAGGTGTAGATATACACACAGATTGGTTGGTCATTTAACCAGACTGGGCCACAGCAATGCTAATGTGGCAGAGTTCAGCCAGATGCCTGTAGGAGGCTCATAGCAAGACCTAAGATTGATATCCCTCTTCAATTGTTGATGTACAGCGACTGTTATTTAAAGCTTGCTAGTTGTGCTTAAGGAGGTAGCATATAGCCGTCAAGATGTATTGCCTAAAACTATCTTATCTGAACTGGTCCATTCTCTTTCCAAAAATGTCTAAATTGGTGGTAAGCATCATATCTTATATAGTTTAATTTATAGCGTTCAGTTAAATTATAGATTTTGGCAATTAATTCATTCGAATGCTGATGTAGAAAAATGGTTAATTTGGGATTAAGGTAGCTTTCTCTGTCCCTACTGAATAAATTAAATTTGACTTTGAGAACCTACTTTATATAGTATTTATTTTGCAGCACATTAATGAATGGTAATGTCTGTGGTTAATAGTTCCATTGATTCTGCCCCAAATTATTTATTAGCCTATCTGCTATGTGATGTGCAGAAGTTTCCTACCAGGCGGGAAAGTTATCATGCTTTCAACACACTTATCACTATTCTTTCCATGTTACTAATTACTATGAACACAGCTGCCTAGGGACAACTGATGTTTAATCACTAGCTATTAACATATTAGAACTAGCTTTCCACCAGAGGAAGGAATTACTACCCAGTGTGAACAAGTTGTCAGTTAAATGAGTCTTAGAAAGCAAAAGTTCTGGACTATTTTTTGAATATACTTCATCATTATTGGCCTGTACGAGTCTGTGTGCATGTGGGTACGTATATGTGTAATTTATAATCTTCCCTCCTTCCCTTGTAAAATGTATGTTCTATTATGATTCATGCAGTGGTCCACCAAGTAATAATGTTCTCATCCTTGAACAATATACAATATATAGAATATTGTACAATATACAATGAACAGAATGTATAGCTATATAACCGGACAAGATGTCACATATACTGTACATATACATACCATACATATACCCTACAGATTTACTGTTGAGTGTTTTTCTAAAAGAATGGTATCAATAACAGAACAGGTTTATCACTAATTAGAGAACAGCTGAATTGGCTTGAAAACTGGTACTGTATTCATGCACGGTGCTGGGCAAAAGTATTTAAAGCAACATTTGCATCCCATCAACTTTTGGGAACAGCTGCATCTTTCATTTAATTGTGTAAAAGCTGTCTCTGTAATCCATTGCCTTTGGATTCTCCCCACTCCCCACTCTTTTCCTTTCCAAAATATAATTGGCTTGTGCTCTTGGGACAAAAAATATTTCTCTTTGCATGGGTATTGCTATTAGATGGACCTCACCATCAACACATTGAGTATTCCCAGTGGAATGCTTGTGGGACAATGGCTGCAATAAGGAATGTGCTGAAGCATTCATTCTACTTCCCAAATAGTTTTGTTTTCACTTTGTGGTTTTTATTATCATTTTCCCCCCTTTACTTATCTGACGTGAGAGAACCATCCTGAAACCAACTGTAACAAAGCAGCCAGACTCACTGATAGGAAGGATAGGAGACAAGTATTGCACTCAAACTCATTTCAGTGATTAAAGCCATGGTTGCTACGTATCCTGGCTTGCATTGCACAAAAATGTCAGTAAACTGGCATCCCAGCAAATAGGTTAAGCCTCTGTTTAGTTTGCAGATTGGCAAACAGGCGAAGATCACTGGAATTTCAATTATTAGTGATCCAATGGGCCCCTGTGGGTATGAAAAAGGCAAATATGTATTCAGCCTTGGAAAGAGCAGTGGCATTAGAGCATTTGTTTGGAACGATTTGATGTTTGAAAGGATTTGTGATGGAAATGAAGTTGGCAAATATCATCCTATCATTTGTTCCCCACACCCCCCTTGGGCTTGGTAGCCTCTTCAATTTTTCACAAACCCTCTAAGGGAACCTTAAGTGAGTCACAAAGTTGTCAAATTTATCTTTCTTGTTCAGATGGAAGCATTTATGAATCCATATACTTGAGAGAATGAATGGCGTCATTAAGAATACCATATTTCAACTTTAATGAAATAATATATTCTAGACAAGAGAATACCAAGGTAATGTGTCACCTATAACACAGCATTTGTTTGTGTTCTGCTATCACCTTGAAAGTGTTAATCAGTTATAATTCCTTTGTACAATCCCACCCAGAGCTCCCTAGACATGATTCTGTGTTTCAAAAACAAAGTTTTTGCCACTTCAGTCAGTGTTGTGGTCTGAGGTGACAATTGTCTGCCATTGATCAAGGCCTGGCCATGAAACTGATATATGCTAAATGAAAGCAAAAGGTTCTACCAACAAAATAACTACGGGCATTTCTGTCACAAATAGTTTAAGTGATCTCCCTTCATAATTCTCTCTTTCGTTAAGAATTCGAGAGATAGCCCAAATCAACCCAGTGCCAACAAAGAGCTTTCTGGCACCTTGTTACAGCAGGATTCCTATTTACTATATATATTTGCTTGTTTGCCATTCTGTTTCTGTTTTTTGTGCCAAAAAGTAACAAGAATATTGCTGTAAAGCTCCATTTTCTACTGAATGCTGCCCACACCATCTGCCACTATTTCCCACTGCCTGGTGCCACTACTACTATGCCTTGCTGTTCAATCCTAAGCATCCAATCCTGGATATTTTAAATAATTTGCTTTCCTGGCTGAGCTGAATACAGCGCAAGCAAAAATAGGATGTGTCTGGGGAAATGAGAATACAGAATCATAAGCAAAATATGGGAATTATCTTTGCCATAAAAGCTATCCATCTCTCTCTGTCTCTCTCGCTCTCTCTCTTTCCCTGCCCCTCCCCCTCCCTATCTCCCTCTCCTATTTTCCCATACACACACAAATGTGTACACAGTTATTTAAAATGTTTTATTCTGACTTTTTGCAAAAAGGTATTTCTATAATATAATAGAAACAAAATGATCCAAAGTAAAAGAAAGGAATGTTAAGTATTTTCCTTGAAATGAGTAGGGTGCAAAATCTTAAAAGATTTTTGTCAGAGATTATTACTATCTTATTATGTCAATGGCACTGAAAAATAAAACAAAGCAAATCATACCATTGGATAATTTACTATTTATAATTCACAGTGATGGATAGTATCAAATTATCCATTGCTGGTTCACTGTGATGTAATGTAGTCTGTTTGGGTAGATCATACCATTTTATTCCCATAATGGCAGACTTCTTTCATATTGCCCTTTGTCCCTTATCACATCTAGATTCATTTTAACCAGCATAAATTCTCATTTTTATTACTATTTTGCCAAAGCTTTCTTCCCTCAGTACCTTAAATACTGAAAGGATTGTTTTGCAATTCATCATTACTGACAGCTTATATAGAAGTGCTTACGGCTGATTTTACTTATCCTGGGCCTGAAGTAAATAAGGCTGAGATGCAACTATTACATAACCAGCAATTCAAAATACTAGTGAATTCAAGCTACTCAGTACTTAGGAAACAGGAAGGACTCACTTGAAAGAAAAACTTGAAATTCACACATAGATAGAGAAACTCCTTGTATTGCTGATCTTGAGTTCACATGATTGTCAAGACTACTTGTAAACTTTGGATATTGATGCAATAGCTCAGCTTGAACTTTCTCTAGCTCTTCCATCTACTCAGTATTTCTGTGGCATAGGATATAGACAATTGGTTCATTTCTTCAAAGCATCTCTTTGTGTCACTACAAATTGGAGACTTATTTTAAGAGAAACTTTGAAATCAAGTATCCTGACCTGTTTTGCTTATGGACTATTATCCATTGAAAATTCACTTGTTGCTCATGTTGTTGTTCTTTTGGTTCTAGATTTTTCTTCTAGGGATTTTATGATTTGGCTATTTTAATTCCTGTTTTAGTGGTTACTTTTGCATCTGTATATGCAGATTTTTAGCTTCTATGATTTATATTTCATCTTACCTAACACATCTTTTTTGATAGTTTGTCCATTTAAAAACATTTTATTCTACCATCTCTATGTTTTCGTGAATTGATTTGATAGTTTCTAATAAATATATGTTTAAAACAACAATTAAAAAGCTGCTTCTGGCTCAGATGCAGTGGTGGGATTCAGCCAGCTTGCACCTATTTGGGACAACTGGTTGTTAACTTTCTAAGCAGTTCAGATAACTGGTTGTTGGAAGAAATCTCATTTTGTTTTTTTCCCTACTTTACAGGGCTAATCCTGTATGGATGGCAGTAAGGAAACATTCTGGTGTTGTTTCTAGCATAATCTTCATTGCCCTGCTTATAGAAACTGCCTCTCCGGTTAACTCTTATTACATTGTAACAGCTAAGGCGAAGCGCCCATTGACCTGAGTTGGCCACACCAATCCAATTACATGACCACCAAACCCCACCTACCCAGCTGATCATTAGGGCAGAGAACCAGTTGCTAAATTATTTGAATCCCACCACTGCCCAGATGACTACACTTAGACAACTTAGTATGTTCCAGAAACTATGTATTTTTGTTACTGAGAGGCATCTCCCCAAATGTATATTCTCATGTTTTATGGTAGTTGAGTTTCTGAAACAACACCTGGGAAAATGTGCTACTTTATCTTTGGATGTTTTGCCTAATTTAGTATCCAGAAATGAAATGAAGGCAACTAGTGATAAGAGGGAATTTAGAAGAGGAAAAAATTATTTGCTTTCTTGTGTACATGAAAAGAATAACACTTAAACAATATGTGCAAATTATAGAAATGATATCCGTTAATATAGTAAATCTGATATGCAAATCTGATTAGCATAAATTTTGAATTTGAGCACTGCAGCTGGCTGCATTGAGAGACAAGAGACATGAGAGACAATCTCTTACCCCACTAATAGCCAAATACAGTGCTCCAGAGTGTCTGTGCTAACTTATTATTGATATTACACATTAGCAAACAAATAATAAGCACTGGCTTTTGGATAATAAATGCACAGCCAAAAATCTACGAAGCTAATTTTTCTGAAGCTTAATGAAGAAGCTGTGCATTTTCATTATTCTAATCCTCAGCCATAAGCCAACTTTCATCTTGAACTTTCAAAGATTCAGGTGAACAATGCATTGGGAAATATTTCACTATTTGACAAATCAAGCCTATCAAATATTTTATTCAAGGACAAGAACTTATTAAGTGCATTTGTGAAGTAGTTTTCTAAACAAGCAGATATTATGATTTCATAGTGAAATACATTATAGTCAAAGTAGGAAACCCTGTCAGAGCATGAACTAGATGATCAATAGAATACAAGATAAACATTTTGATTGGCATGTTATTCACATTTTTAGTCTAACAATTACTTGAAAGAGAACAAATGTATGGAGTATTGTGTAAGTAAATTTTAGCGCAAAAATTATACTGTGTGCAAAATACTTTTCATTTAAAATCCTTTGAGATTGTTCTCAGCATTCTGGAAATATTTTTAGCTTATAGTGGGACCAAACCAGAAATATCTGTACTTCTTCCTGTGTTGAATCTTTACACATAGAAGTGTCTATCATGAGAAGACACTTTCTCCAAATGGTATTAGGGTCACAATGATTAGTTTTAAGTCTACTTGTAACATCATAATGGGGATCATGATAGAGGTGGGTTGCTCTCGGTTTTACTACCAGTTCACTTTGTGCTCGCACCAGACACACAGTGTTTATGTGCACAGTTCAATGTAAATTGTTCTTTGTGCATGCACAGAACAATTTACACTGAATGCACATATGCGCACACTACTAAACAACATGCCAATGTCGTCGCTGCCAAAGCAAATGGCAGCATCAACCGGGGAACCGGTTCAGGGGCGTGGCCAGCCTGGGTCACTGCCGGTTCAGCGATCCAGGCTAAAATACCATTACCAGTTCAGCCATAGCAGGCCGAACTGGGAGCAACACACCTCTGGATCATGAACCCTAACAATAATTGTGAAATAGGATTCTACAAATTGGTGCTGTCTATGTATGTCAGGGTCTGACTTCCATCATTCCTGTTCTGAATGATTCATGACAATATTGTTGAAAATGATATGAAGAAGATTTTATACATGAATCAGGTCAGAGAAAGCTAATGCGAATCTTAAAATACACCTGTACATTAAATTCCATTCTCCTTTGCATTTGTATTTATTAGAAAGTATATTAAAATAATCAGTATAAAAGAAATGGCATTAAATTACGTTGCTGTTTTAGAAAAAGGCTTTGGGATATTAGTGAGACAAGATCTTGATTAAAAGTACTTCTCAACTTATGACCATCCATTTAGTGACAGTTCAAAGTTATGATGGAACTGAAAAATTTGATTTAAACCAAGTCCTTGCACTTCCCATGGTTACATGATCGTGATTCAGGCACTTGTTAATTGTCATATATTTACATCGTTATCATCATTTGCAACCTTCCTGGTTGGCTACTGATAAGCAAAGACAATGAAGAAGCTGGGTTCATTTATCAACTGCGTTGGTTGCTTAATGACCATACCAAAAAAGTAAAATCAGGCATGACTTACTTTATGATTGCACCAAATAGTAATGTAAGTTCTGGTCCCTGGTTTAAGTTCAAGACTTATTCTGTGGCTCTCATGCTCCAAATAGCTTTCATTTGTGCTACGTGTTCAATTTGCAGGGAATATTGCTTGCATTTGAAGGGAACAATAGTGAAAATTTCATGTATGAAGAATGAATTAACATGTTATTGGCTGGTGCTTAAAAGGTCATCACAGTGACTTGAAAAATTGCCCTGATTCTTTCGGTTCAGGTATGGTAATCATATATGAAGGAATGTCTTCTCTGCTTAATTAAAACATAATACAAGAGAATTATGGGAGACAGAAATGGGTTCATTGAAGTTTGTGCCCCTTTAGTTACATCTTCCTCTAATTATTGGATGATGCCTCCAAAATCTTCAGGTCTCTATTAGAGAGATCTGTTTTAGAGAACAGTTGACTGAACCTGTTGGTCTAAAATTGTTTTCTTTTGTTATTGAAATTTTTATCCAGTCACTTGCCTCCCCTGCACCCAACATTACAGTTTAGAGACCAAATTTAATGAACTTCAAGAACACAGACAGATATTCAGGATGGCAACTGCAATTTATAAAGAATGTGTTAAAATACTCATACAGATTATATTTAATAGACTTTGGCAGCGTAGCCATGGAAGATATCTAATGTAATTCACTCTTTAAAGTTGCAATTTCAGACTTCATAAAGTTGGTACCTGCATATATGTTTGCATTAATAATGTTTATCACTAAAACGTAAGTTTTATGATAGCTTAACAAGATTTTAATGTGCCATTGTCTTTCTCATATAAGGGCAGAATTCACTGTTACTTCTTTGTACTTATTCAGGTGATATCACTTGAAATTCAGATTTTCATTTCCTGAAATTTGCAATGATTATAAACCGATTCCAAAAGGTTCATGTTAGATAACCAAATTTAAGAAATCTTCTTCATTGGGACTGAGTAATTTAACATAGCTATGATCCTAGTCCATATAATCTCAAATATTCATATATTTATTTCTCTACTGCATCATTTACTAAGGACTCCTGAAAGTTCACAATAAAAACAATACAATATTAAAATTCCCATAGGACAGATTTAACATTCACAGTACCTATAAAATCATTTCAAACAATGGTTCCCATAAAATATAACACCGGACCCATTATGCAACTCACACAGATAAGACCAATCATCAGAAATCAAATGCTTGCCATCACTGGAAAAACTCTATCTTGGCAACTTTGTTAAATTAACATTGAAGGGCTATATCTGCTTTCTAAGGGTTATACTGCTCCATTAGACCAGTGTTTCTCAACCTTGGCAACTTTAAGAGGTGTGGATCTCAGCTTCCAGAGTTCCATAGCTAGCCAGGCTCAATTCTGGCAATTGATGTCTACATATCTTAAAGTTGCCATGGTTAAGAAACACTACATTAGATTGAAACTGCTGCCTAGTAACAGCAGTTCCTGACCTCATCCCTGCTTAGTTCATGAAAGCTAAGGGGGAATATTAACAACACCCACTGAGCTACTCTGATTATATGGGTTGGTTGCAGTTGGAGAAAGCAGTCCTGCAGATACTAGGTTCCAACTTTGCATAGTGTTGTGCTGTGAATTGTACCTAGATACAGTATGTACAAGCTTGCAGCACAGCAATAAGCAGGCCATAAGCAGTACCCAACAGGATATTTCTCCTTATTGCCTGAATGTGCTCTGGAAAATGGAAATATATTTGTAACAGATGTGGGAGTGCATGGAAGAACAAATGGAAGAAATCTTGACAGGGCTGCTAAATATTACTTTCATGATGTTGGGTAGAAGTTACATGATACACTGTAGAATATCTTGCTGAATTCAGGGAGTCCAATAGGAAACAACGCAAGCAATAATTCTTACTTTAAGATGAAAGGTTTATTGTTTCTAATAATTTGGAACATTAGAAATGAATAGATATAAAAGATATAATAGCAGTAATATACTTGCATTAATAAGTCATTGCAATGGCTAATGGTTCACAGAAGATCCTACATGGACTGCTATAAATCAAAGGGCCCCGAGCTGATCTTGAACTCTATCTTTTATACTGTTCTTCTAACCACATACATGCTTCACAACTTCACTAACTGTCACTTTCCGTGAACACCTGTGTATATTACTTTCAATTCCTCATTTCCACCAGTTTCATTCCTCCTGTTTTAAATGAATCCATACAAATGCATATTTTGCAAAAAAAAAACATATTTCACAGTTAACAATGGCTCAGCAAGATTACACATATTTCTGGTAAATTTTGAAATCATCCTAGCTAAAAACTTTGGTTCGTAGCTCTTTCTTCTGGGGCCTTCTACTATCCATAGGACTTATTGAAACTAATAGATCAATAGGCTATATTTCGTGATTCTCACAAGGATTAGATAAGATCAGAGTGAGTGATTAATAAAACCATGGTCAACTTCCTATAAATTATACTTTATATAGACCTACATTGCCAAATGCTGAAAAGAAGATTCCTGCTCTATTTGTTGGAGGAATTAATATGTCTATCCCTGACAGTTGGAATTTCATCTGATTAAGAGCTAGAGAAACCATTCTTTTTAATAAAAGGTTTATTTCATGAAATATATGGAGCATAGATAGCTAGTCTTCATCCCAGCTAACTATATTATTTCTGATGACAATCAAAAGAGCAAGTATGCTTGGAAAAGCAATTTTTTGGACAAAGACTAGATAGAGAGAGCTATAAAGATACGGTATTTAGAAGAATTTCCCATGATCTTTTTGGTCAGTAGGTAATGAGCATCTGGAATCAGATTTCCAAAACTCTTCTCTTTTAAGGAATTCTAAGTTGATCTCTCAGTGAACATAAATAAGGATGTATATTCATTTGTTGTTTTAAAGCAGGGGTCAGTTTTAGCTTGCATGAAGCCCTCCTTAACAAGCATATGGTTCAGCTTCTTGTCCCAGCTCTAAGCACTTGCTTTAGGCTGTGAACATTCTCCTGAAGCTTGCACACTAGGTCATTTTTCCTCGTTTTTCAAAGTTCTATATATAGATGTCTTTCCCAATTTCTCTGTATAAGAATGCTGTTTTCACATTACTTCATTTCGTTCTGCTGCTACATTAATCCAGTGTTCTGACTGAAGTATGTTTGACCATTGATGCAAAAGTCTCATAATAGTGAGTCACTTTTTTGTGCCATTTTTGAATATATCCTTTAGCCATCAATCTTTAGGGCTTTAGGTTCTCGATTTTTTATCTGGCTTCATATTTTACCTTGTAAAAACAGTTTTATCTCAGTGTTTTCTTTCTTGTAATTCAATGGGTTTTGATAGCAGGATCTGGTGGTCAAAATTTTTTAATTACTATCATGTAACTAGGGATGTGGTGGCTCAGTGGCTAAGATGCTGAGCTTATCTATCAGTAGGTCAGCAGTTCAGCTGTTAGAATTCCTAGCAGTTCATAATGAACTGAGCTCCCATTAACTTGTCCAAGCTTCTGCCAATCTAGCAGTTCGAAAGTACGTAAAAAATGCAAGTAGAAAAATAGGGACCACTTTGGCGAGAAGGTAATAGTGCTCCATGCACCTTCGTCATTTACTCATGCTGGCCACATAACTATGGAGAAGTCTTTGGACAGCACTGACTCTTTGGCTTAGAAACAGAGATGAGCACCACCCGCTAGAGCTGGGAATGACTAGCATGCATATGCGAGGGAACCTTTACCTTTACCTTTACCGTGTAACTGGTTTTTTAATTCCTTTGGATCAGGTTTTTACCATCTTTGTTATTGGATGGTTTTGCACTTTCGCAAACAGAGCCTGTGTGCAATTTGGAGGTCCTTCTGGACTCACAGTTCCTGCTGAAAAGAGGCAGTCAGGACTAGAATGACCTTTGCATAATTTTGTTGCTAATTGTACCTTTCCTAAATCAGAGGGAGCTATTCATGGCCACTCATCTCACTTCCTGGTTAAACTACTGCAATGCACTCTACATGGGGCTGCCCTTGATGAATATCTAGAATTTTCAATGGGTGCACAATGCAGCGGCACAATGCAGTGCTTCTGGTACAACACAATATCACACTTCTGCTTCTGGAGCTGCATTAGTTACCAATTACTGTTGAGCATCTGGAGGTCCCCCAAGACCTGGGCATGCCTGGGAATCCCAGAAAATGAGTGAGCTAGTGAAATGGCCCTTACATTTTCAGTTATCATTCTTTCTCTTTCCTAGAGGTTTTTACTCCTAATTGTGTTGGAGGAAGTGGTTACAAGTATTCCTCAACTCGCAATCATATGAGGCCAACATTTCTGTTGCTAAGCAAAGCAATTAAGTGGGCCTTGCCCCATTTCATGATCTTTTCCCCAAAGTTGTTAAGCAAATTTCTGCAGTTGTTAAGTGACTCCTGTGGTTGTGGATCTGGCTTCCTCCTTTGACTTTGCTCATGGATAGCTGGCTGAGAAGTTTACAAATGGTGACCACATGTATCCAGGACAGAGAAAACCATTATAAATACATGCTGGTTGCCAAGTTTCTGAATTTTGATCACAAAACCTTGCATATGCTGCAACAATTATAAGTGTGAGGACCAATTATAAATCATTTTTTCAATGTCATTATAACTTTAAAAGTCAGTAAATGAATGATTGTAAATTGAGGATTACCTGAAGTGTGTTTCAGGAGAATGTATCTCCTGAATGGCAGGGATGACAAATGAAGCAGATTTTAAACACTTTAACACAAAATAACAGTCCATAACTATCAATATTCCAAAAGGAAAAACTTTAACACAAAGCTCAAAGGTGTCCAAATGAGGAGATTAAAAAAAGTGAAGAAGATAACAATGATTGCATAGGTAAAGTCCTTTGTGACTATTTCACATGAATGACACATGCATTTGTAACTGCTCCCTTAGGATGGATAAGGACACATCCTAACTTCAAGAAGGTAGAATATATCATAATGTGGGGTTCATCACAAATATGATGTGGAAGAAAACTGGCCTCAAGTCATATAAGATTTTAATAGACAATGATAAGCATGTTGAATCATACCGGAAACAAATTGATAGGTAATTTAATAAAGATGTAAAATGAAATGACTCACTGGTTAACAAACAGGCAACTGCATTTTGTACTAAGTGTAACTTTGATGGATCATCAAGGCTAGCCCCATGGGAAGCAAGTGCAGGGTCCAATTGCCAGATAACAGCCACATCGGTAAATGTGGGAGGTCATTAGTAGTGCTTTGTATTCAAGAAAACAAAGCAGAGATGAAGGATTCTGAGATTAGAAGAAAGAAGAAGGAACAAAGATGAAATTCCTGAGTCTATATTTTACTAGATTTTATGGTCAGTACAATATGGATGTTTGGATGCTGCAACAAAAGTCAACCATCCAAACGTATCACTCCAACATTTTAGGAAATCCGGTGCAATCTTTCTTATAGCAGATACACTGAAATCACATAAGCAATAGCTCTTTCCCTGTGTTGTTCCCCAGCAACTGCTATTAAATTACCAGGTGAAGGATCTAAGCACTAATATTAGAATAGCAGCATAATGAAATGGAACAAAAGGAAGGGGAGCAGAATCATCTGAAAAAGTAGAGAAGTGTAGAGAGATAATAAGATAAACAACAAATCCTGGAGGAAAGGAGGGGACGGATACTACCCAGCTCTTTTTCTCTGAGCACCTCTTTGTCTTTCTTTCTTCCAAAATAGAAGCAAGATAAAATTGTGCTTGTTTGATATTGAACTCACCTGGATGGCTATATCTCCTCCTCCTCCTCCTCCAAAATGAGCATGCCAGGGTTGTTTTGAAGTGTGTTTACTGTGTACTCAAATAGTTTTTGAAAATGACTGAAAACTATCAGCATCTCTTTGTCTATTTGGAACATTTAGAAGCCCCTATTTCTCAACATAGTAAGAACTGGGAAAACTCACTTTAAGCAAATAATGTCCTCTTTATAAAAAATATTCATGGATCAAAGAAATATAGTGTTGCAATTTTAGACCGAGACACTAATCTGTGTGGAAAGTGATTCTTTTCAGCTTACGTTGGATAAGAAATCTTTTATGATTTACAACCCCCAGGAGCTTAAAATGGTCCTGTAAGAGATATCTCTTCTGAGCTTTCTCTCATCAGTTCCAATATAGAACTGCAAAACCTCTGGCCAAATTGTTATTCCTGCATGTTTTCTATTTTTCATGGGTTGAGAAACCTCCTTCCCAACCTGAAATCTTTCCTGTTTATCCCCCTGGAAACAAAGCTCAGTTTCTGCCTGGGTTTATGACAAAAAGATAATATAATTGTCCCTGGAAAGGCAATCTTTCAAAAATTGGAGGGATGAAGTAACTCTTTTCCTCCACCTCCTCCTCCTCCTCCTCCCCTCAAAAAAATATATTAATCAGCTCTCTTACAGAACAAGATTAGTAACTGATATTATGTACGCTCAGAGGGAAAACTGTGGGGGATTGAAACTTGGCAGTGCCAATATAGTAATGTTTAAGTGCCAACTCAATTACAGTTAGGATTCATCTGCCAGTCTTTGCAACACTTTATATTTAATTATTCCAAAGTGCAGTAGGAGTGAGAAGAGCTCTTTGGATTTGCATTCAGTGTGCAGGCTCATATTTCCTCTGCTTTTCACTTTCTTTCAGTTGTCTTATTGTGTCCATTTTGAAATGAAATGCAGAAGATTGGACACACAGAGTATTTACAATCAGGGTTTTCTCTTAATTATTCTCTACAAGCCATTATAAAGTTGTGGCATATTGCAACCATTTTAGTCACACAGTTATTTACATGGTTATTCAAGATTTTTTTTTTAACTTAGCCAATTATTGACTTAAATGGGAATTAAGAACCTGTTGGTCTAGTGAGCACAGTCATGGATTTTAAGAGTATTTGCTAGATAATCTCATAAAATAGCTATGATAGGGAGAGTTGCCCATTCACAAAAAATATATGGGAGTTATGAGTCATACATTGTCAGTTTATCAAAAGGCAAAGTCCTTTCTTCTCTTGTTTATTTTTACCTGCTCTGTTCTTTCTTTGGTAACAAGTCACTTTGCACATCTCTTCGCTATGTTTATTTCCTAAGAAAGCCTTTGATGTCCATCTGAGAAAGAAATTACATTTTGAAAACATGGTGTCATTTGGCTTTTTTAGAACATCACATTTAAAGTGATTTACTTATTTAAGTTAACCTAATTTTCAAAATGTCCAATGTGGCAGAAGGACTGTTAAGTATTGAGGGATGGTATCATGGTGGAGTGTCTCTATGACTCATTCTCGATTCCTGCTGGCTATAAGAACAAGTTTATAGAGCTTTATTGGCAGGATTTTTTTTAAAGAAATGGCTTGCCATTGTCTTTTTTCTATGTTTGGGAAAAAGTGATTGCTTCAAAATCACCCAGCTAACTTTGTGCTTAAAACTTGAACTAGAATTGATGGCTTCTTAGGTGATATTAACCATTATCACATACTTTCTTGATAGACCCTGTGCCTTAATGACAATGAGTTGGGTCTAATTTAGTATGATGATTATGTGCTATCAAATTGTTGTCCACTCTTAATGATCACTTAGACAGATAGTGGCCTTGATGATCTGCCTCTAACCTGGTCCTTCAGCTCTTTCAATGGTGCCCCCATCACCACTGTAACTGAATCTATCCACCTTGCAACTGTCAACATCTTTTTCTCTTTCCTTCCACCTTTCCCAGCATTAGAGTATTATCCAGAGAGCTAGGTCTTCACACGATGTTTACAGCATGTAAAAAAAACACCACAACAACCATAGTACATAGATTCAAATACCCTACATAAGCTTACTACGAGGTTGTTAGATAAATCATATCTTACTCAGTGAAATCTAGGAATAACTGATAGGTAGGTAGGAGGAGAGAGAGAGTAGGTCGCTAGGTAGATAGAGGGGAGAGAAAGAGAAATACAGTAGGTAGGTAGGTTGGTAGAGAGTGTAGATAGGTAGGTAGGTAGAGGGCTAGAGAGAGAGAAATATAGAGAGATAGAGAAATACAGTAGATAGGTAGGGAGAGAGAGAGAGTAGGTAGGTAGGTATATAGAGGGGAGAGAGAAATATAGTAGATAGGTAGGAAGAGAAAGAGTGTAGATAGGTAGGTAGAGGGATAGAGAGAGAAAGAGAGAGAGAAAGAGAGAGAGAGGGAAATACAGTAGAATGGTAGATAGGTAGAGAGAGAGAGTAGTTAGGTAGGTAGATGTTTCCAGGTGTATTTACCCATGTGCTGGAGAAGGAAATCACTGACCACCTTTGGAACAAAACTTTGTTTCTGCAGGCACAGTACATGACCAACATAATTCTCATCAATCATTCTAACTAAACAGCACTTCAATAGGAAAAAAAAAACTTTTTGGACTGTGAAAACCTCCCCCAAATGGCCTGTTTTTCACCAAAATGGGCCTGTTTTTTTCAAATAAAAGGCATGAATAGCCTTGGGGGGGGGCTTGCAGAGTGCTCCTGGGGGGCCAAAATGAGGAAAAATGGCCCGCTTTTTTCATGAAAACGGGCCATTCTTTGGTCAAAAAATTGCATGCATCGCCTTATGGAGGTTTATAGAGTGCTGTTGGGGGCTGGGAGGGGGCAAACCCCCCCTGTTTTTTGCTCATTTCTGCCCTCCCCAGCCCCCAGGAGCTCTCTGGAAGCCTCCATTAGGGTATGGGCACGGCCATTTTGGTGAAGGGGTGGGGTTTCAGGAGGTAAAAAATGCTGTATTTGATGTATAAGATGCACCCAGATTTTCAGCCTCTTATTAGAGGAAAAAAGGTGCATCTTATACTCCGAAAAATACGGTAGTTTATGTATGTAAAATACATCACACACTTTAAATGTGTGATTGGAGTACCTGGAATTATAATGTTGAGGTCAACGGCACAGAAGCAGCTTACATTCTTTGATATAACACTTTCTCCCTTCTGAACATAATGTTCCCCATTTGTTCATGAGGAAGTAAGAAAGCTAGTGATGTTGTGAAGTTTAAATTACTCATGGTGTTCCTGATGTATAATGAATCAAACATCATTTTCTTCTCAAGAAATTCTTCTCTGGTTATATTACATACATTTCAATCAAGCTATTCTCTTTCAGGATGAACAGTATTATGCAGAACTCAGAAAAGGAATAAAAAATATTAGTAACCTAAAAGCATGAAAGGCATCATGCAAGAAAATAAAAACACCTAAAGCTGGTTCACACAAACACAATTCACTATTTTCCTCCATATTTTTCTATCCTTGCAATCCATCTTTGTTTCTATCAAATACACTAATCACTTTATATACTGTCTTTTGTTCTTTTGTTTTGTGACTCAGTAAGAAAGTCAGCATTGGGAGTAGGAGGGATGTTAGTATTTTGCATTTTTTTAAATATACTTTGCCTCTGTGTTAAATAACATTTTACACATCACCATGGTCACTGATGACAAATTTCATAGAAAAGTATCATTTAAACATTCTCAAATACTACTTTTTGTAGGCTCCAAGAAATAGAAGGCCAGCCAGCTCATAGAAAAGGGGAGTTTCATTTTGAGTTTATATGGCCAAACATGGTCAAACTCCTTAAGCTAGTTTTGATCAAACACAAAGCTGCAACCAAAGGATTTGTGTGATAGCTATATCAAACTGTGCCCTTAACAGTAAACAGAGTTGGAGGCTTCTGGATTAGAGCACACTGTGTTTAAAGAGCTGCCCTATTTAAGTCCATTTAAATACAAAAACATGAAAGAAGAAGGAGACAGTGTTTTCTAGTGGTTAAAGGGATGGGTCTGGTCCAGGGAGAGCCAAGTTCAAATCACCATTCGACACTCACATAATAAAGAAATAAGAGGGTAGTGTTTTATAGCAAATTCATTTGCTAAGGAAAGGTCAGAGGAAATATAGCTTCTACCAGTTTCTTTTAATTTAATGTAAAATATTTTAGTGTCACAATCCTGGAGGTTTAACAGTATATTACATGTTAGCCTATTATAGCTTATAGGAAAGTAATAACTTTAAAAAGTAGAGGCTAATGGGATCAATTGCAAATTAGAGCTTTGCAGATTTTCAGGTGGATGTTTGGCTTTGAGAAGACTGTTCCTTCAAAGCTGTTTCACAAAGCGTGAATCCCTTGCTTCTATGAACTCACTGTGCTGTTCTCTGCAGATACATGGCACCAGTTGAAGCAGCTGGATGAGGCATTGGGAGAGATACTGCATTGGACTGGATGCCCTTCTACCTCTTACAAGTTTTAGAAAACAGCTTTGCTGTTAAGGTGATTCCAAGACATCACTGAGGCAAGTCCTATTGCCTCTGTATGTGAAGTACAAATCAAAGCTGCATCACGTGAAGTGTTAATACCACTTTATAAGGCTTTGGTAAGGCCACACTTGGAATACTGCATTCAGTTTTGGTTGCCATGATGTAGAAAAGATGTGGACACTCTAGAAAGAGTGCAGAGAAGAGCAACAAAGATGATTAGGGGATTGGAGACTAAAATATATGAAGAACAGTTGCAGGAACTGGGTATGTCTAGTTTAATAAAAAGAAGGACTAGGGAAGACATGATAGCAGTGTTCCAATATCTCAGGAGTTGCCACAAAGAAGAGGGAGTCAAACTATTCTCCAAGGCACCTGAGGATAGAACAAGAAGCAATGGGAAGAAACTAATCAAGGAGAGAAGCAACTTAGAACTCAGGAGAAATTTCCTGACAAAACAATTAATCAGTGGAACAGCTTGTCTCCAGAGGTTGTGAATGCCCCAACACTGGAAGTCTTTAAGAAGATGTTGGATAGCCATTTGTCTGAAACTGTATAGGGTTTCCTGCCTAGGCAGGGGGTTGGACTAGAAGACCTCCAACTCTGCTATTGTATTATATTGCATTACCCAGGGCTATAATGAGTCCATAAATGAACATGTGTTTCAGCTCCACTGCCCTTCTGATTTTTGTTTCTGATTGCATAAATTTGGGGGTTCCTAATTAACTATTGTATGCTCTTCCTGTCTGTCCCACCCCTCTCACCCCCCACCACACCCCTCCCAGGAATCTCACATGGCCCGTTTTGGATGCAAGATAAGTGAGGGCTTATATGGAGGCTTGGAGAGGGATAAAACAGGCCTCACAGAAATTCCGAAAGGCTGGAAACAGGCTCATTTCCCGCCTCTGAGGGCCTCTGGAGCCCAGGAGAGGCAATTTTCATCCTCCCAGAGGCTTGAGGAAAGCCTCTGAAGCCTGGGGAAGGTGAAAACACCCCTCTTGTCATAGTGCAGGAGGCCAACTAGGCTATGTCCATCATGGCTATGCTGACCCAGCAACCAGAAAGAAAACCCATTGCTGAACTTTTTGAAGCCAACCTCTGATTTTAGTCCTTCAGTCTCCAAAGATAGCCCTGTAGCTACATTTGTTAGAAAAGGAGCCAGCCTTCCAGGTTGCTGGTATGGGTCTCTTCCTCTCTATCCCTTTTCTTTCTAACTTACTCATGTTATTATGTTGCTGAGTAGAAAGTGGGTGATTTTCTAATGCTTTGCCAAGAGAGCTAAGCTTCACTGAAAAGGCTGAGGAAAGTAAATAGTAAATTGATTGCAAATACCATGATTAAATAAGGTTGTTAAAAATATAATGAGCATGTTAAAGATGCCAAAAGTGGAAAAAACAAACAAAGTAGTTTATATTGTATCTAAGAAGTGAGGAAAATGTGTATAATAAAACTCCTAAGTTTTAGAGAAAACAGATCTTGGAAAAAACATTAGCATCTTCTCGTCATCCCCCCTTCTTTAGATTTTTTTAAACCTTCCTGTCAAATTTCCAAGAGGAACACTTTTTAATTGGTTGCCATGTAAAAGTTAACTCAACAATTAGGAAAATTACTGTGGTAAACAAGAGGAATATTTTGCTGGTTGCTGAGTAGAATTTTCTGCCAGAAACTCTAAGAGGCCTCAGGTTGTTGTGCACATATTGAAGAGAAATAAAGCCTGAATACAGACTAGCAAACCAACCAGTATTTAGCTGAATAGTTTTTCTCCATTTCTCCAGGGAACTGTTTTCATTCTTAACTGCCAATTAAAAATCTGTTCTGATTGTTGGGTGCATTAAAAGGATAACTTAAAAGAGAGGTTGTTTTTTTTTTAGATTACTTTTAGGTACGTCTTGAGCACTCTTTTTAAGCACCCAACTCTGTTTTGTTCCCTAACATAATGATTTCAGAAGAGAAATTCTTCCTCACTTGCTGGTGCAGAAAAATAAGTATGAGCCTTTATTGCTGTCTAGGTAGAAACTATACATAGAGGGAAACCAGAACACCAAACAAAGAAAAATCCAAGATATCTAATAAGTTGTGACCATTTTAGGTGACGTTAACACTACCTTTTCCCAAACTCATTCTTGCTTTTCATTTTTCTTTAGGCTCTCTTAGATTAGGAATGGCAAATATATTTTTGCAATGTTTCTGAGCTACCCCATTGCATTTTTCTTTCCTGGAGAATGTTCCAAAGGTGCTTTTTCAAAGGCAACTGGACTTTCTTATTTTTCTTCAGCTCTGTGCTAAAGAAGCTTCTGGGATGAGAAGTGAAAAATATTCAAAGAAAAACAAGAAAGCCCAGTTGCCTTTGAAAAAGCACCTTTGGAACAACTATGGCAATGACTGAGAATCTCCAAAGACACTTTCCTGAAGCAAATGCAAAGAGCCCTCTCCCAAACTATGTAAAAGTGAAAGGTTGGTAGGTTTGTCCCTAGGACTGTAGGTGTCCTTTTATTTTTTAGATGGCAGAAAGCAGAACACCTTTTTGATTTTTTCTTCTTCTGCATCTTTGATTGGGAGTAGGAAATGTGAAAAGAAGATGATGGCAGCAAGTACCCATCAAAGTAAATCTCTATTGCATCTCTCAAGGCTAGTCCTGATTATCCATTGCATAGTGGTATTGTTACTGTTACATCAGCCACAATGGACACCCCTGGCTTAGAGAGAGGACTGTAAAGCACTGTAAAGTGGTATATAAGTCTAAGTTCTAAGTACTATTGCTATCATAAATTAGAAACCTGTTTTACACACATTCAGACTCTTTAAGATGGATGAGTTAAATAAATATGGTAGGTGAGGTGATACACCTTGGCTATAGGCTGCTTAAGGAAAGTTAATTCCTTGTGAACAAACTATGACATTTGGCTAAATTCCAATGGAGCCTCCAAATCTCCAATAGGTGCCAGGTTTCTCTGATCTATAGCAAGTGGGCTTCTTGGAGGTTGGAAAAGTGAACATTGGTGGGTACTGAGAACTATTAAATTACATGGATAAATTGTTGGGAAGAATTAAGTAATACAGCCAATATATAACCAATTCAGAAGAAGAGTTTAAACAAATATCTACATTTTTTATATAATCATATTTCATTCTTGTTACATAACTTTTCCACCGAGAGATCCATGGAAAATATTAACACTGAAAATGATCAATCTGAACTCAAAGCTGGTTGACTTTTTAGGAAACTACATCTTTTTGAGCCTGAAGGAAGACAAAAACCTATCTTGCTTTAATCCTGAAACTGCCGTGTTGATTTATACTTCAAGATTTCAGTTCCACTTTTACAGAAAAAACATAGAAACTAACATGCTGAAGAAAAATACCATAGCAACTAGGAAATGAAATTCTTGAGATTATATCCTTCTGTAGGAACTAAACCTGTATTATGAAAGTTTTAAAAAATGTGGTGGTCTTTGTAGGTGTATAGAAACCTGTCCATAGGATTCATGTATACCTAGTTTTGGTGAGAATCTATCCCTAACAAATCTATTCTAACAAAGATTTTAAGCATATCGGCAGAAGTCAGTTACGTACAATCCTACAATCATTAACCTCAGAAAAGAAGTAATTGGGCAAGGCTAGTAAATAAATTTAGTTAAATTTAATTTCTGCAATTCTTGGCATTTGACATGTGGAGGTCTTTAGAATTTCTTGTGTGGATAACAATACCATGCATGTTGTTTATCTTTGCCCTCTATTCATGTTGTTATTTTATAGTATACAGTAAGTCTATAATGTATCTATATATACATTGGCAAAATGGTGCACCACAGGATAGCAGTTTTTGAATGACACTATCTCATATAGGCTAACATCCAGAATACATCCAAAATCTTGGACCTGTGATTCCTGAGGGAAGAAAATTTGACAATATTATATCCATTTTAGTGCTACTAGCTGCTGATGTACTGCTGGATAACTATTATAGTAATTTGATTTTCAGTTCGTGTCCATGACAGTTTCCCAGCAAGTTTTGCAATCTCTTACCTCCCCCCCCCCCCCTACCTAGCAGCAGTTCTTGATATGCGATATGTACAAAGTATGGTAAAAATAAGGGTGTTTTTAAGTGTAGAGATTATCTTAGCATAAATTCAATGTATCGATATTTCCATTCTTCTGTCAATTCCTTACTTTCTTTGCCTTACTATGTCTTATTTCCTTTCTGTATCTGAAAAACTTTGCTTAACTTGGAAAAATGTATTACTAAGTTTTGTCCAAATGCTGTCACTGCTACCCATTCAAGAATGATTATGTAGCTGGCTAGCAACCCTTAGTTTGATTCTGATATGATCTATTATAATAATTTTGGAAGGTTTGCTCTTGCTCTGGATCTTAGCATCCACATACTCAGGTCAATTCTACATTATTCTGAAAACTCCCTAAAATCCTTTCCATGTAGAATGGTTTCTTCCTTTTTCCAATCTCTGTAGTAGGACTACAAAACAGAATAAATAGGCATCTCTCCACCATTTCCCATGATCTCATCACTTAAAGGCAGTAGTTTGGGCACATGATAGTAGTCTACATTCCAAGGTCATCCTGGTTTGATTCAGAGTGAATTAAGAAATCAGTATACATGTTCCCTTCCTTTTCCTTTTTAATAAGGCATTTTACTTGAACAAACGTTACAAGATGTTTAAATTTCTTCCCCTTACTGAACTCCCAAACTGCATGTTGAAGAGTGAGATTCAAGGACAAAGTGACACATCAATCTGGTCTCACATGTATTAAAAATATGCCACTGAGTGTGAGTTTGGGTATTAGCCCAAGTTTGACGTGGCCTGTTATATACTCAAAGTCTACCTTGATTTTCCTTGAAAATAACATTAGAGGTCATTTTTTAGTTTTTACAAAGGTTGCATTTATGTTTATCGGAAAAAATATGCTGATTTTCCCCCTTAGAGCATGTTTAATTGTTAAATTGCTTAGAATGGAGTTGTAACACATCACTTTGGTTCTCAACTTCCCTTTAGAGACTTTATTTGCTTGTGGTGTAGCATAAAAAGCCCCTCAATTTTCAGAAGCAAATGAAAAGCATTATAACATTAGTGGGCTGTTAAAACAAATAGCCATGAAACTCTCAGAATTGCAAACATAATACAATGCACATTTTCCTGGTATCAAGATATACAATTAATTACATCAAGCTACACTGGTCCCCGTTTAGTAATAAAAGGCTGAAATCACAGTTCCTGTAGGATTTAGTTCTAAAGATTGCATAATTGAATTACTCACTAGAAAGAGAGAAACTGAGAATGAGAGAGATGTTTCAGCAATACAAATTAATACTTTTTTCTCTCCAAATGACTGCTAAATAAAATGAAGCAATTCAAACTATATTTAGGCTTACCACTACCCCGCCCTTCCTCTTCTTTTCAGTATTAATTATATGCACCAGAGATATTGGCAAGAGCAATCAACAGCCAACTCTTGCTAGTTCAATGCCAACTTCACAGAGTAATCAGAGTCTGGTGGGATGTATTATAAAAATTGCCAGACTGGGTCATTATAATGTGCTTTTGAAAGAATTATGCATATTCATTCTCCACATTTAGTGACTGAATGACAACGAGCAGGTGAGAACATCAGTGTGATACATCAAGCAAGACAGTTGCCATTATGAACAAAACATAAAAGAGTGTGACAAGAGCTGAGAAATGGTACGAGTGTGCCACACATTCCTTGCAGACATTGTTTTTCTTTGATAGTTAAATGAAGCTTGCTGGAGAGAAGGTGATGTCTTACTGTCATCCCAGCTAACACTTTCCTGACAAATTACACGGGTTGCACATTTTCTTATAAAATTCATCACACGTTATCTTTCTTCCATCCTTTAAAATACCTTCCACGCTGTAAAGGTAGGAAAAGTACCCTTTTCTCCTGACTACCTTTGTTAGATACCAGCAATCTTTTCCTGGGAAATGGAAGGCTTGATTAATCAATAATCAACTCAGAATCTTGAAATAATGAAAGGTAAAATTATATCATGCCATTGCTGAGTGACAAAAAAAATCAGCTCTTCTCCCTAATTGTACAATATGTACTGGCAGTAAGTCATGTTTTCGAACTAAACAATAAATGAGAAAGCTATTTTATGAAATTTACCTTTTCTCAATAAGGGGAAGATAGCATCCAAGAATGGGTTATCTCTGTCTGTCTCTATCTATCTTCCGATTGCTATCTTCCCCTTATTAGAAGAGGCGTATCAGGTAAGTACCAACGCCCTTTCTCTTTTTTCCACTTCTCATCAGGGTTCCCCCCCCCAAAAAACCTGTAATATTGACAAGATGTTGTTTACTATTCCTAAAACCACTGTCTATTACTGATGGATCATATCTAGTTGTCACTCAAGAGAAAACTGCTTTTTGAAATTAAGACTCACTGCTTTGTAACAAGATTGAATGCTTTCTACCCCAAAGCCAGGATAAAGAATTGTGAAATGTTCCACATAAGAGAATTTTTATGAGTATCTGGGGTAAAATCATTGATATTCTTCTATATAAATAAAAATGTAAAATAGTTTGTACAAATCCACTAATCTCAAAAACTACTGGGCGGATTTACACGAAACTTTCACACAACGTCGCCAAGGACTTCCGATAATAGAATAGCTACTTATTTTGTGACTAGCACACTTGTATCGTGTGTAAAGTAAACACACAAAAAAGTACTAACTGAAAAATGTGTTTACTCATTGTAACTCCGCCCACCAACAGTCATTAACTACGGAGGCCTCTTATGGCCAAAAAGGCACTGGAGTCAAACTATTCTCCAAAGCACCTGAGGGCAGAACAAGAAGCAATGGGTGGAAACTAATCAAGGAGAGAAGCAACTTAGAACTGAGGAGAAATTTCCTGACAGTTAGAACAATTAACCAGTGGAACAGTTTGCCTCCAGAAGTTGTGAATGCCCCAACACTGGAAGTCTTTAAGAAGATGTTAGATAGCCATTTGTCTGAAATGGTATAGGGCTTCCTGCCTAGGCAGGGAGTTGGACTAGATGACCTCTGAAGTCCCTTCCAACTCTGCTATTGTATTGTTGTATTACAGTAGGTAGGTAGATAGGGGAATAGAGAGAGAGGGTTGCCACAAAGAAGAGGGAGTCAAACTATTCTCCAAAGCACCTGAGGTCAAACTATTCTCCAAAGCACCTGAGGGCAGAACAAGAATCAATGGGTGGAAACTAATCAAGGAGAGAAGCAACTTAGAACTGAAGAGAAATTTCCTGACAGTTAGAACAATTAATCAGTGGAACAACTTGCCTCCAGAAGTTGTGAATGCCCCAACACTGCAGGTCTTCAAGAAGATGTTGGATAGCCATTTGTCTGAAATGGTATAGGGCTTCCTGCCTAGGCAGGGAGTTGGACTAGATGACCTCTGAGGTCCCTTCCAACTCTGCTATTGTATTATTGTATTACAGTAGGTAGGTAGATAGGGGAATAGAGAGAGAGGGTTGCCACAAAGAAGAGGGAGTCAAACTATTCTCCAAAGCACCTGAGGGCAGAACAAGAAGCAATGGGTGGAAACTAATCAAGGAGAGAAGCAACTTAGAACTGAGGAGAAATTTCTTGATAGTTAGAACAATTAACCAGTGGAACAGCTTGCCTCCAGAAGTTGTGAATGCCCCAACACTGGAAGTCTTCAAGAAGATGTTGGATAGCCATTTGTCTGAAATGGTATAGGGCTTCCTGCCTAGGCAGGGAGTTGGACTAGATGACCTCCGAGGTCCCTTCCAACTCTGCTATTGTATTACAGTAGGTAGGTAGATAGGGGAATAGAGAGAGAGGGTTGCCACAAAGAAGAGGGAGTCAAACTATTCTCCAAAGCACCTGAGAGCAGAACAAGAAGCAATGGGTGGAAACTAATCAAGGAGAGAAGCACCTTAGAACTGAGGAGAAATTTCCTGATAGAACAATTAACCAGTGGAACAGCTTGCCTCCAGAAGTTGTGAATGCCCCAACACTGGAAGTCTTCAAGAAGATGTTGGATAGCCATTTGTCTGAAATGGTATAGGGCTTCCTGCCTAGGCAGGGAGTTGGACAAGATGACCTCCGAGGTCCCTTCCAACTCTGCTATTGTATTATTGTATTATAGTAGGTAGGTAGATAGGGGAATATATAGATAGGGAGAAATACAGTAGGTAGGTAGGTAGATAGATAGGGGGGATAGATAGAGAGCAAGAAATACAGTCGGTTTGTAGGTAGGTAGGTAGGTGTATAGATAGATAGCGAGAAATACAGTAGGTAGATAGGTAGAGGAGTAGAGAGAGAGGGCGAAATACAGTAGGTAGGTAGGTAGGTAGAGGGATAGAGAAGGGGAAATACAGTAGTTAGGTAGGTAGAGGGATAGATAGAGAGGGAGAAATACAGTAGGTAGGTAGGTAGGTTGGGGCTTATATGGTGGTTATGTGTATGTGTGCAGGTGTAGATCTACACACAGATTGGTTGGCCATTTAACCAGACTGGGCCACAGCAACGCGTGGCCGGGTATAGCTAGTTGGGCAATAAAATATTAATTGTATCACATGACAATACCCAACTATGTGCTATTATTAACCTATAGTGAAATGGAGAAAATATAGATGTCAAATGAGAAACATAACAAGAGGTATCTTTTTTTGGTGAAGTAAGCAACAACCACATGAATCCTGAATTATGCACTTAATCTGGCCCAATTTTGTCAAACTAATTTTCTGAAGAAGTAATGGGAATGCAGGAATCCAATATACCTGGAAAGTTCCAGCTAATAGGAAGCAGACTGTCAGAAATTAATTTTGAATAAATATTGGAAGTAACAGAATGGCAGATAATACTGATTTTCAAATTCACTAAAGCTACTCAGTTTTACATTATCCGATTGTGAAAATGTTTGATTTTTAAAAGGCAGAGTTGCGTTATCTAAGATAGCTTTATATACCGTATTTTTCAGAGTATAAGACACACCTTTTTTCCTCTAAAAAGAGGCTGAAAATCTGGGTGCGTCTTATACATCGAATACAGCATTTTTTGCCTCCTGAAACCCCACCCCTTCACCAAAATGGCCACGCGCATACCCTTATGGAGGCTTCCAGAGAGGTCCTGGGGGCTGGGGAGGGCAGAAATGAGCAAAAAACAGGGGGGTTTTGCCCCCTCCTAGCCCTCAGCAGTCGTCTATAAGCCTCCATAAGGCTATGCATGCTATTTTTTGACCAAGAAATGACCCGTTTTCACGAAAAAAAGGGCCGTTTTCCTCATTTTGGCCCCCCCAACCCCCAGGAGCACTCTGCAAGCCCCCCCCCAGGCTATTCATGCCTTTTATTTGAAAAAAAACGTGCCCATTTTCTCGAAAAATTGGCCGTTTGGGGGAGGCTTGCAAAGTGTAAAAAGGGCTTTTTTTCCCTTTTGAAGAGCTGTTTAGTTAGAGTGACTGATGAGAATTACGTTGGTCAAGTACTGTGCCTGCAGAAACAAAGATTTGTTCCAAAGGTGGCCAGTGATTTCTTTCTCCAGCACATGAGTAAATACACCTGGAAACACCTACCTACCTACTCTTTCTCTCCGTACCTACCTACTGTATTTCTATCTCTCTCTCCCTTCTATCTACCTATCTAGATACTCTCTCTCTCCCCCTACCTATCTACTGTATTTCTTTCTATATATTTCTCTCTCTATCCCTCTACCTACTTATCTATCTACACACACTCTCTCCCTACCTACCTACTGTATTTCTCTCTCTCTCTCTCCCCCTCTACCTACCTACCTACCTACCTACCTACCTACCTACCTACCCTCTCTCTCTCCCTACTTACCTACCTACTGTATTTCTCTCTCTTTCTCTCCCTCTCTATCCCTCTATCTACCTACCTACTTTTTTAAAAAAATTGCCTCTTCAAAACCTGGGTGCGTCTTATACTCCGGTGTGTCTTATACTCTGAAAAATACGGTAAGTATAGATCTCAATTAAGAAAAACAAGCCTATAGAAATGCAAACATTGAATGAAATGAAGAATGAAATAAAAATATACATAAAACTTCCATAAATAACTCATGAGCTAAGATGGGTTTACTTGATAATAAAATGCTAATGCATGATTGGGAAGTTGCTTCTTCATAAACACACAGAGTTGTTTATATATATCCCTCATTTATTGACCCCAATTGGGACTAGCAACTTGATTATTAAGCAAAGCAGTTACTAAGTGAAACTGTGACTGTGCTTATTGTCTTACTTCAGCTTTCCTTTGCTTTACAGACCTGCAAAGATCATAAATATGAGGAGTGATTATAAAGTTACCTTTTTATCACAGTTTTACTGTGAATAGTTGCTAAATAAAGCAGTCACTAAATGAGAAGAATCTGTAATTGTTCCTGAAGGGTCTTTAAGATTCTTAAGAGGCCAAGGCAGAGTCCCACCAGGGAGAATAGGGCGGTATATAAATTGAAAAAATAAATAAATAAATAAATAAATTGGCACTTTTCCTTCTTCCTTCTTTCATATGTCACTGTAATAGTTTCTCTGTTGACATTATCCCATTGATGTCAATTACCTAATAAAAAAAGTAAATAGAGGAAACCTGAAATAAGACTTACCATTATATACATAGGACTTAACATTAAAAGGAGTTGACAGACTTGAATACTGGGCCCTATCCAACAAAATGAAATTCAGTGGTGAGAAAAGTAAGGTTTTATGTTTAGGGAAGAAAAACCAAATATACAGGTATACAACAGATCGTATCTGACTCAATAGCAGTAACTGAGAGGGACCTAGGATCCTAATGTACAGCCACTTAAATATGAGTCAGCAATGTGCTGCAACTGCCAAAAAAAGTCAACACAGTCCTATGCTGCATTAACAGAGGGATAAAATCAAGATCACCTGAAGTCTTAGTACCGCTTTATAATGCCTTGGTAAGATACACTTGGATTACTGCATCCAGTTTTGGTCACCATGACACTAAAAAGATTTTGAGACTCCAGAAAGAGTGCAAAGAAGAGCAACACAGATGGCTAGGGGACTGGAGGCTAAATAACAGTTGCATAAACTGGATATGTCTAGTCTAGGTAAGAGAAGGACTAGGATGACTTCATAACAGTCTCCCAATATCTAAAGAGCTATCACAAAGCAGATAGAGTCAACCTATTATCCAAAGCACCTGAAGGCAGGACAAGAAATAACAGATGGGAACTTATCAAGGAGAGATACAGCATAGAACTAAGGAGAAATTTCTTAAGAGTGAGAAAAACTAATCCTCCAGAAGCTGTGTTCCATCAGTAGAGGTTTCTAAGAAGAGTTTGGACAGTCATTTGTCTGAAATGTCATAGGGTCTCCTACTTGATCAAGGGGTTGGATTAGAATACTTCCAAGGTGCCTTACAACTCTGTTGTCCACATACATACATACATACATACATACATACATACATACATACATACATACATACATACATACATACCTTGCAATTGCAAATGATGGGTTGTCCCCTGTCCATTTGTCCTGGTCTTTACAAATGAGAGGGTTCGTTCAGACAATTCACTTTATGGAGGCACTTTTCTTCAAAGTCTCATCTGACAGTTCCAGTATCCTGAAGAGACATATGCACATGCAAAAAAGTGCTTCTAGTACTTCCAGTAACAGATTAAAGGAGTAAAAAAGATCTTTGCTTCTGTGATGCTGGAACTGCCTTCATTTTTTTGGATGCTGAGTGGAATAGGATATTACTGCATCATGAAGCTTCTAAAGAGTGCTTTGCGGGAACTTTTATAAAACCAGGGCACCATTTCAAAGTTTTGCAAAAGCTTACTACGTACTTTGATACTAAGTCGTTCATGTGGAAGTGGAACACAACTTCCACCCATGCAGTAAAGTCCATACTTCGAAATAGTTCTTTTTATTTACACCAAAAGCCAGTTAAAGTCTTTCTCAGGAGAGGGATATAATCCTTTTGGCTTTTGCTTTAAAAAAAACCCTACATTCTTTGAAATGGGTGATTTGGAGGCTTCTTTCAGCCGGAGGAAAACCCACCACTACACATGCATAGAGGGTTTTCATTTTAAACAGTTATTGCTTGGTAACAGCGAAGGAGCAACATATATTAACACAGAGAAGAGGCTGTTAAAAGTATTAAGCTAAATTAATACAGCAAAGAACATGAGACCCAAGTGTAGAAGAGAAGAAAATAAAGCATCAGGAACCTTGGAGAAGAAGTGCACATGTTGTTTTGCCACATTGCTAGTGTGGCAAACAAGTAAGAATATGTAATGAAACCATTGGGTTTGTGATAAATTGCCACAAGACAAAGCAACTTAATTGGCTGGATGTTTTAAGGGTGATCAGGAGCTGGAGGATGGGGGATACTATGGATTGGGATCCAATGGACTAAGATTTTATTTCATTTATATTATTATAATATAATATGATACGATACACTATGATACACTATGATACGATACGATACGATACTATTACTTATCTGGCTGCCCATCTTAAACAACTCTAGGTGCTTTACCACAACAGTAAAATGAGTAACTATAAAATAGCCATAAAATAATAAAACAATAATACAACCAAACATAAATAAAAAATTGGTGCCTTAATAACTCTCCTAGGATTAGCATAGGTAAGCATAGATAGTTTAGCATAATGTAAAGGTAAACGTTCCCTTCGCACATATGTGCTAGTCTTTCCCAACTCTAGGGGGTGGTGCTCATCTCCATTTCAAAGCCGACGAGCCAGCACTGTCTGAAGACATTCTCCATGACCTTGTGGCCAGCATGACTAAATGCCAAGGGCACACGGAACACTGTTACCTTCCCACCAAAAGTGGTTCCTATTTTTCTACTTGCATTTTTACATGCTTTCGAACTGCTAGGTTGGCAGAAGCTGAGACAAGTAATGGGAGCTCATTCCGTTTACACGGCGCTAGGGATTCAAACCCTCGAACTTTCAGCCTTTCTAATCAACAAGGTCAGTGCCTTAGCTGCTGAGCCACCGTGTCCCTTTTAGCAGAGTTAATAGCATAGGTAGTCATGACATGCCATCCTACTGTATTGGTAAAAACCCATTCTTGGTGGCCTACCAAAGGCTTAAAAAGATGGAGGTCTGCTGAATTGCCAGAAGGAGCATATGACAAAGGATAGGAGCAGCTATGAAAACCTCTCCTGTTATGAACTTACAATATCATTAAGATCCAATAAAAGGCATATTTTCTGAAGATGCTGCCATAACTATCAGAGGTCATTTATTCAAAGACTGGAGAGAGCTCTTTTCCTTTCTTCCTAAGCTGTAGGTCTAGCCTCCAGACTCTCTGCCTTTAAAAGAGCAACTAAGGGACTCCATTTTAACATCAATTAACTTTAGAATTAGTTTTATGGGAGTGGGTGGAGGGGTGGCTACATTTTATTCTGTATTTTAATTTTTCTTAGCTGCCTTGCATACTTGATTGAGTAGAAGGCAAGATATAAATTGAATGAATTAATAAATAAATGTCTTCACATTGAGACTCAAGATAATAATCCTGTAGATTTAAATTAAGCACACTATAACAATTGGAAGATGAATATGTCATATATAAGCCAGGATCCAAAAGAAATATTAACAAGATTTTAACGTTTTTTTAAAGTGGCTTCTCTCCATTATTAATTATATTCATAAATATGCAGACCATATAGAAGTATGAGCATTGTGATGACAGGCACATAGCAAGTGTGATCAGAAAAGCCCTTTCCTGCGAACCCTAGAAGTTGATGATTATAAGGATTTGTCTGAGTTATGATTTATTTATTTATTTGGAGGGGAAGTTGCTTTTAGGAAGGAGGAGGAGGAGGGAGAAGGAGGAGGAGGAGAAATAATGTCACGGAGGTTTTTTTTAAATAATCTTTATTGGTTTTACATTTTTTTTAATTAAGACATACAAATACAACCTTAAACATACACATCCTCCCCTTCCTCCTCCCCACCCCCCGCGACAGTCGTTCACAGCCCAACATTCTTTCCTTCATCATTGTTTAGTCTCTAACCAACACCTTCTTGTTACAAAGTTCAGGAACCTATTACAATACCCAAGTTCACTTTTATATGTGAGGGCAATCTGGCTGCGACATCTGTCACCCCATTGATCACCAGGGTTGATTCAGCTGATCTGGCTGGCTAGGCGGGTGTCCCCTTCCTCCCTCACTGCTCCATGTGCGTCCCTCCTGAAGCTGCATGCTTGGTGGAAGAGGACGACCATCCCAGATAGAAGGAGTGTACCGATCTTCGGTCAAGGGTACATGATAGCTGCGCTCCCCTGCTAGAACCTCCAAACAAGGTCATGGAGGTTTTTTCTTCAAAAAAGATTGGGCTTCTGCATTTTTAGCAAAGGAGTTTAGCTTCTTTAAACTTTTTCAAAGGGGGGAAAGAACAATTTTGAAGATATTTTATGATCAAGATATGTAAATGTGGTGATGTTGTTGGTTGCTTAGATTTAAACTCTCTCTGGTTCCCCCTCCTTTTCAATAAAGTTATGACCAAAGTCCTCATGAGGGCAACTTTTAAGCAGGGAGGATTGTGAAGAAAGAAACATGTATCATAAAACTTCAATGCTATCTATGAAATGCTCTATCACTGCCATTATCAAAGAAAACATATAAAAACTGAAAAGAAAGAGAAAGCTAAATATATTTATTTTATTTATTTATTTTATTCGATTTGTATCCCGCCCTTCTCCAAAAGGACCCATATTCGCAAGCATCCTGAAAATAAAACAAAAAACCTTTTGCAAAGGGAAAAATATTTAAGAAATTGTAATCGGATTTAAAGTGGGTTAAACAGAGGAATTTCAAGGAGGTTGTATATATCAGGTATTAAAAGGAATTATTCCTATGCACAAGATTTTAGCCTTAATCATCTTCCATTGGGTCTAATTTGTAATTAGAGTTTGCTCTCCCTTACTCTTTTTAATGCTCTTTGCCTGCTTCTTTATTTCGGCTCTGACCTTCAGAAGTGCATACCTACCAGGATATATTTTAAAACTGAAGTGTCGTAATAATTCCCCCCTGCTGCTGACATATATCTTATGCAAATGCCTGCAGCACTGAGCCTTTAATCTCTTTAATCAGAACTCATTTTAACATATCTGAAGTAGTACCCATTGGTTTTCATTAAGTATGTCTTCATTGTCTTACTCATCAGTAGGCCACTCTTTCATTATGGAATGGCTCCAATGGGTTATGTAAAGCAAGGCTAGATTGGGACTATAAATAACCATGAAGGTTGCTGGCTCAACTATTTTTCAAGAAGATGCTCATAAGTACCTGTAGCTTGACTGTATTTTTTCCCCTCCTCTAGGTTTCCTTTTAAGTTGCACAGCAAAGTCAGATCTGTTGCCTTCAGTTAATTGTAGCTTCGGTGACACTATTGCTCTGATATTGCATCATCTGGGTACTTATTGTTATTTATACATCATATAAATAAGGGATGCAGTGGCTCAAAGGGACACAGTGGCTCGGTGGCTAAGACACTGAGCTCGTCGATCAGAAAGATCGGCAGTTCAGCAGTTTGAATCCCTAGCACCGCATAACGGAGTGAGCTCCCATTACTTCTCCCAGCTCCTGCCAACCTTGCAGTTCGAAAGCACTTAAAAATGCAAGTAGAAAAATAGAGACAACCTTTGGTGGGAAGGTAACAGCATTTTGTGCACCTTTGGCATTTAGTCATGCTGGCTAACCACGCAAATGTTGTCAGAAAGCACTGGCTCTTTGGCTTTGACATGAGCACTGCACCCTAGAGTTAGGAACAACTATCACATATCTATGAGGGGAACCTTTACCTTTATACATCATTGGTTGTCTTATTTCCAATGATAGGACTGCTGTAATGATTCATGGTTGGTTAAGAAGATCTTACTGGTGGTTCTTGTTATTAATATGACTATTAATAAAATATGCACAATTTTTACAATGTTACATTTTATTGAAGCTGAAAATTTGGTACACTAGCACTCCCTAGTCCACATAAATTGGGATAAGATTATAATGATTCTGACAATTCTTTAGAGAGAAAACACAAACAGGATGAAAATAGGATTAAGAAGATTCAGCTGACTTTTTTTTATTGTAATAACATTTTTAAAAAAGAGTTTACAGATGAATTTTAGTCTGCCTCTTGGATGAATTATTTTACTAAATAAGATTTGAAAACTTGAATGTAAGGAATAATTAATAGTTTAGTTATCATTTCAATATTTTTTTATATTATTCGTTAATTATCCCATGCTGCCATTTGAAATCAGGACATAGATTTGACTTCAAAAATTAAGTTAGGTAAAGGTGACTTCTGATAATATTAGTTCATGTTTTTGGATTGTAAATTTATTTAATATTTATTAATATTTTACATATTATATTTTATCTAGCATGTGTGTGTATACGTATACATATATACATACATCGTTATATATATGTGTGTGTGTATGTGCGTGTGTGTGTGTGCTAGTTTTATTAGCTGATCAATAAATAAATCAGATCAGCTCATAAAACTAACACACATATTTAAAAAAATTACTCAACGGAATTCATGGCTTTCTGTCTAGATGGTCTCTGGTGATGAGCTGAAAGGCAGAAAACGAAACAGTATGTCTTCTCCCTTAATTGGGGCCCTAACAGGGTGTTGTGGAACAATTATGGATATCTATCTATCTATCTATCTATCTATCTATCTATCTATCTATCTATCTATCTATCTATCTATCTATCTATCTATCTATCTATCTATCTATCTATCTATCTATCTATCTATCTATCTATACACACACACATACACATAGGGCACTGTACTGATTGACCAAAAGCAATATCCTTTGAAGAGCAATATGGAATGTTATTATTTAAAAAAATCTTTCATAAGATTATGCATCTGCCTACAAAGAACAAAAGTAGAATTGCACTTTCACTATCAATTTACTTGACATAATATTTACATATGTAAATCTCCACTCTGCCATGGCTGACATTATAGAGTGGAAATTATTAATGTATTCATGTCTGTCTGTAATAAAAATTAATCAGACAAAAATCTTTTAACTTGAGAAATCTGGAAAATCTGGGTTTGTTTCTATAAGAAGCTGAGTTAAGAAGCATTAAATTGAATAATCTTATTTGGGAAGCTCACATTTTAAAAGGGTGAATTTGACAAAATTGTATAAAACAATGAGATAGCAGGTGTGTATGTGTATTTGTCTGTGTCTGTGTTTCTAAGTATCAGAAAAGACATAAAACTATGTGTAGTTGGGAAGGAGCCATATTAAAATATGTACATTAGAAAACATAAGAATATACAAATTTCCTTTCCCCTTCCTTCTCTTTTTTCTCCTCTTCCTCCCTTACTTGACAGGGAGATGCCATATCATGACTGATCTTCTTAGTCTGTTATTCATTAAAAGACTAAATTGACCTAGTTGTTTAATATGCTGCCTTAAAAATATGGAGACTAAAGTGGATTTGACTCAGAGTTAGGTACAGTTGAGGAAAGAGTTCAACTCCTGGTAGCTCTATAGATGAAAATATGCGAGACCGTCTCGTGCCCCATACATCCCTTAGACCGATACGCTCCCACAGAGAGGGCGTCCTCAGGGTGCCGTCGGCCGGACAATGCCGACTGGCGACACCCAGGGGAAGAGCCTTCTCTGTGGCGGGCCCTGCCCTTTGGAACGACCTACCCCCTGAACTCCAGACCATCACCGACCTCTGCCTCTTCCGCCAATGTCTAAAGACATACTTTTTTCATCAAGCCGGCCTAGCCTAACCTCCCATGGGGACTGTAGAAAAGTTTTAAATTGGGTTTTAATTAATAATTGGTTTTAGCACAGGTTTGGGATCTAATATATATTTTAAATTATTTATGTTCTATTTTTGTATGTTTTTTAAATCTCCTATGCGCCGCCCTGGGTCCTTTGCGGAGAAGGGCAGGATATAAATGTAATAAAATAAATAAAATAAAAAAAATAAAAAAAATAATAACATCCAGATATTTTTCAAGGACAGTCCTTTAACTTCTTGATCTTATTCATCCATAAGATCAATTGACTTTCCCTTTTTCTCTTTCCATGCCATTGGCAAGTATAATCACTTTTTACCTTCATAATTTGTTTGCATAGCGTGCCTGAAGTATGAAAGTTTCTGCTTCATAAATATCATCTCAAGAGAATAGTCTGTCTTTATTTGCTTCAGGATTTGTTAATAGATTCTCCTTATCTTCCATGGAACTCTTAATAACCATCTGCTGATCCATACTTTGAGGAATTCTATCTCCTTTCTCTTACTTTTTGTCAATGCCCAGTTTTAACAGCTGTTCATTACCACAAAAAAACACAATGGCTTTAACTATTTGACCTTCATTGTTGAAATATCCTTATCCTTCATTACCCTGTCCATGTTTGTCATTATTTTCTTCCCTAGGATTAATCTCCTCTTTACTTCTTTAGCACAGTATCTATATTTATCTACTGAGATAACATAACAAAAACATCTACAGCTTTAACTTCCTTGACATCAAGTTGAAGTTAATTAAGCATACAGATTGACACTGACTTTGTTTTATCAATATTTAACAATAACCCAGATGTTTCATTTCTATATATGATATATATTCAAAACGATGCTTATCTGTCTTCCTTTCAGTTAACAAAACAGATGTTTTGGTTTTCTATTTTGAATCTGGCTATCTGTATCTGATACATATGAATGTCCTTGGAAGATCAGAGGGACGGGTGCAGACTGGCCACTAGTGTGTAAAAGATATCTCAGCTCATAAAAGGAGCAAGGGTGTAGGAAATGTTTCAGAAGGAAGCCTGCCTATTTTTCCAGAGAGTAAAAGGAAAATAATGGAGAATAATAATAATAATAATAATTTATTTTTATAACCCGCTCTCTCTCCCCAAGGGGACTCGAGGCGGGGCACAGGCAATTTAAAAATACAAAGAACAAACTACAAAATACAAACTACAAAATTAAAAATAAATTAAATAATTCCTGCGCTAAAACCCATATACTAAACTAAAAATTACCCCTAAAAACCCCTAACCTAAAAAGAGACTACCCAAGGCCGGCCAGGCGAAAAAAGTGTGTCTTTAATTTTAAGCGGAAGGAGCGGAGGTCCGTGGTTGTCCTAATATCGGGGGGAAGGTCGTTCCAGAGGGCTGGGCCCGCCACAGAGAAGGCCCTTCCCCTGGGCGTCGCCCGCTGACAAAGTCTAGTGGACGGCACCCGGAGCAGTCCCTCTCTGTGGGAGCGTATCGGCCGTGAGGATGTATGAGGCAGGATCCGATCCCGCAGATAACTAGGTCCCGAGCCATGGAGCGCTTTAAAGATGATAATTAACACCTTATTAGATTGAAATACTTTCAATCTAATAAGATACTGTTAGTGTAACCGTACTACAAAGTTAGAACCAGTATTCCGATCTGTGCTTTTGGTCTGGGCTACCTCAAAAGACTAATACCAAACCTTTCTACTTTGTTATTCTTTACATATGCTTATGGTGTTTACTCCTTTTCTATATTTAGGGGGGGTTCTTTGCTTATTGTATTTTATTATTGCTGTATATTTGTAAGCCACCAAGAGGGTTTTTTTTAGACTATAGCAGAAATCTACTGCAGAAATCTCACATTTACGACAACATATTGTTCCACAATCATTTGGTCAACATTTGCAGTCTTTACAAGCAACGTCTGACAAACAAAGTCAGTGGGGAGGCCAGCTGGAAGTGAAAAGTTGTGGTCATGTAAAAAGGAATATAACATCTGTTTATTTGACAAGGGTTAAATGTGTTTTGTTATTATTCTGGTTGTTCTTTTTTGGATTTACTGATATCGTGACTGAAAAAATGAAGTATATTGGATTTATTTGTTTGTTTGTTTGTTTGTTTATTTATTTATTTATTTATTTATTTATTTATTTATTTATTTATTTATTTATTTATTTATTTATTTATTTATTTATTTATCATATTTATATCCCGCACCCATCTCCCACAGAGGGACCCGGGGTGGCGCACAGGAGAATTAAAAATACAAATATACAAATATACAAAAATACAAAACCCTTAAAAACCATATTAAACCCAGAGGTTGTTCCAGAGGGTTGGGCCCACCACAGAGAAGGCCCTTCCCCTGGGCGTCGCCAACCGGCATTGCCCGGCCGACGGCACCCGGAGAAGCCCCTCTCTGTGGGAACGAATCGGTCGTAGGGACGTATGGGGCAGTAGACGGTCTCGCAGGTAACTAGGCCATGGAGCACCTTGAAGATGGTCGTCAATACCTTGTAACGCACCCGAAAGGTCACAGGTAGCCAGTGCAGCTTGCGCAGGAGAGGTGTTATATGGGATTGCCTTGAGGCTCCCATGATCACCCGCGCGGCCGCGTTCTGAACTAACTGTAACCTTCAAGTGCATCTCAAGGGGAGCCCCATGTAGAGAGCGTTGCAGTAGTCGAGATGGGAAGTCATGAGAGCTTGAGTGACAGTGCGAAGGGCATTCCGGTCAAGTAAGGGGTGCAATTGGCGGACCAGGCGGACCTGGTAAAACGCCCCCCTGGCCACGGCTGTCACATGGTCCTCCAGGGACAAGCTGGGAATTCAGGAGGACACCCAAATTGCGTGCCCTCTCCACGGGGGCCAATAATTCATCCCCCATGGCCAGCGATGGAATCACCTGGCTAAACCAGGACGCCGGGAACTACAGCCACTCGGTCTTGGACGGGTTGAGTTTGAGTTTATTACTGCCCATCCAGATCCGTATGGCGTCCAAACACCAGGACATCACCTCAACGGCATCGTTGGGGTGGTTTGGGGTAGAGATGTACAACTGAGTATCATCAGCGTACAGATGGTATTCTACCCCTTGCTTATATTGTATTAAAATTTAAGGATAACTATTTTTGTTATGCCAAACTCTAATGTTTTGTTTATTAGGATACTGGGATTATTTCATATTTGTGAATATTTGAGAAATGGAATGTTTATTTGAATGGGATATGTTGCTGCTTGGAGTGGTTTATTTTTATTTTATTTTATTTTTCGGATTTATATACCGCCGTATTCTCCCTGGTGGGACTCAAGGCGGTGCACAGAAAAATAAAAACCCACAGCAAGTACACACAGTATAAAATAGAATTAAATAGTTAAACCTGTGCTAAAAATAGATTAAAACAATTAAAATATTAAATTTAAAATTATACCATTAATCTATGCCAGGCCAGCCAGATGGAAAAAATGTGTTTTAAGCATCCGACGGAAGAGGCGTAGGTCCGTGATGGTGCGAAGGTCGGGGGGCAGGTCATTCCAGAGGGCCGGACCTGCCACAGAGAAGGCCCTTCCCCTGGGGGTAGCCAGCCAGCTTTGACCGGCAGATGGCACCCTGAGGAGGCCCTCTCTGTAGGAGCGGACAGGTCGAAGGGAGGTGTGTGGTAGGATGCGGTCTCGCAAATAACCAGGTTCTCTCTGGAATTGTTGCCACATGTCATGGAAGAAATGTTGTGTATTGGAGTTTGTCTTATTTATTTTAAAGGATAAACTGTCTCTTTTTCTCATGTTCAACTTTTGGTTTTATTTGTTTACATTAGAATATTGGGACTTTTTATGCCTTTTAAATAGGGTTTTGCTCACAGCTAAGAACTGAGATATGGAAAGTTGGGTTTTATAAATGTTAATTAATGTTTAACATTTTTGAGCTTTGTTTGGACTTTTTGCTGATAATTGGATAAAGAGAAAATGTTACTCATTTGATTTGCCTATTATTCAGTAGTCGGTTATGGGATGACACCTTTTATATTTGTTAATTAAGAAAGGTGAAGAGATTATGAAACTGTTTTTACTTGTCATGGGGAGAGTGGGAAGACATTTTCTTAAAGAAGAGTTCTTTTTATTTCTTGTTTTCTTGAATTTCTTTTCTTCCTTTTAAAACTTTATATTATCGTCTTTCTAAAAATCTTTTTTTAAATTATTGAATACCCCTACCCCAAATCATGGTCATATGACAACATGCTTAATGGCAACTGTGATTTGCTTAATGACTGCAGCCAGAATGACATCATATTTTGGTGTGATCATGTGATAGCATGATTAATGACTGTGCCACTTAGAAACAGGATTGCCTGGCCCAATCCTGGTAAGTGAGGATAATCTGTATTCTAGCTCTTAAACCACATAGGCTCATTCCAAATCTGTTGACTTAAACCTATTAGCATGTTAAAGGTAAAGTTTCCCCTGCACATGTTAGTCGTTCCTGACTGTAAGGGGGCAGTGCTCATCTCCATTTCAAAGCTGAAGAGCCATCACTGTCCGAAGATGTTTCCATGGTTATGTGGCCGACATGATTAAATGGCAAAGGCACACGGAATGCTGTTACCTTCCCACCAAAGGTGTACCTTATTTTTTTACTTGCATTTTTTACATGCTAGATTGGCAGAAGCTGGGACAAGTAGCAGGAGCTCACTCTTTTATGTGGCACCAGGGATTCAAACCTCTGAACTGCTGACCTTTTAATCAACAAACTCAGTGTCTTAGCCACTGAGCCACCATGTCCCTTTTAACTGCAGTTTTACATATTTAAAAAATGTTTCATCTATAACTGGAACTATAGGTTTTACAGTTAGATATATTGTCCTTAATACACCACATTCTAGTAGAGTTAATTGCTGAATATTCTTTGATATTTCTGTTGATCTGTAATCAAATACATACAAGTTTTCAGTATAGTCTTTCAGTCTTCCTTTAATATCTTTTTATTAGTATTGTGTATTTGTACCTTACGTGTATATTTTCATGTGATATTACTGATCTTTTTAGAAAAAGATTTCATGTCCTTTTCCTTGTTATCTTCTTTCATTTGATTACGTTCTTGATTGAGACATCATTCCTGGATTTTTTTTGCTTCATATTGGAGGTCTGTCTTCAGTTATACAGTATATCATTTTTGTTGCTTAAGGCTTTCATCTTTCTTTGGCTATCATGAAAGTATGTTCTGCAAGTCCCTTGGATCTTTTCCTCTGAAATATTGAGATTTTTTTTCTATTTTGATTTTTATGATGTCTCCTATTTTCTCCTAGTTCTACAGGTTCTCTTTTGCATAAGTTAAGTGTATTGGATGTGTTCATACATTGATCTTATATTCTGACTGTAAATTCTCTGCACTGGCAACTACTGTCTTCAATTTTTACTAATAATTCGTAAACCTGTTCAAAATCTGTACCTAGACATATTCTAGTTAATTGGATTGAATTCCCCCCCCCCCCCCCAATATCTATTATTTATTTTACAGTCTAAATGATTATGATGTTTCCATCCAGCAAGGTAGAATATATGTTTATGATTCTGAAAGGCGTGTTGGAAATGAAGAATTCTGTTTTCAAAACTCAGTCCAAAAATTCCAACAATTCAAGATTTCTTCAATCTTCTAGTCATCCTTTATAAGAATTACACCCATCCTTTATGTTATATTTAACATTGCTTGCAATATAGCACAGAATTGTTTAGAGTTTTCCATCTATAGTGATGTAAATATTTCTATGACATTGATATTCACTAAATATCTATTCAGCCTAATAGATCCAATATAATTCTTTATTGGTGGATATTGAACACTTGTTTAGCAACACTTTCATTGAGCATCATTAGCTGCCCTTTTTGTTTTAGAATTCTCATTTCCTGAATAGTATATCTTACAGTCATTTGATTTAAAATGATCTAGTCTTGTCATTCAAGTTTCTACGCCTAAAATATTCATTGCAAACTCACCATTTCTATTTTGACAAAATCATGTTTTCCTCATCTTGTTTTCTTCATATTCCACATATGTACCCTTATGAAATGACAAATTTCCTGGTCAGTGCTGGCATCATTACTGAGGAGTTTTCCTTGACATCTGTGAGTATCATCACCCAGTTTTTCTATATGTTATAACCAAATACATTTTTCCTATATTACACAAGTGCATTGACATTCCTTCATTTATAATTGAATATTTTCTTATGAGTTATAGAGCACTCCTACCTTCACTTTTATTATGGATTAGTGTAAGCTTTGCTCTTCAATTATACTGGAATATTTTCAGGTACAACATCAAACAAGCCCTCATCAGTTGAACTGATTCAATTTTTCCCATTCAGACCAAAACTATTTATTGGTGTTACCATTTAAATATGCTATTAGGACAGTGTATATTATTGGACTAGCATATTTAAATATGGCTGATGGAAAATGTAAGTCAAAAGGAATAGTCATCTTCAATACATGTGTATTTATTAATCTGCATTATGTATCAGATTTTTTTCCTGCTTCCTATATACCATATTCAGTTATTACTGAAAATTTATTACTTCCATGGGGGTGGGATGGGGATAGAAGGGAGAAAGAGAAAGGAAAGAGAAAGGAGAGAGAAAAGGGGAGAGAGAGAAGGGGAGAGGAGGGAGGAAGGGAGGTAGAGACACAAAGAGACTAATATTCTCATATTTTGCAAAATATTGTTGCAGAAAATTTAGAATATTGTTTCTTGACATGGCTACAGTTGCCTAGCATCTAAAATTATAGATGGCTTTAGCAAAGGCCAATGTTTACTATGTATTGGAAATCATTTTTGTGATCTATTAAGAAACAAATGCTTAGTGATTTCAGTAGTTCTTTCCCTTTTTTCTTCTGTTCTTTCAGCCTCCTTGCAACAGTGAATATACAATATAGACACGTAGTTTTGCATATGGTAAATGAGAGGTTTTTTTAAAAAAATGTGAAAAATTTAATCGCTTTGAAGATAAATTATCCTGCTATAAACCAAAATAAATTTACATTTTAATATCATTCCTTTTTAACTAATTTTAAAGTAATCTTTATTCTTTTGCAACTAATCTTCCAAACTTATGGACTACTTTGATCATATTTGTGCAATAAAATTGAAAATTTCAACTATGGTAGGTAATCAATTTTAGTCACCTCATCTGTGTTTCCAATCTCATTACAGATTGCAATTTTCAGTGCAGATTACATGATGACCCATCAGTGACTTTGTTGTTTCTGAATTACCGATTCTTCGCCTACTGCCAGATAAGAACAAAGCCTATGCATCAGTCTGACAGCTTGCAAACAGAAAATGGGCTTGTAGGATTGGATTTAAATCCCAGGTGTAGGGGATAATTACCACATCAGTCATGCAGTAACTGAAAAATGGTATTTCAACAAGAAAAATTACATTCCTTTTATAGTGCCAACAGAAATCATTATTTGAGGCTTCATACTGATTCAGTGTATCATTAGATGTGCACTATACTCATTAAATGTAATGTTTGCTGCAAAATAAAGAAAGTTATTGTTTCAGATACTTTGGATGAAACAGGTAGCTTAAATTTAAGGTTTAGCAAACCTTGAAAATGTAGAGGTCATTTTAGCTATAATATATATCATGCTGCTGGAATAACACTATAACACTAGGCTTTCAAGACATCCTCTACTTCCAGACTGTGAAAGGAAAAGAAGAGATAGGAAGGACTGGTGAAGAATAAATCTTCCTTGTGCAAAATTGTAAAGATTAAGGTTGGAATTGGAGCTTTTTGAACTAGTGCTGCTTTGAAATTGAACTACTGCAAGTGTACTTTGAGAATCCTCAAAGTACACTAAGACAAAGTTTGCTTTGCACAGACTTTGCAAACTAGTATGAAGTAACTTACAAGGGCTGAACTTGGGTGAATAGGAGAAAATTACCACAAAAGATAACTGGGTAATGGATTCTGTCCTAAACCTTGTTAACTTGATACATGATTAACTTAATGTTAACTTTTTGAAGATGTTACAGTTAGACATATAGAGAGAGAGTGGAAGTTGAATTAGAATGGATCTTATTTCTTATCAGTGATGATCATGATTCAATCATCAGAATATGACATAATAGGGAGGATTAATTTGATTGGTCAAGCTGGGGCTACCTGTCTACTTTTTTCTAATTCTCAATGAAATTGTTGATCATTGTTGGCCACAAGGATTTTGTTACTGTAATATTGCTGAAGCATTGATTGTCATCAGATACATTTGACCTTGTAATTATGCTAGTGTTCATCTTTTGCTTCACCTTTGATTTTGGGTGTTGGAGGCTGTTGATAGAAAAATAGAAGAAAAGGAGTTGGGCAAATGGGTTACTGACAAACATAGCAGACAACAGTGTCATCCAAAAGGTATATGGAACTAGAGGGGCAATTGTCACTGAAGGTTTTCAAGAAGATATTGGACATTTATCTGGAATGGCATAGGGTCTCCTGCTTGAGCAGGAGGTTGGACTGGAAGACTTCCAAAGTCCCTTCCAACTCTCTTATTCTGTGGTTCTCTGGACCCTGCTCTCAGTTATGTTCATAAGATAAGATGGGTCCTTACAAGGAGAAAGGCGGGGTATAAATTTGAAAAAATAAATAAGATCCCTTAAAATTTTAGTTTCAAGTTGCAGTAAATAGAACACAAACCACAGGGATTACCAAATGTACTCTAATTTTCAATTCTTTCCATGTGAACACAACATTGGCTAATGTTAAAATATAGATTCTTAGTCAGATGGCCCAATGATAAGATCGTGATTTAGCCGATTTTGAAAATTTGGAGCTATAAAAATAGCAAAAGTTGAAATTTCTAACCAATTTCTACCTTTGTTTAAGTTTGCTGTGGCATTCCCATGGTATTATATGAGCCACTTTATTATTTGCTTATTAATTATAAGGCCACCCAATTCAAATATAACATATACAACAATAAAAAATAACCCTCCAATATTAAAAACAAATACAATATATAAATAAAAAATGTCAGTCAAACATAACAGAACACCTGTAAGAATTTGCTTCCTTATTTTTTATTTAATATTTTGTACAGCCCTAATACAGGGTAACCAGTGCTGAAATAATTATTCTATTCTTCCTAAAGTTTTTATTTTTTTTCATTTAGCATTTCAATTTATATGATTTCCATCTCAAATATATGATTATAAATAGTTTACCATAATTAACGTTTCTGCATTTATTTATTTATTTATTTATTTATTTATTATTCACATTTGTATACCGCCCTTCTCCCTAGCGGGACTCAGGGTAATGAACATGCAGCAATAAAATCAGCAAGAAATACAATAAATACGCTAAAATATATTAAACAAATAAGGCTGCTCTAAAATCCCAATACAAATCCCTGGTAAAAACAATTAAAAACTACGCCAGGCCAGCCGCACGAAATAGGTGGGTTTTCAGGGCCCGACGGAAGAGGCGCAGATTGTGCATAGGTCAGGGGGTAGGTCATTCCATAGGGCAGGAGCTGCCACAGAGAAGGCTCTCCTCCTAGAGCCAGCCGGCATTGCCTGGCCGACAGCACCCTGAGGAGGCCCTCTCTGTGGGAGTGGACTGGTCGGTGGCAGGTATTTGGCATGAGGCGGTCTTGCAAGTAACCAGGCCCCTTGCCATGGAGCGATTTAAAGGTGGTTACTACCACCTTGAAGCGCACCTGGAAAGCCACAGGCGCCCAGTGCAGCTCGCGCAGGAGAGGTGTTACATGGGAGCATCTAGAGGCCCCTAAAATCCCCCGTGCAGCCACATTCTGAACTAACTGGAGCCTCCGGGTGCACTTCAAGGGAAGCCCCATGTAGAGAGCATTGCAGTAGTTCAGGCGGGAGATGGCAAGGGTTTGAGTGACCATGCGTAGGGTGTCACGATCCAGAAAGGGGCGCAACTGGCGTATCAGGCGGACCTGATGAAAAGCCCCACTGGCCACGGCTGTCATATGATCGTCTAAAGACAGCCGAGAATCCAGGAGGACGCCCAAGTTGCAAGCCCTCTCTGTGGGGGCCAATGACTCGCCCCCAATAGCCAGAGATGGCACTAACTGGCTATATCGCGACGCCAGAAGCCACAGCCACTCGGACTTGGACGGGTTGAGTCGAAGCCTGTTTCTCCCCATCCAGACTCACACGGCCTCCAGACACCGGGACATCACTTCCACGGCATCATTGGGGTGGTCTGGGTAGAGATGTACAGCTGGGTGTCATCCGCGTACTGGTGAAACTCTACCCCAAAACCACGGATGATCTCACCCAATGGCTTCATATAAATGTTTAACAGGAGAGGCGAGAGGACCGACCCCTGAGGTACCCCACAAGTGAGGCACCTCGACGTAACCTGCATGTTAGGGGTGTGTGTGTGTGTGTGTGTGTGTGTGTGTGTGTAAACCCCAATTTCATGCATTGGGTTTCAATCTGCATTTTTCTGATGATTTATAGATCATAAAATAGGTTTTATATCAAGAAGTTGTGACAATAGATATTAAAATGTACCTTTAATGCAAGCATGTTCACTAATTTCTCCAATCAGTTGTTTCAATTGATATCTCTTGAAGGGGATGATATTCTGATCCTTGCCAATTGTGTGTGGCAGGCCTTCACAGAGATTTAATAAACCCTATCTGTTTATCAGAATCACTGCATATTATGATATCAATTGGCCTTTTAATAAAACTTCTGACTCAAACCTTTCCCCCTAACTGCCTCCAAGAGATTAAGCTGTTTACTCTTGATCATATAGAGCGGAAATAAGTACAGATATAATATCTATAAACTAAACAGCCTCTAATATATTTTGTGAGTAAGCCAAGCCACAAAAGGTTTTCATCTTAAATCAAGATTGAAACTGTTTCTGATTTTGCTTTTTTAAACTTGAAAAAAATTATAGATAATGCTAACGTTATTAATACATTATTAAATCATATTCATACTACCTTTAATTTATAATAATAGAGGAATTCTTGGGCTTCTGAGCTTGGTTTTTTGCTTGAAGATGTTCATTACTCGACCATATAACATCATCAGTGTGTATGGATGTGTGGTTTGCTGCCTATTTATATAGCAGCTTTCCTTGCTAATTTTGGTGAAGATGTGGTTTCCCTTTTGGTGATTTCTTCATTAAAGTATTGTGTTCTGCCTGTTTGTTTGTCTGGTGTTGAAGCAGAATGTATTCTAGGCATTAAATGTCCTTCCTAGGTTTGCTGTTTGTTTTTATTGTCTCTTTGAAATGTGTGTAAATGTGGTTTGTCTCTATGGATCTATTGATGTTGAATTGTCTGAATGCCAGTTTTCACAGGAATTCCCTAGCATTTTGCATTTGTCTTGCCTAAATCCTAAATCTAAGTTATTTGTAATAATAAAAGTGCAAATAATTTCGTATTAAATATTGGTGCATACAATAAGACTTTGAGAACTGTGTAAAATCAGCTTGTCATCTAAAAGTTCAGTGTTGATCATAAATTTTGTAAGCTGCCTAGAGCTGCTGCAATGGTGAGATGAGCAGTATATTGATTTAATAAATAAATAAGTAAATAAAGGTATATATTAACATATCCATGTGCATATCCACCTAAATAATCTTAACTGATTTAAATTTGACCATTTGCTGTAATCCTCATCAAAATGATTCCTTTATAGGACCTGCAAATGAAACACAATGACTTTTTTATAAGGGTTCTCTTGCAAGAAAAAACTGCTAGTACAGGTTGCTTTAATTAGAAATGTAATAATCTTTCCCCCCAACCAAAATGGTGTTCTATGCGACTTTTACTTCCATTGTATGTCACAGGGAACACAGTTGGTTGCAAAATTCTGATGTATGTAAGTATAAAGATGTCACAGCATCGGAATATTTTATTTCAAGGCCTCATTTTTCCCTCTTTTTCTGCCTTCTGTCATTGTTGATGCTTGGCAATTGTCTGGACACATCCCTAAGGGTTATTGGGTTTTTGTTTTTGGTTACAAGATTAGACATGTATTTTGCCACTGCCCCCTTTCTAGGACTGAGAGAAGTGACCAGGTGAAGGTCACTCAATTGGCTTTGTGCCTACAATAGAATTAGAACTGGTCTTAGTTTCTAGTCTAATGCTTTAAACATTACACCAAATTGGCTCTTCTTGTGCTATACTGTGCTAGACTGTGGTATATTTCTTGATTTGAAAAAGTTTTATTAGTTTTAACACTTTATAAAAGGAAAGGGGTAGGTAAGGTATTAAACAATATTTTAGAGCTTCCACTTCGGGTTTGATGACCGCCTCCGAGTCTTCATACATATTCCATTAGGAAATAATAAAAGGAAGGGGTACATACATTTTAAATCATAATTTTCATGACTGTGGTATATTTCTTGAACGTTGAATGTTGGTTTTCTTACTGTTAATAGTTAATCCTAAAAGGCAGAAGTAGTCACCATTTTTGTATAGGAGCCCTGATGGCACAGTGGTTCAAATGCAGTGCTGCAGGCTAACTCTGTCCACAGTTTGGAGTTTGATCCTGAAAGGCTCAAGACTGAGTCAGCTTTCCATCTTTCTGAGGTTGGTAAAATGGGAACTCAGATTGTCGGGGGCAATATACTGACATTTTAAATTGTCCAAAGAATGCTGTGAAGCACTAAGAGATTGTATATAAGTCTAAGTGCTATTGCTATTGCTCTATCTTTATTGTCAGTTCTAAGTTGTTTGGGTTGCTGTACTTGTTGCCATTAGTTTGGTTTTCTGTGTATTTTATTGTAAGGGGAAGAGGGGCAAAACTGAAAGCACATTCTGCACTTTAAAAAGGCAGCAGTGAAAACACTGACGGCATTGCCTGGTGCCAGGAAGAAAGACACACATACCACTTTCTTCAGGCCAGCTTTCCCCCCCCCCCCTCCAAAGGGGCAAAAGTGTCTTGTGAGGGACTTTTGTTCTGAGAGAGAAGGCATTCAATTCCCCTCTCCATAGCTTTCTCAGAGATACCGTAAGTAGATTGTGAAGCCTACTTACTCTTAGGTATTCATCTGGTCTCAACCAGTCAGATGGCCACACCTATCAGTTTAACACATCACTCCACCCACAGGCTCAGGCTAGAAAATGTACTCAATCCAGTGACTGTGAGGTAAGTAAGAGAAAAGAAATGGCAAGATGATGAAGTGGGAAGCAGTAACTGGGGAAGTTAATCAGCCACAGGAAAGAAATGGAGATTGTATGCATCTGCCAGACCCATAAACCCTGGTGGTTACCTCAGCTTGATCACTGTTTGGAGCTCAGCTTTGGAGCACAATAGTAAGATGTCTTGGATCAGAGTTTGGAATTTACCCCTAAAGAAATTTTGGAGATAGACAAGGTCTGCATTCGACATGTAAGGGCTGAGCCCAAAGATTTGTTTTCGTGACTAAGTCATCTCACAATAGCTAGAAGAATGAAGTTGACCTTGCAGCCCAGGGCAGTAGCCTATTGTTGGGAATGTGCATGATGTGATAAAAGTACTGCTTGAAGTTTTCATCTGAACTATGATGTATCCAAACCCTGCAAAGAGAATAACTCATATTAATCTTAGCCCCATTTTTTTTATTGTGCTCCTTGACTTTCATTACTAGAGCTTGCAGATTATCTGGATTTTCAGCTCTCATTTTAGGCTCATCAGCATAGTGCAGGTTATTAAAGTTTCTTCAGTTTTAAATTTTTAGTGATCTTCTTACAATCCTGTCTCTCTCTCAATATAGTGGAAGCATATGGACTGAATAAATAAGAAGAAACTACTCAGTCATATTTCACTCTTTGCCAACCTGGAGCAAATGTTTCTCCATGTGCAACCTGGATTGTGGGAGATCCGAGTTTCTAAGATCCAAGTTTCATGCAAGTATAATGAGATTTTTTTCCCCTCTAAGGACAATTCCATAGATTCACAAGGTTGACAAGGGTCTTTCTATAGACCAGGGGTGTCAAACTCACATTGTCATGGCAGTGTCACGTGATGGATTGGGACTTTTTCCCATTTGGCTAAACTAGGCATAGGCGTGGCCAGCACGTGATGCATCCAGCCTGTGGGTCGGGAGTTTGACAGCCCTGCTATAGATAATACAATACAATACAATACAATAGCAGAGTTGGAAGGGACCTTGTAGGTCTTCTAGTCCAACCCCCTGCGTGGGCAGGAACCTTATACCATTTCAGACAAATGGCTATCTAACATCTTTTTAAAGGCTTCCAGGGTTGGGGCATTCACAACTTCTGGAGGCAAGCTGTTCCAGAGGTTAATTGTTCTAACTGTCAGGAAATTTATCCTTAGTTCTAAGTTGCTTCTCTCCTTGATTAGTTTCCACCCATTGCTTCTTGTCCTACCCCCAGGTGCCTTGGAGAATAGTTTGGCTCCCTCTTCTTTGTGGCACCCTCTGAGATATCGGAACACTGCTATCATGTCTCCCCTGGTCCTTCTCTTCATCAAACTAGACATACCCAGCTCCTGCAGCCGTTCTTCATATGTTTTAGTCTCCAGTTCCCTAATCATCTTGGTTGCTCTTCTCTGCACTCTTTCCAGAGTCTCCACGTCTTTTCTACATCGTGGCGACCAAAACTGTATGCAGTATTCCAAGTGTGGCCTTACCAAGGCACTATACAGTGGCATTAACACTTCACGTGATCTAGATTCTATCCCTCTGTTTATGCAACCTAGAACTGTGTTGGCTTTTTTGGCAGCTGCTGCACACTGCTGGCTCATATTCAAATGGTTGTCCACTAGGATTCCTAGATCCCTCTCACAGTTGCTACTATTGAGCAAGGTACCACATATACTGTACTTGTGCATTTTGTTTTTCTTGCCTCTATGTAGAACCTTACTTTTTTCACAATTGAATTTCATTTTATTACATAGTGCCCAATGTTCAAGTTTGTCTAGATCCTTCTGTATCTTAAGCCTATCTTCTGGAGTGTTGGCTATTCCTGCCAGCTTGGTGTCGTCTGCAAATTTGATGAGTTCCCCATTTATCCCCTCATCCAAATCGTTGATGAATATGTTGAAGAGTACTGGGCCTAAAACAGAGCCTTGGGGGATAATGAAACTCCTATTAAGTTCTTTTTGGCATTCTTTGGATCCCTTAATTATCCAGGGTACAACCAATTTGTACATTTGGCATGCATACAACCAGATCGACCAGTATGGGCATGTTGCAGATCCATCAAACAAAAAGTGTTGACTGGCAGGAACCAGAAGACAACATTTTTTCCCCACAGTAGCCCCTGCTTTATGAAACTTTCTTCATAATGATCTCAACTCTGTTAGCCTTCTGCAAGGTCCTAAAAACGTGGGTATGTTCCTGTGCTTGGGTATGGAAGTGTTAAGGACCCCAATTCCTGGCTATTTTGCTAATTAGCCAAGTACCTTGCTCTTATATATATCTATGTTTTTGAATTGTAAGCTGCCCACAGTCATTGACTAAGATGGGCAGCTATAGAAATTGAATAAATTAATGAAGAAATTGTCCTTTCCATATAGGGTTGTAAACTGTGTTGGATGATTCTAAACATTATTTTGTTAGCATGTAAAATTAAAGATATTAAAGATAGTTTGAACAGTCTGTTGAAACTCTTTTTTGTGGTATTGGTGTATAGACTGACCTCTTCTAATGAATTGACCATTATGCCATTCTATGTCACCTCAGTTTTACTGGAAGGGTTTGGTTAATATATATCTTTATTAATTCTTCTTTTGCTTGCCGTTTTTTGGGTTGATACGCAATTCCTTTAGCCTTTTGATCTAATAAAATCCCAAATGCTGATCTGGCATTATTTTAGTACTAGTGATTCCAATAAATAGAAAATTTATATTTAAAGTATGATGCCTTCTCTACTGCATTCAATTCCATTTGGTGATTTATACTGTACTAGCTATATCCGGCCATGCGTTGCTGTGGTCCAGTCTGGTTAAATGGCTAACCAAACTGTGTACACCTGCACACACACACACAACCACCATATAACCCCCAACCTACCTACCTACTGTATTTCTCTCTCTCTCTATCACCCTATCTATCTACCTACCTACCTACCTACCTACCTACCTACCTACCTACCTACCTACCTACTGTGTTTCTATCTATCTATCTATCTATCTATCTATCTATCTATCTATCTATCTATCTATCTATCTATCTATCCACCTACCTACCTACCTACCTTCCTACCTTATTTCTCCCTCTATCTATCCCTCTATCTACTTACCTACTGTAATACAATAATACAATAGCAGAGTTGGAAGGGACCTTGGAGGTCATCTAGTCCAACTCCCTGCCTAGGCAGGAAGCCCTATACCCATGATGGCGAACCTATGGCACGGGTGCCATAGGTGGCACACTGAACCATTTCTTAGGCCACACGAGGCATTGCCCTGTCAGCTTCAGTGTGTATGTGTGCCCTGGCCAGCTGATTTAGGCCTTCTTTTGAGTCCATTTGTTGCCCTCTGGAGGTGGGGGAAGGCTGTTTTCACCCTCCCCAGGCTCCTATAAAGCCTCTGGAGCCTGGGGATGATGTAAAAAGCATGCCAAATGCAGGGGGTCATGCACATAGCATTAGGGATGTGGCACACCTGTGCACATCACCCCTGCACTCCCCCTGCTTTTGGCACGCGAGCCAAAAAAGGTTAGCCATCACTCCCTATACCATTTCAGACAAATGGCTATCCGAAATCTTCTTGAAGACTTGCAGTGTTGGGGCATTCACAACTTCTGGAGGCAAGCTGTTCCACTGATTAATTGTTCTAACTGTCAGGAAATTTCTCCTCAGTTCTAAGTTGCTTCTCTCCTTGATTAGTTTCCACCCATTGCTTCTTGTTCTGCCCTCAGGTGCTTTGGAGAATAGCTTGACTCCCTCTTCTTTGTGGCAACCCCTGAGATATTGGAAGGCTGCTATCCTGTCTCCCCTAGTCCCTCTTTTATTAAACTGTATTTCTTCCTCTCTCTCTCTCTCTATGGGCCACCTGGGAGTTTGCTATCTCAGTGCCTTTTTGGCCCTAAGAGGCCTCCGTACAGTCTTTTTGAGGAACTGACTGTTGGAAATGCCAGGTGGGAGGAGTTACAGGGAGGTGAAAACATTTTCAGTGGGTACATTTTACATTTGTGTACCTTGCACATGACACATGTGTGCTAGGCACAAAATGAGTTGGTATTCTATTATCCGAAGTCCTTGTGAACATTGTGTTAAAAATTGAGGTAAATCGGTCCAGTAGTTTTTGAGATTAGTGGATTCGTACAAACTATTTTACATTTTTATTTATATAGATGATCATGTGTTACTAATTTTTAGCTTAAATTTGGTATTGCTCCTTAGCCTCTTAATGTGAGTTATATAATACATCTAATCATTCATAACTAATTAATAATATTTTGCAAAACTATGACATCCATGACATTAAAAAAAACTGGTTTATATATTTTATTCTTTTATTATTTTTTCATTGTCTCTCATACTTGCAATTATCTGAACAAACTCAAGGAATTATTATATACAGATCTGCTGGTCTGAATATCTTATGGCTATCCATAAGCATTCCCTTCATTTCATGTGCAACCCAAGCATAGTTTATCTTCCAATTCAATTACAGTTAAATGGAGGATTCATTCCATCCTGTTGGTGTCGATTGAACTATCACACATATTTTCTCCAGGATGATCTGTTCCAAGTTGGCCCCTTCAGATGTTCAATTGGTGTTCCTGTTACTGTGTAATTGAATCTATTCACTTTGCTTTTGACCACCCTCTTCTTCTTTTTCCTTCTACTTTTCCAGTGTCATAGAGGTCTCAAGATAGCTATGTGTTAACATACTATTTCCAAAATTTTATAATTTGAGCCTGGTAATTTGTGCCTTAAATGAAAGTTCTAGAATGATTTAAGATACATTTTCTGTTTTCTTGGTTGTCTAGGAAAGTAATATCAGGAATCACCTCCAATCCTAATGTTCAAACATGTCAATACCATATATCTATATATCATCTATATCTATATATCTATTTCTATCTGTATTGGTCTGTCCATCTGTCTGTCAGTCTGTCCATAGCTTTCCTCCTAAAATTGAAAGTGGGTGACTGACTCAAAAGTCACCCAGCTAATTTTGTCCTAAATTACACTAGAACTTATGGTCTCACAGTTTCTAACCTGATGCCTTAACCACTACACCAAGTGCTTCTCTATCACATCAAAATCATAATTGTCAAATCTAAGGCTGGTTGTTGTATCTACATTAATTAGTTTGGTCCTCCTTATATTTAATCTTAGTTCCATTTTTCTTTGTGTTCCTTACCTTTTATTATTAGAGCTTGCAGGTTATCTGGATTTTCATCTATCAGAGTAGTGTCAGCAACATGGCACTGATAACTGATTCCCCCCACCCTTTCAAACTTCACTCATATTTCAGTCCAGCTTCCCTCAATACATATTCTGTATATAAATTGAATAAACATTCAAATCTACCCAAAGTTTGAAGGTCTAGCTAAAGCAAGAAGGGACCTACATTGGTCAACCATGATAGAGAAAGATGTTGGAGAGTTAGTGAAAACATCACAGGCATAATACCTTCTGTGCAGGAGAATGCAATGTTAAACCACTTTTGTATTATATCAAAAAACCTTCATTGATGTATGTCCTACAGAGAGAATATTGTAATGGCTCCCTAAGGCAGTGAGGGTGAACCTTTTTGACACCGAGTGCCCAAACTGTGTGCGCATGCATGCCCAAACTGAAAGGGGCACAGATATGAACCAACATGAATGCATGTGTGGGTATGCGAATGGGCATGCATGCATGTGCAGAAGTCTGCATTCACAGACATGTGCACATGTATAGCAGAGACACAAAGACCAGCTAGCTGGTGGGAGGCAGGGCATCCCAACACTGGCAGCGTAGCAAGAGGTAAGATATTTTTCCTTCATGAGCTTCTGTTTCATCATTTGCAGGGAAAGAGAAGCTCATCAAAGAAACGCCACAGAGATCTGATCTGGGGCAACCACAAATGTGCCAGCAGAGAGGCTCTGCATGGCACCTCTGGCACGTGTTCCATTGTCTAAGGAGTAGAACATTTGAGAGCTGCAATACTTACTAAGATGATGGTTTCCTTCAACTAGTTCTATTTAGGCAAGTTCTATTTAGGCAAGAAAAACAAAATGTACAGGTACAGTATAGGTGGTGCCTTGCTCAATAGTAGTAACTGTGAAAGGGATCTTGGAGTCCTAGTGGACAACCATTTAAATATTAGCCAGCAGTGTGCAGCAGCTGCCAAAAAAGCCAACATGGTTTTAAGCTGCATAAACAGAGTGATAGAATCAAGATCACGTGAGGAGATAATACCACTTTATAATGCCTGATAAGGCCACATTGGAATATTGCATTCAGTTTTGGTCGCCACAATGTAGAAAAGATGTGGACACTCTAGAAAGAGTGCAGAGAAGAGCAACAAAGATGATTAGGGGACTGGAGACTAAAACATATGAAGAACAGTTGCAGGAACTGGGTATGTCTAGTTTAATGAAAAGAAGGACATGGGGAGATAGGACAGCAGTGTTCGAATATCTCAGGGGCTGCCATGAAGAAGAGGGAGTCAAACTATTATCCAAAGCACCTGAGGGTAGAACTACAAGCAATGAGTGGAAACTAATCAAGGATAGAAGCAACTTAGAACTGAGGAGAAATTTCCTGACATTTAGGACAATTAATCAAAGGAACAACTTGCCTCCAGAAGTTGTGAATGCTTCAACACTGGAAGTCTTTAAGAAGCTGTTAGATAATCATTTGTCTGAAGAGGTGTAGGGTTTCCTGCCTAGGCAGGGGTTTGGACTAGAAGACCTCCAAGGTTCCTTCCAACTCTGCTATATAGTTACTGATAGTTTTCTGTAGTAGTAGTAGTAGAATATTTTGTGAAAGTTCATGTAGAGAAAGACGGAGGGTGCATAGTTACCATGAGAACACCAATGGATAGGATATATTATGAGAGCTTTAGGAAGTTACCCAGCAATCCAAAGGATTTCAAGTGCTATTCTCTACTTTTGTCTCTTTTGAGATATTTTTCAAAAAGTTTCTCATCTTCCAGAAGGTTTCTTGCAGTTCATTCATAGTACTAGTTAAGCTTTGGCTGGAGGTGAAGGAGTAATTAAAGACGAGTCATCTCCCCCAGTCATCTCCTAGCTTTCTGGGGTCATTTACCTGTAATTTCCTCAGCAGAAGATGTGCCTTGCAACTTTGCCACTGATTATTAAAGAGCATTTGTAGTCAGTTTAGCTTCATTAATCCTTTCCCATCCTTGTTCTGCCTACAGCACAGAACAAGACTCTACCAAAACTCTAGCTCAATAAAATTAAGGTGGGTGACAAGCTCAGCCACATTTGAAACTGTTATTTTCCAAAGCTCAGAAAGTTCCTTTTTTCTTTGTCTCTGCCTTTCTTTCATTATATTTTCCCAACCTGATGTTCACTAATGATGCTATAAAAAATTGATTTGTTTAGCGGGAGTGCTGTCCTATACCTTTATTTATACTTTTCTAGTAGGTAACTCTGTCTTTTATAATATTTATATTTGTTGACCACATAAATCTCAGAATTACATATTTTTGAACCACTGCAAAGGTAAAGTATTTCTTTTGCTTAAGAAATCACTGTTCAGAGATGTTCTCATATCTAGTTTTTTATATTTTGATTCTATTTCTAAAACTAAAAAGTTAAGCAACAATGTCTTCAGTGTAATATAACATTGGTTTGAAATAATATTTTCATAACCAATACACATGAACCCTAACCCTAACTTTAACCCTACCCTCTGCCTCTTGCAATATTCAATAAATAGATCTCACTGTGGTCTCTAGGGACCAAGAAAAAGTTGAAAATAAAAATGGCATTTTATGTACTAACCTCTACATAAATTATTTTTTGAGCTGAACTAGCTTTAGTTCATGTCCTACCTGTTTCTGGGGAATTAAATTGACACTTTCATGTGGATTTTTTGTCATCAATACAATAGTACAATTACCTTTCTCAATAACTCAAAGAGCAAAAATCAGTTCTGTTCATGCATTTCTTGACATGAAAGACTGTATCTTCCCAGTGACATTTACATGAGCCACCAGAATGAGGAGGTACGGATGGTATTATGTGTTCCCTATCCTAAGAAAGTCCATCTAATGGGACCAAGAAGAAGAGCCTTCTCTGTGGTGGCTCCCTCCCTATGGAACATCATCCCTGTGAAGATAAGATTGACCCCCACTTTGACACTCTTTCACAAGGCCCTGAAGACTTCTTGTTGCCAATGGGTGTAGAGATCCCAAAGTGGATTGTCCCTATCAAATGGCTTATTTGATTGTTTGCTTGGTTCTTTTTTCCAAGGAGTAGCAATTTTTTTAAATTGGGTATCTATCTTGTAAGCCACCCGGACATCTCAGCCAGTATGACTTTCTGAAATTTACTTCTCACCATATTTTTCTTATGGGAGAGACACTTTTTGTGTGACTCCTCTGATGAGTCTTGTCCAGAATCATTGAACCTGTGGCATAGATTCTCATCTTCCTCAGGGCACACAAGCCCCAAATCACACCAAGGTAGTGTCTCACTGGGAGTTTGGAAGGGCTTTAGAAGAATATCTGAAGGACAATGAAGAAGATGCACTGAAGTTAAGCTGCAAGGAAGGCTTGCTGACTACTGGAGAGACTAAATTGGCCTACAAGAAAGACCAAATGAAGAACAGAATGGAGTGATGGGAAAACAAAGCACTACATGGCCAGTACATTAAAAAAATAACAGGGAAGCAGATAATAACAAGACCTGGCAATGACTAAGAGCAGGAAAGTTAAAGAAAGAGACTGAGGGATTAACTCTGGCTGCACAAGACCAAGCCTTAAAGACAAATGTATACAAAACCAGAATTGAAAAGACAGCAAAAGACAGCAAGTGCCACTTATGCAAAGAAGCTGAAGAAACAGTGTACTAGTAAGCTGCTTGAAGAAGATTGTACAAACTGACTATAAGCAGCGGCATGACAAAATAGCAGCAATGGTGCATTGGAAGATCTGCAAGAAATATCATTTGCCTGTAAATAAAAACTGGTGGGACCATAAAATAAGGAAAATCATAGAAAATGAAGAAGTTAAATTACTCTGGGACTTCAGAGTCCAGACAGCCAGGCACCTGCCACATAACACCCTGGACTTAACAGCTATCGATAAAAAAGACAAAAAAGTCTGGATAGTGAATATGGCAGTGCCTAGAGACAGCAGAATAGAAGAGAAAGAACTGGAGAAGATAACAAAATGCAAAGACCTACAAATAAAAATAGAACAACGATGGGAAAGGCAAGCAAGGGTTGTACCAATAGTAATAGGCACCTTGGGTGCAGTCCCAAAGCAACTGGAGCACTACTTGAACACTATAGGCATTGACAAATTTGCCATCAGTTAATTACAGAAGGCAGCTTTACTTGGAGCTGGTTCCATCATGCGACAATATCTGTAACACCATCAAACATCCCAGGTCTTTGGTAAAGACTCAATAGGTCAACAAAAATGCTAAACCCAGTCTGAACATCTGTCTGACTATGTGAATAATAATAATAATAATAATGATGATGATGATGATGATGATGATGATGATGATGATGAAGAAGAAGGTAGGCCTCTTTCCTCCCCCCCATTCCTGATCCTTCCTTCCTACCACCAACAGGACGGTAGGCCTCTTTCTCCCCCCCCCATTCCTGATCCTTCCTTGCTACCGCCAACAGGAAGGTAGGCCTCTTTCCTGCTGTAGCTGGGCCTGAACTGCTATCTGGTGCGGTTCCTACAGTTATGATATTATCATCCTTGAATCAGTAGTGGCGTAGCACTGAGAACCAACCCAGGCACCTACCATCACTAATGATGAGGAGAAACCAACAAAAATCCACTTTGAATCTGTCATTGCCCGGGTCAACAAGGAGCACGTCAGATGCTATGGCTCCTGGACATCTGTCGAAAAATGGGCTACAGGGCTCAGTGGTTACTGCCAGGGAACCAGGGTGTGCAACTGCAAAGCGACTGGAACCAAAGCGCAAAACTTGGACAACCGAAGAAAATTGACAAATCCTCAAATATTACTATGAGACAGAACCAACAGCCAGGGGATTTCAAAAAAGAATGATGCAACTGTGGAAGGAACAACATCCGGAAAGTGATATAACTGAACAAAGATTAATGGATCAAAGGCACTTCATCATCCGTAATGAAGTTTTCACAAAAGTGGAAATGCAACATCTAGAAATATTGGCTAAAAAGAAAAAAACAAGTGATGATGAACAAGCTGAAGAAATTGCTCCAACACCTAAACAAATTGAAAAGCCAGTGGAAGAAACAAACATACAGGATGAAGGCCCTCCTGTGCAACTAAAAGCTAAGTGATCTAGCAAAAATGCTGAAAGAAAAAATTTAAAACCACATCAAAGGAAATGTAGAAAGAAAAAGACTACCTATCATTCGTGAAGTGCATAGCAAACGAGTGAAAGATCTGCCATGAACAACATTTTAACTTCCATCCCATCCAGCACACTATATGAAACCAACCAATTAATGTATAGCACAGCCACTGTTATAACTGCAGAACTAGGTTATAAAATGCCAAAAAAGAAACCCACTGGAACACCAAAGTGGAAAATTCGACTTGACAATAAAATTAAAAAACTACGAGGGGATATCGGCAATCTGAAGTACTTGAAAGAAGGAAAATTAAAGAACAAAAATCTTAAAAATAGTTTACACAAAAAATACAACCTGGAGGAAAAAACAATAACAGAAATTATGGAAGAACTAAAACAACGTGCAATAGCAACAGCAAAAAAAATTGAAAGATACGAAGGACGAAAAAAACAATATCAGGAAAATGTCCAGTTCAGAAGAAACCAATACCTCTTTTACCAGTCCCTTGATGAAAATCGAATCCAAACTAATATTCACAAATGGATCAAACAGGTTGAGGATTCTATTAAAGTGCATAAAATGGAAGATGTGAAAATAGCAAAAGAAATGGTGCAAAGACAGTCAAGAATGTGGAGTGCACCTGGACCAGATGAGTTACATGGCTTTTGGTTAAAGGCACTTACAAGTGTGCACAAAAGATTTGCAACCCAAATAAACCAGATCTTAAAAACACCTGAAAATGATGAATGGATGAAAACTGGAAGGACATTTTTGAAATTTATGGATACTTGGAAAGAAATAACTTGCTTCCTGTAGAAGAGAAAGGATGCTGCAAAAATTCAAGAGGAACAAAGGACCAACTGCTGATTGACAAGCTAATCCTAAAGAATTCAAAGAAAAGACGAATCAACCTGTTCATGGCTTGGATAGACTATAAGAAAGTGTTTGATTCAGTTCCCCATAGCTGGATGAAGAAATGCCTGAAAATCTTTGGAATCAGCAGCAACATACAAAAATTCATGGAATCTTCAATGAACCTCTGGGAAACAAAACTTATGGCTAATGAAGAAGAACTGGGTGAAGTTGAAATTAAATGAGGCATTTTCCAGGGTGATTCCCTTTCACCCCTACTTTTTATACTCTCAATGCTACCACTGACAATCATTTTGAAGAAGATTCTGTGGATATGAACTTGCAAAAAAAGGACTGAAATTTTTGCACTTGATGTACATGGATGATTTGAAGCTGTTTGCTAAAACGAAAGCTGAACTGAATTTATTAATTGAAAGCACAAAAGAATATAGCCAAGACATTGGTATGCAGTTTGGAATTGCCAAATGTGCAACAATGGCAACCAAAGCAGGCAAGGTCATAGAAGATGATGGAATAGAACTTGAGAATGAAGAAATGATAAAGGTAGTAAAACCAGAAGAAGGCTACAAATACTTGGGGATTTTAGAAGCCTCTGACTTAATGCATAATAAATTCAAGGAATTAACTTCAACCAAGCACATTCAATGAATTTGCAAGATATTAAAGTCTAAATTGAGTGGAGGAAACATCATAAAAGCCATAAATACCTGGGCTATACCTGTGATTTGATACTCTGCAGGAATAATTGACTGGACCCAGATGGAGTTGGACAATTTGGACAGAAAAGTGAGGAAGCTTATGACAATGAATCAAGCTTTGCACCCTAAAAGTGATGTTGACCGATTATATCTACCAAGAGCAGAGGGTGGTCGAGGACTCCTACAAGTAAAGCAGACTGTAGAAGAAGAAAGACACAGCTTGAATGATTACATCCAGAAAAGTGAAGAACCAATGATTAAGGAAGTAAATAAAGGAGACCTTTTAAAGACAACTAAGTGAAAAGCTGAATATAAGAAAGAAGTAATTGAGAAATGAGCTGAAAATTGGAAAAGCAAAGTTATGCATAGCCAATACTTGAAAAGTATTGAAGGCAAAGCTGACCAAAAACTAACTTGGAACTGGTTAAGATCAGGAATACTGAAAAAAGAAACAGAAGGCTTTATTTTGGCAGCTCAAGAACAAGCCTTAGCCACAAACTGTATGAAGGCAAAAATTCAACATGTTACCACCAACAGCAAATGTCGCCTCTGTAAAGAGAAAGATGAGAAAGTCGACCATCTGATCAGTGGGTGCAGCAAAATTTCACAAACTGACTACCTACAAGGCCATGACCACATTGCTAGGGTCATTCACTGGAAATTGTGCCAGAAGTTTGGATTTGAGTACTGCAAAAACCACTGGACACATCAGGTTGAAAAGGTTTTAGAGAATGAGAAAGTCAAGATCTTGTGGGACTTCAGAATTCAGACTGACAGGCACTTGGCCTACAACACACCTGACATAACAATAGTTGAAAAGAAAAAAGTATGGTTCATTGATATTGCAATACTTGGTGATGCACGAATTGAAAATAAGCAGCAAGAAAAAATCACAAAGTATTGGCACTTTCAAATTGAAGTTGAGCGACTGTAGAAAAAAAAAATCATGTGTTGTAATTGGAGCCCTTGGAGCAATACCTAAAGGGCTACCTCGCTATGTAGAAATTCTAAATTTACCGGACTTGAACATTCTGACTCTACAAAAAAACACCCTACTTGGAACAGCTTATATCCTCTGACGTTACCTTAACAGTTCCTAAGTCCTTGATTAGGACTGAAGCTGTTGAGCTACCAACCAACCCCAAAGGTTGCAAATCTCACCAAAGGTTAACCACAGAATAATAATAATATATTTTATTCATTAATTTTGAACAACTTGGTATAAATGAAATAGTAATGTTACAAATTAGCATTACGTCAATTGGATATTTTCTTAGCTCCACTTGTGACTAAAATATTAAAACGAGTTCTTGATGTTAGAAGGCCAGAATGGATTAAGTGTTTATCCAAAAATCTGATCTGAAAATCTAGGACAGCCATTGTTACAAGCTACCAATCCCTCTTTGTTTTACACCTTTTGTGTCTGTCATATAATATTCCTCTTCTAGGAAAATAGAAGAGAAATAGAAATTAATCCTCCCCTCCCCGCTTTGAAGACGCCACCTCCCAACTGTTGTGAGGAGAATAGAATTTAGCTGCACAAGTGCTATCAGCACCATACATACATGTCACCAATAAATTGTGGGGTTGATGCATAGCTGAATTGGGGATTATAATTTATGTTCTAAATTCAGAGCATTTGGAAACCAACATATTTCATAGCCTGCACTTTGCTTCTGCTTTCACCATGGAATTATCCATACTCATTCACTTATGCTATGAAACAAAGCCCAGTCCTTTGTCTCGTCTCTAGACAAACTGAAATAGAAGAATAATTTATATATTTTTTAGAAAGCATCACATGCAAATCCATTAAACCACCACCACAATAACAACAATGTTGTTCTATCAACCAAAGCATTTCTCAGTTTCTACAAATTCTTTATCAAGATTAATGCCCTGGTATTGTTTTGAAATCGAAAATGGCACAGAATAAAGATACTTGGCAAATATCCTATGAGGTAAACATTCTCCTATGTAATGGGAGGAAAATCTATTGCAGTTAGTACACCAATTTTTTTTCAGGGAGAACTTGGAATATTTATAACCTTAGGCCCACAATTTTCAAACAGACAACTGAGTCAAACCTGCAAAATATAAACATAGCAAACAGGTAAATGTGCATGCCAGAACAAGACTTTACACTTGCAAAACAGGTAATTTCACGCACTAGCAGTAGCCTGCACATGCTATTATTCATTTTATTCATGCATATGCAAGATTCTAGAACACAATTACCTGCTTGAGTTTGTGCATATATTTTCCTAGCAAACAGTCTCAGTGTTGATGTTTTTACTCATAAAATAATTTTATCTGTGCATACAATTTTTCCCAATGCCTTTGGAAACAATTCAGGTAATTCTCAGTTTTTCATGTTGAATCTATACTCAAGTCAAGGATTTTTCACTTTGGGATTTTGGAATAGATTCCCCGCATACTGTAGCAACATCTGATCACCAGTTATTTTAATGATCCTTAGTACCATTTATATTAAATCTTATAAAATAGTATGCATTATTTTGGGTCACAGCAATTAAGCCCCTGGAAATTATGTAAAAGTGCACATACATAAGTGCATCCATACATGTATATCATGTATCTAATCAAGATATTTCTAGCAGATATAGCTATTGTCCAGCCCAGGAAACACAGAAAACAGAAGTACTTGTGTTACTGTAATTAATTATCTATCAATATGATAATACATCAGAATCTTACTTTACCCCTACTGTGGTTATGATGGAGTACCTCTGTACCTGTTTCTTATATTTCCTCCTTATCTTAGACTTTTATGCAATGCGCCTGCTCCATCCTCCATGTTCCCAGTATCTCTTAGACCTTTCATCGCTTGCACATACATGCACACCTTCAAAATTCTGCCCCTGAATTCTCATACGAAGTATAAATCAATCTCCAATTCCATGTGGCTTTCCTTTTCTTTCCAAGAAGGAGGTTAAACTAATTAGATTTCTGTTGTGACTATTAACAGAAATGCAACAATTGTTTTGCTGTGAGGAAAGGGAATATCCTTTCCGGCATATGCAAAAACTTCAATCCCAATACACCAATTATTGATGGAGAGGCTTCCTGTAATCAAAGTATGGGTAGAAAGAAGGATCTATGGTGAACTTTGCTATTGACTCCCATTTGCTGCAGATGTCCAGAAAACAATAGCTTGTCCACTCCTGCCTTAGATGCATATACTTACATACTTGCAGCAAACCCTCTTCCACTTATAGTTGTTAGGTAGGAAACATTTCTTTAACTACAACTGTAGAACTCTAAAATATATGTTTTTCTAGTCAAAAGAAGTAATAAATTACATTGAACTGCTGGATGAGATAGATTACAAAGTAAGAATTCTTAGAATGTAGAAACTATTAAAAAGATTCAGGAGATGACAAACAAAACATAAAAAATGCTTTCGATCATGCAGAATTGCTCATTTAAGCCAGCATTATTTTTTTGGAACTTCAAATTCTTTATCTTTGAAAAGGTAAACAATTATTAACCCTTTTATGTGTTTTATTGTTTTAATTATGCATTTTATTAACTATCAAGCATTTGGTTTATACTTTTTTTTAAAAATTCAAATTTATATCCCGCACCTTCTCCAGAAAAGGACTCAGGGCGGCGCACAGGAAATTTAAAAAACAATACAAATATAACAAAAATATAAAAATTTAAAAAACTATTAAATCCATGCCCTGTGCTAAAATCGTATAAAATCCCCCCAAATTAAAATCTATCTAAAACAGTCAAAACGGTAGGTTATGCTAGGCCGGCTTGTTGGAAAAGGTACGTTTTAAGACGCTGGCGGAAGAGGCGGAGGTCTGAGATGGTGCATAATTCGGGGGGCAAGTCGTTCCAGAGGGTAGGGCCCGCCACAGAGAAGGCCCTTCCCCTGGGTGTCGCCAACCGGCATTGCCCGGCAGACGGCACCCTGAGAAGGCCCTCTCTGTGGGAGCGGATCGATCGAAGGGATGTATGGGGCAGAAGACGGTCTCGCATATAACTAGGTCATACTAAATACAAAATAGGTATGTTTTATGCTTCCAACTTTAAAAAAACCATGGTGTTGTTACATTATACTGGGCAATCATGCTGTGAAAAAGATGAAGAATATGCTAACATGCTAACATCTTAGATACGAAGATGTGAAACAAAATGATTCTATAACCTATTGTCATAATGTAGTCAGTATAGTAGATTACCAATTGTATATCTAGTAGACAATTGTTCCAAAAACATTGTTCCAAATCGTGTAGTTTTAAAATCTTAGTAACAGATGATGAGGTAGGTCCTTTTAAATAGCATAAGTCACATGAATATCTTGCCTATCAAAATATTGCAATTACAATTAATTACTTGAAACTGGGGAAATCTCTCAGTTCTGATGGTTTTCCAGATCATTGTTATTTAAAAAAATAGAAGATGTCCCAAAGTGCTACAAGAAACCTATCATGTGTTGCTGAAGAAATCTACTTTCTTGATTAATATGGAATATTTTTAACAGCTACTTTGGCACTTAGGTTTCTTCTGGATTCACCTATGGCCATTAAGAGACTGATAATACTAGTTTTGCTTTAACTCACAATGGAGAGAATGGAATAGCCCTTATTGTTTGAATTCCCAGACCAATTTTGATATGATGTCAGACATTCTGAAATGGTTTATGGCCCAATGAGGTTTATTTTAAGGAGTGTGGGGATTTTTTAGAGGCCAATCAGAATAACACAATCTATTCATTTATCATATATGATTACAGCATGTTCACTCTTTGGTAAAATCTCTGTTTTCAAACATGACAAAATACCTTCTTTTAGCTGTAATTTGACTGTAGAAATGCTTTCACTAAATTTGACTCTAGAATTTCTGAGCCATAAAAAAGTGTAAAATGTTAAAAGAGTCGCTGTAGAAAGGCAGAGTATAATACATCATTATATATAGATGATATGTTAGGTCTCATAGATAAACTAAAAAAATCAATTTCTTATATCAGGGGTCCCCAACCTTTTTTGCACCAGGGACCGGTTTCATTTTAAAGAAAATTCTGTGGACCGGCTGAGTGGCTCAGCAGTCATGTGACTGGGTGGGCATGGCCAACTTGGAAAATGTGAAACTCACTTAACAATGATCTTGGTTAGCAACCAAACTTTTGGCCTCAACTGTGGTCAAAAGTTCTTTCTTTCTTTCTTTCTTTCTTTCTTTCTTTCTTTCTTTCTTTCTTTCTTTCTTTCTTTCTTTCTTTCTTTCTTTCTTTCTCTCTTTCTCTTTGTCTCTGTCTCTCTTTCTTTCCCTCTTTCTCTCTCTCTCTATTTCTTTCTTTCTCTCTTTCTCTCTCTTTCCCTCTTTCTCTTTCTTTCTCTGTCTTTCTCTCTTTCTGTATCTTTTTCTGTCTTTCTTTCCTTTCTGTCTCTTTCTCTCTGTCTGTCTTTCTCTCTCTCCCACTTTCTTTTTCTTTCTTTCTCTTTTTCTTTCTCTCTCTCTGTCTCTCTCCTTCATCCGCCCATCTCTGTCACTCTGTGTGTGTGTGTGTGTGTGTCTGTCTTGCATTCACTCAATCACTCATTCTGTGTCTCTGTCTATCTTTCTCTCCCTCCCTCCCTCTCTCTGTCTCTCTATGTGTGTCTGTCGTCGTCGTCGTCCCCCCCAGCCTCCTCAGCCCGCCTGCCGCGCTTGGTCGCTCGTTCGCTCGGTCAGGCTTTGTGGCTGGGTAGGAGCCGGGCTGGAGAGGAGGAGGAGGGAGGAGGGGGCAGCCCATTGGGCAAAGCATGCGGGAGAATGCAGGAGGATGGTGGGGGCTCTTCCTCAACCCTCGTCGACGGAGGGACTCCTGGGCACCGCTGGAGGCCGCCAGTTCCCTCCCCCACCCGCGGAGCCTCCGCAGCCACTGGAAGAAAACGAGTGACCGGCATGCCAGCAGGGGAGGGAATCGGTGGCCGGTCCGGCGGCGCCCAGGAGTCCCTCCGTCGACGAGGGAGGAGGAAGAGCCACACTCCAACGGCGCGAACAGCCGCGCCTGCGTTCTCCCGCACGCTCTGCTCAGGGGGCTGCTCCCTCCTCCCTCCTCCTCCTCTCCAGCCCTGCGGCCCGGCTCCCACCCAGCCACGGACCGGCACCGGTCCGCGGCCCGGGGGTTGGGGACCCCTGTCTTATATCACACATATTTGACCTTGACATCATATCTGGCTAATGTAGAAACAGGAGAAAATCAAACTTTATGTCCAGTTTCAGTGAGTTTCCATGTTTAAAGATTAGGGTTTTAAATTATATATTGGTTGTTTTGTTTATGTTAATGTGAAAAAGGATTTATAAGAAGCTTTTTAAATTAGTAAATATGAATTTATCTCCTACCGTATAATACAAATGAAGAAGATCGGGATAAAATGATTTAAAATTTCTCAGAGTGTTTGGCTTAAGGTAAATGTGATTACAATGACAATAACTTGGAGATTAATTTATATTTTAAGAGGTTTTTCTGTTTACATTATTTCAAATGAATGTTACACTCTTAAATCAATTTCCCCGATGTGGGCATTGGTCAATATTTTTCTGGTAAATTATAACTGCTTGTTGGGAAAATGGCTATAGCGTTCTATAGTTTCAGTCTTAACATTTATTTATCTTCAGTTTGCAACTGAAACATCAAATTCAATTCCTTTTGCAGCTCAACCTGAAAGCTGTTATTTGATTCTACTGAAATACTGACAAACACTGGGTTTCTGGTTTATTTTGTTTCAATACTTGCACTTAGTACTGCAAGATGCATATATGTGTGCATACACAAATAAATCTTGCGTTATGGGATCACGTTAATTTTAAAAATAACTGCAAAATATATTTCTTGCATAATTTGAGTTTCTGCTAATATTATTATAGAGGACTTTTAAGTTAATGGACCATTCAATGCAAAGGGTGTCAGTTTCTCATAAATATCCATTAAATCAAAATTGCATCATTCTTGAAGATTTACATCATTTGTGTAATGATGACATTAAACAAATGATAATAATTGACATACATGATTATTTGTGTCATTTGCATAATGATGTCATTATATAGATGTTGCAAATCATTGTGAATGATGAAAATTAACTTAAATTTAACTCATCCCAGATTATTTCAGATGCAATTAACTGGGTATCAGGGAGATATCCAGACAGAACTTTGGTTTCCTACATTGGAAGTCTGCAAACGGACCATGTCACACTGAGGTTTCACTATGTTTTGCATTAGCTTCACTGATGAAGAATTTTTAAAACTATCTGTAGAACTTAAAAGCAAGTATTTCTCACTGAAGAGCAGTGCTCAGATGTTTGGTCAGCTTCAGTTTTCTCAGTTCGACTCTTTGTTCTTGATACTATTGCTGCTTTTATCAAAAGTTTAGCAAAAAATCAATTGGGGCTCTGAAGACACAAATCCCTTTTTATGAACAATTGAAGGAATTGGATAAAATTAACATTTATTACTTTGGGGATTTGGGGAATAATGAGTTTGAATGCCCTATTCCTTAGTGGAAGGTTGATTTAAATAATGTGGTTAATCTCCTTTGATCTAAAAAAAAAAGCAGACACAAAAAGCAGTTTTGTGAATGCTGAGATGATTGCCATTTCCTCGCTGCTGCTATTTTTTTTTTAAGATGATGCCCAGCTGATAGTGCCATAATTTATTTTTAATTTAACATTTTTACTGAGATTAATGGCAGTGGAGAACAATGACAGGTTGGATATGAGAAGATATCTTGGAAGAAACTGTAACTTTATAGTGGCACAAAGAAGCAACAAAGAGAGAGGAGAATATGAGTGAATAGAGTGGCAGAAAGAAGAGAATGACGTGGTAGGTGTGCAAAAAGTAGAGGAAGAAGATAAGGGAAAAAACTGAAGGTCTAAAGCATAGATATAGGAGTAGGAGACAGGCCTAAATTATCTCCAGTGGCCATTTTGTAGTGCCTCAGTACAGGAAAGCAGCAATATTAGCAAGGGAGGCACAAGGTTGATATTCTGTCATCTAAAGAGATTGTGGAAGGCAAGGAACCAGAATTGTGGGCATTAAGCAAGAGTAGCAGTAGTTGACTCTTTCAGTGAGGCACAAGGGAAAAATGGTAGTAGCTGAAGCATTTTACACTAGGCAAGAACTCTGAGACCAAGTGGCCATTGCTGCAATCAGTGGCCCAACTACCTAGTATAGGAAGTATTGGGGAAGTAATGGAAGCTACTGAGATTCTGCACTGTTGAGTTTGGGAAGGTGTAGATTAGGAAAATGGAATATTGAAGGAAGGAGAGTTCCTCATGATCCTGCTCTTTGGGTAAGATACTGATTTTATATTTAATAATTGAATTATAATAACCTTAATGTAACTTTTGACAGAATATAAATTTAATAATCTAACTTTAACATAGTTTAATAATATAACTTTAATTACTGTTGGAGTTTTACTGTAGAGTGAGATACTTGAGACAGTTTGGTGAAAGCAACAGACTGGAAAGCAGAAGAAGGTGAGTTGTAGTCCTGCACTAGCTATGAATGCCATCTGGTGATTTAGGTCAGTCAGTCTCTCTCAGCCCAACCCACAGATTTATTGTTGCATGGAAAATAGGAGGAAGAAGGAGTATTAGGTGTGTTTGCTACCTTGAGTTATTTGTAAAAACAATAAAGACAGAATACAAATAAATTGAAAAATAAAAATAGTCTAAAATATGTCTTCTTGTGGTGAAAAGACGTAAAAGAACCATCTCTCTAAGTGTACTGAGAAAAGGGAGATGATGTGTGTTCAGGGAATTCTGATCTAGGATTTTTAGTTTGGGGAATGCTTTGAGGATGATTTGAGTATTGTAGGAGTTGGCTAGAATGCTCTGCCTATCCCTTTGGGCTGATTGATTTGTGTGTTCAGTGGTTAAGTTGAAAGCAGAAGAGGAAGAATAGATTAATAAGTAAACCTGGCATGCTTAATTGAAACCTTTTGGGCAGTGGCAGGAACACGCATTACCCTTGTTAGAAGATTGTCCTGGCCCTACAGCAGCTTAGATGAGAGGAAAATGTGAGGCAATGATTTTTCATGGAATCTTTACAATAATCAATTCTACCACCCAATTCATGGGTGTACCTTTGTATACGATTGGGCAGTAAAGATATTTAAAGCTGCTGGTAGTGTATTGCCCATTGTGCTCACTAACAGTGGCATTACTTGAGAGACTCGTGGTAGAAATTCCCAAAATACTAATACTAAAAGTCTTTAACATATACATTTGACATGCTGTCTGAAGGTGATCATGATTTAATGGCCATCATATTATCTGTGGACTTGTCACAGTTAATTTATTTATTTATTTTATTTATTTATTGGATTTCTAGATCGCCCCCTCTCCCCGAAGGGACTCGGGGTGGTGTACAGGTAAAAATTAAAAAGAAAAAAAAAAGGGAAAAAATTATTATTACAATCAACAATACATATAAACTAAAATTGGATTAAATAATCCCCTGTACAAATTTATAAAAATTAAAAACGTAACCTTAAAACCAAATAAAATAATTTGAAATTACAAACTGAGGCGGGAGGCATGGAATTAGGCCAGGCCGGCTAGATGAAACAGGTGAGTTTTGAGTTTCTGGCGGAAGGAGCGGAGGTCCGTGGTCGTTCTAATGTCAGGGGGAGGTCAATTTGATGTTGACTAATGTGGGGGAGGTCACATGTTAGACCTACTGGAGTATATGACTCTTAAGCCAAGATCCATAGTACACAGTGGTTAGAATGCAGTATCACAGATTAACTCTGCCAACTGTCAGGAGTTCAATCCTATCTGGCTCAAGGTTGACTCAGCCTTCCATTCTTCTGAGGTTGATGAAATGAGGACCCAGATTGTTGGGGACAATATGCAATAATGCTGACATTCTAAACTTCCCAGATAATGCTGTAAAGTACTATGGAGTGATATATAAGTCTAAGTGCTAAGCACTATCTGGAGATAAGCAACATTGTGTTCAGTACCTGACTATGGTTAATGTCTATGGAGATTCTCAGTCATCCAGGTCATGGTTGTCCCAAAGGTGTTTTTTTGGAAGACACAACTGGACTTTCTGGTTTTTCTTTGAAGATGTTTTACTTTTCATCCAGGAAGCTTTTTTCTTTGAAGATGTTTTGCTTCCCATCCTTCCATTCCCCACCATCCAGTCAGAGCTGGAAAAGCTTCTTGAATGAAAAGCAAAATGTCTTTTAAAAAAAGCATGTTTGGGACTTGACTATGATTAGTTCACTTTCTGGTCAAATACTAGTATCCCTGAACTCTGTCAGGATGATGGACACATTCAGGTGACCTAGTGTTTAAGAAATATAGATGGTTTATGAGTTACATGGTGAGTTTCATAATGATTTGACTTTTTCCATGAATCTGATGTTGGGTGTGACTGCTCCCAAGATGCCTCTCTCAGGTTGTTAATTCCAGAGTGCTACTTTGTTTATCAAGTACCTCTAAGAAATGAAATAAAGATATGCCTGGTGAAAAACAAAAATAAAATTTGAGTGAACATATATACTTATCTTTGTTTAAACTGCACAATTAAAGTTATAAATGTTCTTACCGTTTAGCAATTAACTGCATCTGAAGTCCAGCAGCCCTGCTCATTTCATTTTGGGAAGAAATGATCAGGAATGCCAATGTTCTTGCTGACTGCTGTAATGAGCTTATGATATTTTCTCATTCTAATTAGATATTTGCTCAGAGTTGGGTGCCACTTAGATGGAATCAAATGTATTAAACTGGCATAATGTTTTGCATATCATCTGGGATTTGCTTAAGCTTGTAATAGATTAGGAAATTGGTAGGATTTTATGTAGTATGAGCTAAGACCCATTGGACTAGATCCATGGCTTTCCTGACTCTTTTAGGCTGCCAGGATGCATAAGTGGCTGGACAAAAGAAAGATAAAGGTTTCCCTGTCCAGTTGTATGTCTGATTCCATGGGGCACTGATCATCTATGTTTCTTAGCCAAGAGAGCCAGAATTCTCTGAAGACATTTCCATGGTCATGTGGCCAACAAGACTATAGACCAAGGTGCAAGGAATGCTGTTACCCTCCCATCAAACTGGTACCTATTTATCTACTTGCATTTGCATGCTTTCAAACTGCTAGGTGGCAGGAGTTAGGGCAAGAACAGAAGCTAATCTTGTCACATAGTACTTGGGTCCCAAACGCAGGTTGTCAGCTTTCCAAGTTCAACATCTTCAATCACTGAGCCACTGCACCACCTGAGTGACTAGAGAGTGATCCCCAATCCCTCTATCATAAAAGTTAGTGTTGTGTCCTGTCTTGCAGCTAATTCTTGATCCAGCTGTACTGAGAACTTTTATCCAGTATCCAAATTTCTTTCCTGGAGTGTTTTTGGAGAAACCAACTACATACTGTGGGTTCCTAAATGAAGCAAATTATCTGGATTCATTCCGATCTGCATTGAGTTACATGCAGAGGATGAAATAGCATTGGTTTCTTTGATGAATCGCCCAATCTCAGTTGAGTGATGGTCCTGGGTGATTGCTCTTAATAGGTTGGCTCTTTATATGAACAAGTATATCCACCAATTGGAGATCTTCATGGGTTCATGTCTCCTGCGGCAACAATGGGTTAAAATAGTAGGTATGGGGCAGAGTTTTCCCAGTTTAAGCTGCTATGCAAATCACAACTTAAACTGGAAGAAGCTCAGATGTCAGTGATTCATACTTACTATCTCTCAATTTACTATACTGAACACACTCTATTTAGAGAATTTGTAGATGATCTGGGAACTACAACTGGTGCAAAATGCAATAGTCAAGATAAAGCCTACATGGCTTGGCAAGTAGAAATTGATCCTGTATGTACAAACTCTGACCTTTTTTTCATCTTAACGCCCTCTGTAAATATAACTTGGATATAAACCTGTTTCTTCGATTCTGGAATATAAATTATAATTTATCTATTAAACATATATGAAAAATATGCTTTAAAATTAACCTAGAAAATAGTACTCTTCAGAAACTGAATAAAGGCATTATTATACAACTATTATGTAACCTCAACCCCATGTTGTTTTTGGGATAGTTCTCTTTGTGTGACTCTATGGGTTCATCGTTGACTATGGTGAAATATTTAATTTCATCCAAAGTATTGAGAAATACAACAAAGAAGTGATATTCAAAATATTGTATGTAATATAGTTTACCTGTTGTATATACCCCTACTATGTACTATAATGAAATTATATGAATATATATTCACGTGTACTATAAAACTTACTGATACTTACAAAGAGTATCTTAGTATATAGTTTTAATGGATTAAAATCTGGGAGGGGGGGAAACAGGACCTATGGATTTTCCTCCTGCTCTATTTCTATACTAGATACTGAGTCCAGCTAATAAGCACAATATAGGTTTTACCACCTCGGTGAAATATCTTTCAACTATGAATTATTCTCAGTGCTAACACTGAATCTTTCTTTTTCCAGTGTTGTTAGTCTCTTGGTGAATTCTCTTGTGCCTCACTTACTGCAGAACTTCAAGCCTGATAAGAAAATCAATGCTGCCAGCAAAGGTGTGAACAGATGTTTTATCTCCACATTGTGTGCATAAATGCAAGTGCTCTGATGTAAATTGATCAAACTGTAGAAACAAATCATTTAAGATTTGTGCAGTGATTAATAACAGAGGCCAGTAATCAAATCTCCCTGCCACCATCGCATCTGTTAGAGAGACTTTCTAGTTTGCCCTATTATGCAAATGTGCAATAAAATAAATACATTACTTGGTTTAGCAGCTGGTTAGAAAACATTGTTCTAGGTGATTATTTCTAATGCATTGTTTTTACCACTGATGGCTGTTAATGCAAACTAATTCACTTTTGTTCATTTGGCAGCTCGTACATTTAAAAGGGAAGTGGGAAAAACCAAAGATATGGTTTTTCTGATTCTCAGATGCCTTTTCTTTTCACATAAAATGGGACAGATATATGTATTAAGTCCACAATCCAAAATTCACGTTCTATAGGTATACCCCCTAATTTGGCTGCATTCTGCCTAATTGTCACACAATTCATTGCAAAGACACAACTTGGGTTTCTTTATGGTGTAGAATTTGGATGTTTTATATGAATATTTCTGTGTCCTGTAAGTAACATATGAGGTACTATCGTCTATTTCATGGGTGTCAAGCTTGATCATGACATGTCATGTGATGTCATGTGTGACATCACATGATATATTGTGATGTTTTTTGCCTTTGTGGACCTGGAGTGGGCGTGGCTTCTGCATGATACATCTGGCCTGTGGGCCACCACTTTGACACCCCTGGTCTATTTAATTTATTTCATTTTTTTTTCATTTTATTACATTTATATCCCGCCCTTCTCCGCAGAGGACCCAGGGTGGCGCACAGGAGATTTAAAAATATACAAAATGGAAAATAGATAAATAATTTAAAATATATATTAAATAATCCCAATCCTATGCTAAAACCAATTATTAAAAACCCAATTTAAAACTTTTCTAAAAGTCCCCATGGGAGGTTAGGCTAGGCCGGCTTGATGAAAAAAGTATGTCTTTAGACATTGGCGGAAGAGGCGGAGGTCAGTGATGGTCCGGAGTTCAGGGGGTAGGTCGTTCCAAAGGGCAGGGCCCGGCACAGAGAAGGCTCTTCCCCTGGGTGTTGCCAGTCGGCATTGTCCGGCCGACGGCACCCTGAGAAAGCCCTCTCTGTGGGAGCGTATCGGTCTAAGGGATGTATGGGTCAGGAGACGGTCTCGCATATAACTAGGCCCCGATCCATGGAGCGCTTTAAAGGTGGTCGTCAGAACCTTGAAGCGCACCCGAAAGACCACAGGAAGCCAATGCAGCTCGCGCAGGATTGGTGTTATATGGGAGCTTCTGGTGGTTCCCGTAATTACCCGCGCGGCTGCGTTTTGGACTAGATGTAGCTTTCGAGTGCACCTCAAGGGAAGCATTACAGTAGTCGAGACTGGACGTCACGAGAGCTTGAGTGACTGTGCGAAGGGCAGCCCGGTCCAGTAAGGGGCGCAATTGGCGCATCAGGCGTACCTGATGAAACGCCCCCCTGGCCACGGCCGTCACATGGTCCTCCAAGGACAGCCGGGAGTCCAGGAGGACACCCAGATTGCGCGCCCTCTCCACGGGGGCCAGTGTTTCGCCCCCAATGGCCAGAGTTGGAGTAATCTGGCTGAACCGGGGTGCCAGAAGCCACAGCCACTCAGTCTTGGACGGGTTGAGCTTGAGTTTGTTACCACCCATCCAGATCCGTACGGCTTCCAAACACCGGGACAGCACTTCGGCGGCATCGTTGGGGTGGTCTGGGGTGGATATGTACAGCTGAGTGTCGTCAGCGTACAGGTGGTACTCCACCCCAAAACCACGGATGATCTCACCCAGTGGCTTCATATATGTGTTGAAAAGGAGGGGCGAGAGGACCGACCCCTGAGGAACCCCACATAAGAGGGGTCTCGAGGTCGACCTCTGCCCTCCCGTCAACACATATTGCGACCGACCAGAGAGTTAGGACGAGAACCACCGCAAAACGGTGCCTCCCAGCCCCAACCCCCCCAGTCGGCGCAATAGGATACCATGGTCGATGGTATCAAAAGTCGCCGAGAGGTCTAACAGGACTAGGATAGAGGAATAACCTCTATCCCGCGCCCTCCAGAGATCATCAACCAATGCGACCAATGCCGTCTCGGTACTGTGACCGGGTCGGAAGCCGGACTGGCGCGGGTCTAGATAATCAACTTCCTCCAGGTGTCGTGGAAACTGTTGGGCTACCACACTCTCAACAACCTTCACCAAAAAGTGAAGGTTGGAGACCGGACGATAGTTCTCTAGTAAAGCTGGGTCCAGGGATGGCTTCTTGAGGAGGGGCCTCACTACCGCCTCTTTCAAGACGGCAGGCAAGGACCCCTCACTCAAAGATGCGTTGACAATGCCCTGGAGCCAGCCTCGTGTCGTCTTCCAGGATGCCAGTACAAGCCAGGAGGGACACGGGTCCAATAAACATGTGGTCGCCCTAAGTTTCCTTGACAGCCTGTCCATATCCTCGGTGGTAACAAAGTCAAACTCCTCCCAAGATGGAACCTCAAGACTAGTCTCGGACAGTCCCACAGGACCACTGTCGATGGAGGGTAGCTCATTCCGAATCCGAGTGATTTTCTCCTGCAGATAAATCCCAAATTCCTCTGCTCGCCCTTGTAGAGGGGGTTCCCGCGGCCTCTGGTGAAGGAGGGAGCGGGTCACCCCAAACAGGGTGGCAGGGTGGTTATCTGCGGATGCAATAAGTGTGGCACAATACTCACGTTTGGCCACCCTTATCGCCACTAAGTAAGTCCTAATATGGGTTCTCACTAGTGTTCGGTCGGCTTCGGAGTGAGAGGATCTCCATCTGCTCTCTAGCCGTCTCTTGTGGCGTTTCATCCCCCGAAGCTCCTCAGTAAACCAGGGAGCCTGGGTGATTCGTCGCCGCAAGAGAGGCCGCAAGGGCGCGACTTAACCATGCGGCCACTAGGTCCTCAGTCGAGTCGCGGGGCAGGGTCACAGGAATTGGCCCAAGCTCCCTCTGGAACCTTTCCGGGTCCATTAGAAGCCTGGGGCAGAACCATCTAGGAGTATCCGGTTCCGCCTCCCCACGGTGAGGTGAAGCGATTGGAAAGTCCAGCCGGAGGAGAGCGTGATCTGTCCATGACAAGGGAGTGATGACTAAATCCCCTATTCCCAGATCACGACTCCACTGTCCCGAGACAAAGATCAGATCCAGCGTGTTTCCCCCCTCGTGAGTGGGACCTAAAACTACCTGGGTCAGTCCATGGCCGTCATGGAGGCCATGAACTCCCGAGCTGCTCCAGAGGCTTCGCCCGCCGACGGCAAGTTAAAGTCCCCCATGACTACTAGTCTGGGGGTCTCAACTGCCGCCTCGGCTATCACCTCTAGGAGCTCGGGCAGGGCTGTTGTTGCATAGCGAGGAGCCAGGTATACAACTAACACGCCCAACTGCCTCTCTAGGCCCCATCTCACGCAGAGAGATTCACACCCGGTTGTCTAAGGGACTGTGGTCTCCTTCGGCTCAAGACCTTCCTTAACCATAATCGCCACTCCCCCACCCCTCCCTAGGGCCCTAGGCTGATGGAAGGCGTGGTAACCTGGTGGGTACATGTCCACGAGGGGTAGACCCCCTTCGTGGCCCAATTTATGTATTAACTTTACTCAGCAAATTCATCATTAATTTCTTTTTCAGATGTCATAGCCAGATTCTAATCTCAAAGTGTCCTGCTTAATGTTATTTTAATGGACTGGTTTTGGACAATTTTATAAGACACTGAAAGCTATTCATGGAGTTTCTATAACAGTAGACTGTTAGCAGGGTTTTGAAGATTAGGCTGTTGTTGTTTTTTGGTGGTGATGGGGGCGATACCAGTTAATAATTTATTTTTATAACTAAGATTTTGGGTTGACCTGATTGATATTATATTTCTAAATATGATATATTTCTTAAGTAATAGTGATGTAAAATAGTAATATACCAAATATAGTAAGTATAATTGAGAAGGTTCATAATTAGATCCAGTATGTAAGTCCAATATGGAAAGGAAGAATTTACTAGATTTGAGATATATATTTTTCCAACATTCAACCAGGGTAGACAATGTATGTTCAATGTTTAATGTTGATTCTATATATGTTGTGCATACTTCATCATCATCATCATCATCATCATCATCATCATCATCATCATCATCATTATTATTATTATTATTATTATTATTATTATTATTTCTTCTTCTTTTTCTCTTATCTGTGATTTTTCTTTCTTTTTTTCTTCTAGTTTATTTTATATGTAATATATTCCTTTTGAAATAAAAAAAATGTCCACAGATTTTAATGGATTGGTATAAAATATTTGGCCCATTCAAAGAGATTTAAGCTTCCCTATAAAAGTTGTACAGCACTTAATATTCAGTTTCATACAAGTGCATCAGTATGTAATGACATGTAAACATATCTCCTACCTTCAGTTTTTGAAAGCTGATTCATCTTTTCACAGGAATTAATCAATTAATCATGATATATTACCATGCAAAAAAAGGTGATACATTAAGAGGCTTGAGCTGCCTGAAATACAAATGTACACCTGCGTACACGCAAACTATCTTTTTGCTAAGGAAGAAGAAACTTTGGAAGCTAAAAGAACTCTAAGAGGACTAATATAAAAAAATAATTTGCCTCAGAATTTTGACTTCCATTCTACTGTTCATTCTACTTTTAAAAAATATGTTCATGTTTGGAAATTCCCCACCCCCACCCCTCGGCCCAATGGTTGTCTGAATCCTGGCCCATATTTGTTATCAGTTAAAATTATTCTGTTATATATGATGGTTACCACAAAATCGTAACTGTATCTTTTGCAACCCTACAAAATGTGCTTCCAAATTTTGATTGAATTTAACAATGCTGTTTCGGAACAGTCATCCTGCTAACTGCCTAAAGGTTGAGAACAGACAAATAATAAAATACTGGCACGTTATTCAATATATGAGAGCTGTGAGGGGGGCACCGATTTTTCAAAACAAATGAAGCCCCAAATGAATTTTGCTGCAAGAAAAAGGCATCTCTTATTTTGGTCTGTAGATTAATCATACAGGATAGAATTGGTCAAAAGTGATATGTTCTTACAGATCTACAAAAGAAGGAAGAAAAACAGTGAACTCAAAGCCTTCTGGAGTGATGATATTTTAGATAAGTACCACTGGTGGAGAACCACCAATTCCACATCCACACCAAATTGTACTTTAACTCATTAGGATATTATCTTTGGTGAGCATTTTAGCTTATTATTGATTTATTTTCATCCTGGTTTATTATATAATTTATAATTTATATTTATAAGGACAAAGACTCTGACATCATACTGTAAGGGTAAATATAATCACATCACTGTTTGATTTAAACACAACACATCAATATTTACCAAACTCTCTGAAATCACTCCAAGGTGGCAGGATTTTAAAATGTATCCCATCTTTATTATTTTTATAAATAACTCAAGGCAGTAAACATAACTAACATTCTTTCCTCTTTCCATTTTCCCTACAACAACCATGTTTCTGAGGTGAGTTGGGCTGAGTGACTGTCTGGCTCAAGGTCACCCAGTCAGCTTCCATGGTTGCATAAGATGGGATTAGAACTTATACTCCCTTGGTTTTCAGCCTGTTGTCTTTATCAGGGATGGGTTGCTGCTGGCATTACTTCCTGTTCGGTGCACAAGTGTGCGCAGTTGCCCATAAATAGGTCTGTGCATGCGCAGAACATTAAAAAATAGGGGAAAAACATGCTGCGGCAACCAGGAAACCAGTTCCGAGGCATGGCAGGTCTGGGTTGCTGCCAGTTTCAGCGACACAGGCCAGCAAACCACTACCAGTTCAGCAGAACTGGTCCGAACTGGTAGGAAGCTACCTCTGGTCTTAACCACTAGACAAAGTTGCTCACAGTTGTTCCTTCAGTATTTAATTTCACCAGAAATTCATCAAATCCCATTCTTCTGAAATTCAGGATGCAGGTCTGATTCTTCTCAGTTTCTCAATCCTTGGATATCATGGATTTCGTGATTATTTTACCCCTTGATACAAGTCAACTTCAGTTCTCCCATCCTGTGCTAAGAGTTATATCCTGAATAGCAAATTATTTATCCTTTTATTAATCTTTTGAAAAATGAAGTTCTCAGCAAGGTAAGACAGGAATTTATTGAATCTTTGATTTTTAACAAAGTTAGATTTCCAGCAGATGTCAGGATAATTAACTCCTAAAAAATTAATTTTTTATTATTGCATCCCTGTTTAAAAGAGTGGACATCTGATGCAGAAAGACCTCGTCTGTAGGTTCAGTTGTCCAGATGGTCTAGAATAAATTCCCATGCTAGTACTATTTGCTATATTTCCTCCTTCTACCCACACATTTTCAACAGGACTTCTATTATCTGAATCCTCAATTTCTGTGCAACTACAGTATATTCTTGTTTATATGCCCTTATTTTAGGCCTTTTAAATAATTTGTGCCCAGTTTGATTAGAAAGTATCATTAAATTATTTTTTTCTAATTGTCAGAAACAATTTGATCATTTGTTATGATATCAGTTTTCTGGGTAACTAAGCTCCAACATCCAGGCTTGGATCTAGATATCTGAGAAAGTGTTTATATGTCCATAGAGGCTCTTCACATAAAATAATATGCTTTCTTTAATCTAATTTGCATGGTATGGGGGGGGAAAACCTAGCAGAGAAAGAATGAGAAAAAGGGGCAGGAAAACAGAGCTGTGTTGGCGTAGAAACAAAGTAAATGAAAATTTTGGTACAGCAGGAATAAGATGCTCAAAAATTAATATTAAGACAAAATTAGTGGGGCTAGAAATTAAATCACTGCAGAATAATCTTGTGAGGATGAGAAGTATTAGGGGAAATGAATAAAACATGTTACACAGCTGCAGTGGGTAATTTTCAATATAGTATGTAACCAAAGAGAGAAGCAAGATTATTAAAAAAGACAACAGAGTCCATGGTAACAGGCATTCTAAACAGAAAACGTAAGAAGAAGAAACACGGGTTTTTTGTGGCTGTAAACCCAGCAGATTAGTGACTTTTGCCGTGCCATTGTTCCCACTCAAAATCATGATTTTGGCTAACACGTGGTACTCTGCAACATCATGCAAGAGTTGTACATATCAAGGATCCCACAGTTAAACAAATACTGCTTATAATGCAAGAACTGATATTACAAAGTGATAGAATTAAGGGTGTGTCAAAATCTGTCCTGCAACTTCCAAGATTTTTTCTGCCTTCCCCTAAAAAAATGGTTTGGCTTCTAAATCCATTCTCAGAAGGCTTTTTCAGGTTCAAAAGCAACATTCTTTTTCAATCACCTTTAATTAGAATGGTAAAAATAAATGCAGAAGGCTCTTCCACAATATAGTATGCATGTTAGTTAAATTGAATTTTGAACAAGTTGAGAAACATTTGATGACAACCTAGTCAGTCTGTGTGATTCTCCTTGTCCAGCCTCAGGGATATTTATTTGGAAGACATCACTAAGAAGTGATTTGTTTCTAGGAACCCTGAGTTTGATCAAAGTATTACATAGTATTTGAAGGAGACCTCCTGAGCTCTGCTGTTGTTATAGACAATTTCTCATGAAAGAGATCTATTAATAAAGATATACTATTTAAGAGAGTTTAAAAATTGATGGAGTTTCTTAAAGTTCAAATATAGTTACCTTCAATCCTGAGTTTCTAGGACAGCATTGGTTTCTAATTCTTAGACCTTCTATGAATCTTGCTGTCCTTAAGAGCTTTAAGTACTTCTGTATTCCTCCTTGCATTAATGTCCCACATTACTGCTTTCTTCTTAATCTTTAGCACTGGAGCCTTTAAACCCCATAGTACACCAAAATGGTGTACTTCTAATGGTCACTGGATAGAGTTACTGAAGCAGTTGGCATGAGATTAAATGGACTCCGGGGGATGGTAGAGGACAGGAAGGCCGGAGGAATGTTGTCCATGGGGGTCACGATAGGTCAGACATGACTTCACAAGTAACAACAACTCAAAACCGAAATAGTCAGCTAATACAAAATCTCTACATTATTGTTGACAAACAACCATTTTAAATTCCTCATGATGTAAGTGTTTGAACATGAGGCTAGAGGCCAATTAATGGAAGATTTTTATATACTATACTAACACCCAGGATCGGCAATAGCAGCAAAGCATTGAAATGAATAGGCCAATTATATATGTATTTAAATATATTGAAATTTTAAATTTTCTTTCAGTTAAAAGGTTTTGATTAGTGCAGGATGGAAATATCTTAGAAGATATTCCTCCTCCAAATGTCTCTTTTCTGAGTAACAATTACATTTCTTTACCTGTTGATTTGTTTAAACAAAGAAACAGACATTGGTTTTTGCACATACTTTTAAAAATTGGGTTTCAAGTACGCAAACTCATGACATATACAGTAGTTCATTCATTTCCAGTACTGGATTCTGACATTTAGCCATGGAGATTGTATACATCAAATATATTATTGTTGTTGAATCTCTCATTATTATATCTTTTACTGGTTAAAGAGAAATCCATGTTATGCATAACTAGCCTTAACTGCTTGTACCTATTTGTTGTTTCTAATGGATTATCATGTTGTTTAGTACCACTATTGCTACTAGTAGTAGTAGTATTATATGTGAATGGTATTATCTCCGTAACAATCTGAAGATACAGCTGCTAGTTCTTTAACTAGTATTGGCCTTCATACGCAGCTAGTTCTTCCCAAAAACTAGTCATACTATATCTGTGTAGTATATGTGCAAATCCAAGCAGTTTTCAAATTAATAGATGAAAGTTTGTCAGTGTGTAGAAGTGCCATCCAAGATTTTTTGGTATCTTTATGCCATATACTTTAAGTTTTAATTTTCAAATCTTAATACTTTGTGATCTTCTCCAATCCTTCACCTCACATTCTACTATCCTCTGGCACATTATCACATAAATTATCTATTCTTACTTCTTTTAACCACAGACATATTTGAGATGTTATTAGCCAAAACTTTATCAGAAATCCTACAATATTTAACCTCATTTTCAGCCACTTTTTCAACTCTATTTCTTTCCAATTTATCATGACTGGTAAATGATCATGTTTACAGATGTTGCAGTGAATCATTTTGGTAACTCTGTTAGGTCGCTGTTTATAATCTGTGCAATCTTCTTGCATGGATTTACTGTTTCTTCTGCTTCTTTGCACAATCTGCACTTTAAATCATTTGATGATTTTTCAATTCTTACAGTGATTGCATTAGTTTGTAAAGCTTGTTCTTGCAGTGAAAATCAAGCCTTTCACTTTTCTTTCAATGTTCAGGTTGTAAGTCATTGCCAGATTTTATCTTTATCCACTTTCCATTGATCTTTTCTGCAAATTGATCATGCAATATTTTCCTCATTCTTATTAAAATGGATTAAATTGTCTAGCTTGCTTTTATTCTACACTATTCTATGAACTACTAGCAATAGAGTAACTAACTAATCTTCCTTCCCCAACAAATAAAGAATCCCACAGAAAAGAAAATAGACAATGCTCTCTGTTGTCATAATAACACTGCCATTTCTATTTTGAAACAATTTTGAGAAATTTCACATGACAGCCTATTCAGAAAAAGCCTCTAAAATATTGTGATAAATGTGGCAAATTTGGGCTTGAACTGGCTCCAAAATCTGCTGTCAGCCTCAAACAATATATAAATAGTCAAAGGCCTGTGTTCTGTAAAGGGAATATTTTTCAATACATTTTTAAAAAAAAATTGGTCACTGCATTTGTTCTCTTTTCTTATTACCTACCTTGTTTTATTTCTAAATCTGTATAAGGCAGTGAGATAATGCAAAATTCCTCATCCATTAACAGATTTTCTTGTTGACATGCCAAACATAAGTTTAGTCAACTTAACTAAAGTTTACTAGTCAACTAGTTAATGTCAACTTAAAAGAATACAGTGTTTAATATGGTCCCTCTAACAATATATAGATATAATGAGATACCAGTTTACATAGAAATATAATGAAAGAAAATTTGAAATAACTGTCCTTCCTTGAATTCACTTCTTTCTCACCATGGCTTTTATATATTTAACAGGATTCCATCAAAAACGCTTAAGTTTGGGAACACCAAATTAAATTTATTTGCTTCTTATCCAGACCGGCAAGTTTGTTTATAACTTATTATTCTGCAATATGCCACAGAGCTTGTGTGTATGTGTGTGTGTGTGGGGGGGGGGCAGTTAACATACAATATGTATCTTTTTCTGCAAAAGAAAGAGATCAAATTGAATAGATGTGTTCCCAATTTCTATTGATAATACATTTCATTTATAGTCAGTTTAGTTAATAGTGTAACTTGAGAAGTAATTAAAATATTTTCAGTTGAAACAAAGTGTCCTGGATGGATGGATGCATGGATGGATGGATGGATGCATGGGTGTACAACTGTTTGTACATATGTATGTTGTCATTTGCTCAGCTTTGCGGACTTTGAGTAATTGGAAAGGGTATTGTTTAGTGTAAATCATATATTTTGAATGCAAAAGGATCTAGGTTCAATTTCTAGTAATTCCAGATGTGGTATAGAAACTTATCTGCCAAAAAAAAAAATATCAGAAGAATTCAGTTAGTATAGACTGGTATACTGGACTACATTTCTCATCATTGAGAGGATCTCAGTCTCATGTTTTTGGATATTGTGGTCAATTTTCCAGGGCAAAGCAATAGGAGGATCTATGCTTTTTCATGATTGATACAGACTAGCCTTCTCCTGTGTGGGCTCTTTCCTGTATTTTGTCTATCCATCACAAACAATAATTCAGGATTGATAAAAACTGAACATTTAAAGCTTTCCCAGTTGGGAAAAGCCTGTTAGAAATGACACTGTATTACAGAAACCAATGATATGCCCTGATAGAAAACAGCCTTTTATGTCTATAAGAAAGAAAATAAATGCTGGGCATGTGTCACCTTGCAGAATTCTCCCATCAATGGACATAAAAATTAAGTAGATTATTTCTCTGAATTTTTCCAGAAGAAGTAGAATTTTGAAGATTATCTCCCCAAAAGCAGTGGCAGAAATATAATGGCAGGTGCTTCCTATATTTCGTCTTTCTTTGGGATTTAATTGGAGAGGCTGAAAGATTAGACATTCATACATAGAGTAAATGTTGCATTCAGGCTAGGACAATTTATGACAAAACATTTTTCCTCTGAAGGAATTTGGAAAGCAACTTTTCTTTCATTAAATAGAATGAAACTTGGATAGAAAACATGGAGAATTCATTTGCTTGGCATAGAAAAGAAACTACTAAACTATTCCAGTAGAAGGAAACTCATATCAACTCAGAAGATATAGTGATTTTTGTGATCTCCATGTTATCTTCATTTGTCATTTAATAGGCACATGAATGCCCTTATAACATCACAATAAATGCAATAATTAAATAAGTTGAATAATAACATGTTTGTTAATATTCAGTCATTTTAAGAGCACATAAAACTAATAGTATATGCAAAGAGGTTCTATATAAAGTATGTGAAAACAAATTCACTTCTGAAAATTCAGTACTCCAGCTGTAAGTTCTCGCAGTTAAATCTTAATGAAGAGTGTTTTTTCTTTACCCCATGCATAGAAGTGTGTTTTCCTGTTTTTCTTTTAAAAACAAAAAAAAAACCACTACTTTCTCTCTCTGTGTGTGTTTTGTCTTATGTGTTTGTGTGTGGTTAGTTTTTAAGGACAGCAGTGTTGGATTTAGTTCAATCACCCACTAGAGGGAACCAAAATATTGTACAGAGGCCAACATGTTATTTCCATTATGGCTTTCTTTCCTGTTAAATTCTTTCAGCCATCTTGTAGAAACTTTTTTACAATAAAGTTTTGGTTGGATATTAAGAACTTTTGGCTATTGAATTCTAGTTTTTTTTTCCCATTTAAGGCAGTTTGATACTATTCTGTTCTACATTTCAATGTACATTTCATTAATAAGGAATAAAACGAAAATTTGCTAAATGAAACTTTTCTATTAGATTGATTTTCAATGAGGATCTTTCCATTAGAGATTATAGTTTCCTGGTGATACCTCAAATTTCATGGATATTCTTGCCAATTCCAGTTCTAGTGTATTACAACCACATGGTGTAAATGTTCTTGGAAATATGGATTTATCATATATCTATATCCATATTATATCTCTATCTCTATCTGTCTGTCTGTCTGTCTATATGCTGGTCTTGTTGTATTCAGGTCTTTTCCCATGTAAGATTGAGATTGTCTCAGTCTCAATCTTACATGGGAAAAGACCCGAATACAACAAGACCAGCATACCTACACCCATGAAAATCTACGAATGTGTTTGTGTGTACACACACACACACACACACACACACAATTTTATGGGTATACTGAAAAGAATACTGTGTGAAGAAGTTCTAAGCGATCCCTTGATTCGTATTCTGAATTTATAGCTCAGGGAAAATGTGTTCTGCCTGGAGCTTGTTAAAAAAAGGCTATTCATGGTTTTATTTCTAATTAGACTACCCAATCATTCTGTCCTATACTACATTGGAGCTTTAAAGCATAGTGACTAGTATTACCTCTGTCCCATCTTTTCTGTTAATAAGTAATGACTCTTGATCTTGCTTCGGTAGCTTTTTCCTCCTTTTACATCTTCACCATTATCATAAAATAGGGGGCTATCAACATGCCTTTCATCTCCTAGTTTGCCTTTCTTATTGTTCCCAAGTTCAACTTGGAGAGGACTTCTCTTTCTGTACTTTTCTCTCTCTTTTTAATGTGCCCTTATAGAAGGCCATCAAGCAGCAGTTTGGGAACAGGATTTGAATAATTCATTCTTCTCCATTGTACGGAGTGACTAATGTGCTAATTATACAGAAGAGCTATTTTATAAAGTTGGGTAAGATGCTTAGTGCTAAACATCATTACTAAAAATCCCTTGGTATTTGGGATTATGTGGAAGGGTAGGGTGGAAAGAGAGGTTGGTAATATTGTTATAAGGCCTTACCTGTATCTTGTAACCTTGGTCAGAAGAAGCTAATACAATCCAGACAGAAGATAACATAAATTACGTAAATAAACTTAACTGGTTAACTGGTTATCAAGCATTTTGTCTTGCAACTATAACTATAAAACTATTGGATATTTGAGAATACTTTGATAGTATTATTTCTAGAGCCGTCGTGTTTGCTATACACTTCATAAATGTAGTTTTAGATAAGTTTTGATGAGATAGCTCTGTGTTGAAATTTTCCATTATTTTACTGTGATGCCATTATAATTTATTATGTAGAAATGTTCAGTTCACAGCTTTTAGCCCAGAGGTACAACTTAATTGAGCTGAACTTAATAGAAGCAAATATAAAAATGTGTGCTTCATATTTCAGGACAGTACGTTTGTTTCCTAGCAACATGATTTGCATTTGGGCAAGAGAAGATTGGTAAGGAACTCCTACTGCATGAGAATAAGAAATCTGCCAGCCCTACATACCAGCTTTTAGTAATATACTGAAATTGTTTTTCTACAACCTCATCAGGTCTGCCTTTGTGTGGCAAAAATAGGGGGGGGGGGGAGAATGAAGAAAATCCATCTTACCCTTTCCTTAATATTGCATTTTGATATTTTTCAAAGTCCTCCTTTTCCTGATAGAATATAGTTCCAAGAATATTACTAAGACATGCTGAAGAATTTACAAGAGTAATATCTTCAACCTTTCCAGACACAGAACCTTTCAATTCAGCCAGCAACATAAATTCCCTTTTAATTTGTTTCCCATGGGCTTGTCTATCTTTTTCAAGCATGTACCATAGGTTTCTTGACTTGTGTCTTCCTCTTCTGTCAACCTGCAAAGACAGAAATTTAAAATGTGGCATTAGGGGACATCATGGAAATCCAACCATGCTTTAAAATCATGAGCTGAGTGCTTTCCTGTTCCGGGGAGTTTTTTTATGAACATACCGATTAACATATGTAGCAGCTTCTGCTTAACCTTAAGACTCAATGCATTAAGATGTTTAAAAGCCTCTATATGCTTGAGGAAATGGGAGGTAAAGGTTATACGAGTATTATTTTTAACTTATATTTTTGCGATTTAAATGGATGCTAAATGATTCTGCAAAATAAACAAAAAGCGTTTCAGGGCAAATATTGTGACTCGCCTTGAGTTTTAGTATAATCTACGTCCTTTAAAACAGGGGTGTCAAAATGGTGGCCCACAGGCCTAATGCATCACACACAGGCCACGCCCACCTCAGCTCTGCAAAAGGGAGGAAACGTCATGCTCCATCATGTGACGGCAACATGACACTCCAAGTTTGACATCCAAGCCTTAAAAGGATTATGTCCTTTTAAGGCCAACGAATATAAGGCACTTAAAGTCATAAATATATAGCAAATTATTTTGTCATGTTTTGTTCTAGTTTGTACTAGATTTTGTTCACCTTCCAGGGAAAATATACAGTGTGGCAAACCTTTAAATATCTGTTCAGAATAAAACCCCATTAAGTTACTGTAGCAACGTGTGTACATGGTTGCAATATGAAGCAATTTGTTTCTCTTAGGAGATCAAGTTAATTATGTCAAGCAATTACTCTTAAAATTCAAATAATATAAATGGAAATAAAATAAAACTGTAAAGAGAGAGACAACATAGCTCAGGACAGAGAATCCTTAACACAGAGTTGCATTTGATTTCCAGGATGTTTTCAAACAATAGCTGTTCCTTTTTACCTTGCATTTCATCTTTGATAATTATTTTCAATGATTGATGTTAATTAATGAGCTAAACATCAATGAATTAAAATAACTGAGAGAGAATCCCCGCTGGCTTTTGTAGCTGAGTATCTAGATCATAGCAAGATTAAAAGTGTGACAAAGGACATAATTTGCAGTGCAATACTTTTAATTCTAAAAGCTGCTTCATAGCAGTAGGGATGTAAACAGAACACTTTTCTTCAGGTCAGGGAACATTGCCTTTTTTCTATAGGAATGTACAATTGCAGAAGTACCCAAAGGTGATTTTTTTTCTAGAGGCGCTTGGGCTTTCTTTGTTTTTCCTTGAATACGCTTTGCTTCTCATCCAAGAAGGGTCTTCAGTTCTGACTGAATGGTGAGGAATGGAAGAATTTATATTTCTTTCAGTATATTTCTAGTCTTTAGCGCTTTCTGAGAGTCACTGAGGTCATTTGGTGGTTTATCTTTTGTCTCAGGCTCATCTGAATAGTGCAAATGAGAGCGAAAAATTTATGAAACTACTAGAAAGGTTTCACATCCATTCGAACTATTCAGATGACCTTTCCATTTTCCACCATTCAGTCAGAACTGAGGAAGCTTCTGAGGATGATTAGCAAAATGTCTTCAAAGAAAAACAAAGAAAGTCCTGTTGCTTCTTGAAAAAGCACCTTTGACTTGGATACTTGACAATTTCCATCTACAATTGCAGGAGTACTATAGGGTTTAGTTTTAAACATAAGGCCACTGTGGAGCTATTTTCCAAGCACATAAACAACTGACAAACTTTGATCACACCCTAGCAGCTGCCATTGTGATTTTTTTTAAACCTGCACCTTTGGATACCTCTGACTGAATATTCTAAAAAGGTACCTACGTCTGCCACGCCTTTTTCTTTGAAGGCCTTGGGCATCATTGTGAAGCACTGCCACTCTCATGATCTTCTATATTCACTTTAAGAAAAAAAAAACCCATGTATAGATACAAATATAGGCACATACAGAATGGTCTGTACTTTTGAGTAAACAATGTGAACTGATTACTAGCCCTAGGTACTCAGTTAATGAAACAATTATGTAAACAACGTGGGAATATTCAATAATGAGAAATGTATCTGTCTTGCCATATGAGTTTAAGTTAATTCTATACAGAGTTTATTTCATAATAAACTCATATAGCTATTGCATACCTTACCTCCAATACAATACAATAGCAGAGTTGGAAGGGACCTTGGAGGTCATCTAGTCCAACTCCCTGCCCAGGCAGGAAGCCCTATACCATTTCAGACAAATGGCTATCCAACATTTTCTTAAAGACTTGCAGTGTTGGGCTATTCACAACTTCTGGAGGCAAGCTGTTCCACTGATTAATTGCTCTAACTGTCAGGAAATTTATCCTCAGTTCTAAGTTGCTTCTCTCCTTGATTAGTTTCCACCCATTGCTTCTTGTTCTGCCCTCAGGTGCCCTGGAGAATAGTTTGACTCTTCTTTGTGGCAACTCCTGAGATATTGGAACACTGCTATCATGTCTCCCCTAATCCTTATTTTTATTAAACTAGACATACCCAGTTCCTGCAAACGTTCTTCATATGTTTTAGTCTCCAGTCCCCTAATCATCTTTGTTGCTGTTCTCTGCACTCTTTCTAGAGTCTCCACATCTTTTCTACATCGTGGTGACCAAAACTGAATGCAGTATTCCAAGTGTGGCCTTACCAAGGCATTATAAAGTGGTATTAACACTTCACGTGATCTTGATTCTATCCCTCTGTTTATGCAGCCTGATAGGTAAGCAGGTTTTATAGATAATTGTATGTGTGCACACTCAGGACTAAACAATTTTTAATCAAGCGAGATCTATTCCAGGTTAGTATGTACATATTACAGACATGATCACTTTTAGCTAAACATTTAATGCCTGGAAACTATAATACGTTTCTGACATTGATTTACACTACCTACAAATAGTACAATAAAATATTTTAAAAGTTTTAAAATGCCATGTGTTTCTGAAGGAAATGTATCAGAGTGTTAGTGAGCTGCTTTTAAAGTGTGTTCCTAGCTATATATTTCCCTCACAATAACAAAAACAACAGCCCACATTTCCATAATTGCAATTTCTTTTACATTTACCACACACTAAACATCAAATATGAATATGTAACAGATAAAGAAAAAAACATGTCCTAATACTATTGTATATTGCTATAGACTGTCTTAAGGGTGCTAAATATATGATACAGATAGTCCTTATTTAGCGATCAGAATTAGGACAGTCAACTCAGCTATTAAGCAAAATAAATGAAACTACAACTGTAATTCATCTTTCCTTTGCTTTACATACCTGCAAAAGCTGTAAATGCAAAAATTGGTTGCAAACTTAATTTTTCATCACTGTCATAATTGCAAAATATCATAAAAGACAAAATGAGGACTATGCTAAATGAGGAACATCTCTATATTGATTTTTAAATTTGTTTTAATTGGATTGATCAGTTGATCTTATTTATCAACTTTACATAGCTGACTGTTTTGCAAAAGTGACACAGGGGGGCTTACAAAAAAAAATCAGAATAATAAAATTGTTATCTGTTTTGAACTGCCCCGAGTCGCTTAGAAGAGATGGGTGGCCATATAAATTGAAATAATAATAATAATAATAATAATAATAATAATAATAATAATAATAATAATAATAATAATATTAATAAATGAGGTGTATTTGGTAAAATACTTTTTGAGCTCTGCATAGTATTGGGTATTAGTTCTCAAGTGCAAAAAGTGAGAATGGCAAATTGTCCTTATGTCATTGTTTGCATAATCTAGGCTTGATCTTGCATTCTTATTTAATCACCCCAGAAGCTTCCTAATTATTCTGTTTTCTAACTTGGAGAGCAATGTAAATGTGGATAGGGATTCTTCATAATTGGGTACTATGTGGGAGTATCGTGTTAACAAGAGAGTCATGAAAGCAACTGTGCCTGCCTTTTGGTGGCTATAAAAATAATATTAATTGAACGATACAGCAGTTTTGCAGTAGGTTGGTTGATCTTTGGAGACTTTGTCTATTTTATGTTGTCTCTTCATAATGATCTACAGCTATAACTGTACTTCTATAAAGAGTTGAAAGAAATACAACCTGCAGACTCATACTGAAAAATTTTACCATTCAAGCAACCAGAAGGATATGACAAGTACTGTCTTAAAGTAGCATGTAATAATTATCTAGGTAAAATAGGAATGATGGTGGGGAAAACTTTATGGTAACTTTATGGAATTATTTGTTTTGTGAAGAAGGGAAGTTATTTATATTATTTGTTTCATTCACTCAGTCATTTCAGAAGTCAAAGTTAAGCAAACATTGTTAAAATACGCTTTAGAATAATTTACTAAGGGATATTCAATGGGTTTATTAATTAATTAGATAATCTATGACCAGTCAGCTCATTCTTTGTTAATATTTAGTCACTTAAAAAGAATGACCACAAGTTGGCCAAATAGCACTGGGTAGGAGCAACTCTTGATTTGCTGCCAATTCCCTAATGACTTTGTGGGAAGTTGGTAGGGATTATGATCATGTGCTCATGGTTGACTATGGTGGCATTGCAGTGGCCATACATTTGTGAATAAAACTGGTCTGATGAGCCTTGAAATTTCAATACTACAGGAGTAGGATTTTGTACACATTATTTAAGTGCATATTCTTTGTACATATTCTTTAAGTTAATGCATTTGAGGCACTAATTGAGGTTGATTTTTGATTCAAAAATTGTTGCCCTATGATGCAGCTAATTGAAGGTTACAAAGAACGAAGAGTGTTAGTAGTATATAGAGTAGATGTTTCATTTTTTAATATATTTTTCCATGAACAGAACTGACAGTTAAAGTGTTCTTAATAATTAAAACACTGAATTTTACAGGAAAATATTTGTCTTCTTTGAAACAAAATCATTCAAAACATTGTAGCTTCTTTACAATGTAGTCTATTAAGATAGAACAATGCTTGAAGATTCCACATTGCTAAATGCTAAGTCACACAAAATAAAACAAAAGCCATTATTTTAAGCCATTAAATATGAAAAAAGCAATATTATTTCCCCATTCCCAGCTCCAAAACATGCGAGTAGTGGAGAGAAAAGCATGGCAGCTGTTTTTGAATGAAAAAAACTCCATAGGAAAAGTTCTGACTTTTTTAAATTAACACACAAAGAACTATCTGGCCTGTTTAAGCCAGATCTTAGTTCTGACAATGTCTGTTTTTCTCTTCTAAAACATTCAGTACTGGGCTTCAAGTACAGATTTCTTCACTTACTCTAGATTAACCCCAAAGTCTCAGAATTGGAACCACTTTAAATAGATCTCGCTTGAGAAGGAAGATAACTTTGAGTTTCATGAAGTTCCTCTAGGGTTTTGGAATCTAGAGAATGGGAAAGATTTCTATGAAAGATTACTTTGAGCAACTCAAATGGAAAATGTGGAACTTCTGGAGATGGCCAAACTGATAAGTTTGATTAAACAAAATATGTTTCTTTAATATACCCTTACAGAGTTTTTGTATGGTACAAAAATGAAATTCTTTCTTTCTTTCTTTCTTTCTTTCTTTCTTTCTTTCTTTCTTTCTTTCTTTCTTTATCTTTTCTTTTTCTTCTTCTTTCCTTTAGATAATAGTTCATATTAGTTTTTAATCCATCTTTCTAAAAACTTTTTTAAAAAATTATGAAATAAAAGTTTCACATAAGTTTCACAGAAGTTTCACATCTGGAAATGGTGAGGTGGAAAATTTCCCTCCAACAGAGTAGGGAGTTGGACAGAAACTAGAGCATGTTTGCAGACTACAGGTTGATGCAGTGGAATGATAATTCAGGGCACATTGAAAAGAAAGAGACAAGACTGCTCTCATCTTGACTGGTTCCCACATAACTCTTGGGCTTTGCTATAAATTGTCAAATAAAACTGTGGCCTACATCCACCAATATGTATGTCCATCTTTATTCTGCATTCATAAAAAAGACAGTGTGCTTCATTCCTACAGTCACAAAACTCATGGGATGCCTCTTAATCAGTCAATTTCTCAACATATCATATCCTACAGAGAGATTGCAAGGATCCTGGATTATCTTGCTTTGGACATGATAGCTTCCCATAAAGCTTTTCCTATCAATTATACCTCTCAAAAACTATTTTTCCCAGTGATTTCGTTATGAGATTTTCTTGTGATGGAAGTCTTAAATATGTGTGGATTGTCCTGTTTTCTTACAGTTTCTTTTAGTTCTTTCTACTCTGCTTCCTTGTTTCATTTTATGTTCACTGACAATAGATCAGCTAAGTGTAATTTATCTAAGAAAGGAAAATTTCCATTATATGGTTTCGGTCACTCTGAACAAGCCAATGATTTCTGAATGGTGTGGCTCTTTTGTGCTCCTTACATTGCCCACATCTATTCTTTCCTTCTTTTAGTTTCCATTGGCTATGAATTGGATTGCATTTGTAAAAGGAACTTAATGTTTATTGCGTCAAACAGCTAAAATATGTAGGTGGGATATTTTTGAACAGCATATATAGAGAATCATAAAGTTGAAAGAGGATTATTGAGTTTAGAGAGTCTAATTCCCTACTTCTCATCCCTCATATAGGATCCACTAGAACAGGGGTCTGCAAAGTTGGCTCTTTAAAGACTGGTGGACTTCAACTCCCAGAATTCTGGGAGTTGAAGTCCACCAGTCTTCAAAGAGCGAACTTTGCAGACCCCTGCACTAGAACATCTCTAATAGATGACTATTCAGCCTCTGGAGACAGTTAGTGAAGGAGAAATCTTTACTCTTTGTGTGACAGTTCATACAGTCAGGAAATTTTTCAGAATCCATCCTGAAGTTGCTTTCTTGTAATTTAACCTGTTATTTGTGGTTCTGACTTCTGGGACAATAGAAACTAAGTTCACTGTCTCCTCTATGAGACAACTCTTCAGATATTTGAAAGATTGCTATTGTATCTCCCATTGGTCATCTTTTCTCTGGGCTAAATGTAGACATATCTTTTTAAGCTATCTGTCAATGGTTTTCAGACCTTCATCAACTTGGTAGTTCTTCTCTGAAAATGATCTAATTTATCACTCCCCTTTTTTAATTGTGAAGCCTGGAACGAGAAATAAATATAGGAGAAGGCATTGTATAAGCCAGACTATGTTATATGTAATATACTGCCTCTTCTGCATTTTGCTGTTTAAATTACAAACAAATTATATGTGAATCAGTGAATATTCCCTGCTGTAGTAATGAACCTTTTATTGCTTGCATTTCACCACAACATATTCAACAAGTAGGGCAATGTAATAGATTCTTGAAAGCCTGCCAAAAGTTATCCCCATCAATTCATATCTAATGCAATTAGGACAGGATTGTTCTTCTTATACAACCTCAGGCGAGGTTGCTCTATGTTCTTCAGGGACCTAGAAAATTCTGTATTTTCTATAGGGTTAATTAAGGGCTGTTTTATTCTGCTGTGGCATAAAGCTGGAAGCAAGGCTTTATCAAACTTCTTCGTTTCAGATTTTTAGGATTAGTAGTCTGTTCCATACTACCGAAATATCAGTAACCAAATAATTAGACCAGGCCTATTAGCCCAGCGGCTCATCGTCATTGAAGTGATGCTAGCTGTGAAAGCCTGCATTGATATATTGTTTACAACTATCTGAGTACTCATGCAGTCCTTCCAATAGCTAGGAGAGATGAGATTGGAAGACCTGGAAAGGCTTCTGTTTTAGCTTCTGAAACTTCACTACAATACCTCAAAATGATATGAAGTGAAGCAACCGAGTTGTTCTGCATTTAAAAGGAGGGGATTTCCCACCACTTTGAAGAGATACTTCATGTGAACCTTCCTTGAAGGGAAGCTCACTTTCAAAGCTTAGCAAAGTCCTATTAAATCTTCACTGAGTGAACTGAATCCTAAAATTTCATTGGGACTCATTTAGATGTTCATTATTTTGAGGCACTGTGGTCAGGGACCATGATCCACTAAAAGAACTGCAGGATCCCCCCCCCACTCTTCTTATTTACAGATTTCTGCTTTTTTCCCCCAGTGTCTGATTGATTGTTTTTAGAAACTATGTTTAATCACTTTTGCAACTGAAACTTATTGGATTTTGTCAGGAGGCTTTTCATTTTTGATCCACCTTAAGCTCTCTGAGCCACATATTCCACCCAATTTTTATTGGTGCTCCCTCTCTGATAGCATTCTATGGAGCATTGATGATCAAGATCTTGTCCCTTTATCAGCATGCCTTCCGTAGTCCAAATATTCATATTAGATCTTGCACAAACAGTAAGTTCCACAAATTGAAAGGAACTTTCCTTTTGGGTATTTTTTTATCAAATTAAAAACAGGGACATGGTGGCTGAGTGTCTAAGACTCTGAGCTTGTCAATCAGAAGGTCGGCAGTTCAGCGGTTCGAATTCCTAGCGCTACAAAATGGAGCGCTGTTACTTGTCCCAGCTTCTGTCAACCTAGCAGTTCAAAAGCATGTAAAAATGCAAATAGAAAAATAGGGACCACCTTGGGTGGGAAGGTAACAGTGTTCCATGCGCCTTTGGCATTTAGTCATACCAGCCACATGACCACAGAGATGTCTTCAGACAGCACTGGCTCTTTGGCTTTGAAAAAGAGATGAGCACTGCCCCCTAGAGTTGGGAATGGCTAGCACATATGTGTGAGGGGAACCTTTACCTTTATATTAATCAAACATTGTAAAACCACAGATTGTTCATTTGTTTCAACTCCTCAAAAAAAAAAATCCTCTTTTTGGGAGATGGTGGTGGTAGGGTGTCATTGGGTTATATGCTTCAAACTACAAGAGGGGTTGATATTACAGAATACATGGGGTTATTTTTTTTGCTCATCTTCTTCCTCCTCCTCCCCAGGACCTAAAAAGTAACCATCTCAGGATCTGGGAGTCCTTGTCTTACACTGGAATGCTAAATGTGTCTCAAAGCTTCAATGGCCAAGAGGTAGTATTACAGAGTTATCATTATTCCCTGTTAGTGGTAATCTTGGTCAACTTTACTACCTTTCTCAGCTGCTACAATGATTATCAAATGTTGTTATTCTGCTCTGAATCTTTCCTGAACACCAAAGGAAAAAAAGCCATCAATACGGTTATGTTTTAATGACTAAAGAAAAAAGCCAGTCATGCTTGTTGTTGTTTTTAAAAAAAATAATAATGTTCTCCTGTAGAATTCTTTAAGATAGATAAAACTTTATTGCGGTCATGGACCAAAAGACAAGATAAACAAAACACATGGGGATATACAGCCGAGCCCCACTGAAGGGTGGGAGACAACAGGCAAAATAGATGACAAGGGCCATTCTGTCAACCGTACCATCTAACCGTTAGAAATTTAAATCTATGGTTTAGGAGTATGATCAGTTCGAATTGAGCATAAATGGAAGATACCATGTTAAGATTTACATGAGTGCTTGTGTCAACACCTGATGCGGCCACCGAGTGGTACGCTGCAAACAATCAGCACAACTGGCCTCAGCCAGTGGGACCAACTCGACCCTTCCCATGGTTCTTACAAGCTAAGACTGCAGCAAAAAAATTTGCAACCTTCAGTGTGGTCCTTGGGTCAGTGTCCTGGAGAAGAAGGCGAAGACTCTGATATCCGGGAAATCTTTGGCAAATAGGGGAGATGAGTAGTAGTCTTTTCTCCTGGTAGTAGGGGCATGTGAATACAATGTGAGCTAGCGATTCCAAGGATCGACCGTCACATGAGCAGTGGGTGGGCTTTGCATAGTTTAAATTGTTTGAAATTGTTTGAAATTGTTTAAATTTAAATTGTTTGAAATTGGATTTTAATGGGTTAGTAGGTTTTAGGTTATTTTTTAGCACAGGGTATCATGAATTTAATATGTTTTTAATAGGTAGTCTTATTTATTATAGTCTTGGTATGATTTGTATTTTTGTATTCTGGTTTTAATTCCTGTGCACCGCCCTGCGTCCCCCTGGGGAGAGAGGTGCGGTTATACAAATCGAATAAATTGAAAAATGAATAGAATTCTTTAATTCATCCTCAATTATGAAAAAGAATGAACTAAAAAAAGAAAAAAGAGGGGGGGGGGAGATAATGAAGCATTTTGGAAGAGCAATCATATGTCTACCTCACATTAGTTGTGTTATACTTGCTTACTCTTCTTATTGCCTTGGCTTTAATTGTTCTTCAGTGTATGAAGATGGCATATGTCTGCTTGGATTATGAATTTTACAATGCTGTTAGGATTCTGCATAGTGTCATAAGGCACTCTTCACTGATCTTTTATCACCAAAGGCCCCAGCCATCCACTGAAGACTGAAACAGGCAGACTATTTAGCGTGCCCTAAGTATAACTTTGAGACAGCAGGAGCTGGTGCTTGCTGTAATTATGCTTTCCCAATTGTAGAATCTACTCCCTATCGAGACTGGAAGATCAGCATCTGTTGCAACATTTAGGCTAAAATTAAGGAGGTGCACAAATCTGCTGATTCATTTAACTGTAGGGAATTGTTTTTAATTAAAATGTTTGAATGCTTGGATTCTTTCCAAGCAAAATATAAAATTGGGAAATGAAGTCACATAGTGGAAATTTGTAGAGTAAAAATGAATGACAAATGTCATGAGACAGATAGACTGGCGTATATATGTATTTGAATATTTGAAATAGATTAGCTTTTGGTGGACTCAGAATGAAAGCGAAAAGAAATGTCAAAAGGTTTGCCATTTATTTGCCAGTTAATATATGAAATGATGAAAATTGGTCCAGTATATCAAAAGGGCATTGGATTAGATAGAAATATCTGTATTTAATTATAAAGCATTTCTCTATGACTTCCCATTAAAAATAGTACAAATCTTAAAAGACATCAAAAATTTCAATTATTTATGTATATTTTGCCTTTTTATTCAAGTCAGTTATGGCCAACAATATCAACTGTACCATCATATTTCTAATCTGAGTCTACTATTATCAAAATAATTGTTATTTTGCTGGCACTAAAAATAAAATGAAGCTAAAGCTCATGTATTTTAATCAAAAGGGATGCAAATGTCTAATATCTAATGGAACCCTGACGGTAAGTATTGTGTAGACAACAACTAGTAATGATGCTTAACATAATAAATTACAATTTAATAAATAATTAAAAAGAAAATGAAATAGAAGCATATATCTAACAAAAAGTATTCCTGCCACCTAAAGCACCCAAATTCGTTATTATCTTGAGTGTAAGTATGTACTTTGTATGTCACTTATATGTGTGTTGTGAAAGAAAAGAAGATGTGTACATTGTGTGGTTATCAGTCTCTGTATGTATACCCCTATGTTTGTGCATATTAAGTAAAGCCCTGCAAATACAAATGATTGTGTCTTGCTCAGAATAACATCCATCTAATAGAGTAGTCTTGTCTAAAACTGTGCCCTTCAATTGGATTACTATTGCCCTGGTTGAGAATTTAGAATATTGTAATTCCCACATTGGGTTGAAAGACTCCTAGTTTGGAAAGACACCTGATTCATGAAAATAATTTTCTTGAATTTTCATCAAGACCTGTTTTGCTAACCTTTTGCTATCTTTGATAAAATAGAAATTCTGGAATTACATGCGAAATATAATACATAGTACAGTCAGGTAGTAATAACATCACACAGCAAGCTTTAAGAGTGCTGTGGTGTAAATCCATTGCTACATAAAATAAAAAAGAGATTTCCCCCCCATTAATTCACTCTATTCTTTCTCATTTAATGAATTGCTGACTTTGTCGGGAGAGGAGAAAGGTCCTGTCCTCAGTTTAAATCTTTTGATCATGTTCATTTTAACTCCAGAACAGTAGCTTAAATATATGCAAAGTTATATTTTCTCCCCATCTATCTTTAATGCCTCATATTTTCTGGAGTGCTTAAAGCTCTTAGTGAGTATCTCACTGTAAAAAAATGCCTAGTCCTATACAGCAGTTCGATCTAACCTTTGAGAAGTTTTTCAGATCGTGGCCCTTATTATCAAATATTCTGACACCTTTAATTGTTTTTTTAAAAAATCCCTTTTAATATTCCTTTTCAAGTTTTTGTCTTTTTCCTTCTCTCTGTTTCCCTTTTCTCTTCTCCTGCTGCTTATATTCTCTCAAATCCCACAGGTGTCCAGCTGTAGATTTCTTTGCTTCTTCTGTTTGACTAGTAGCATTTTTTTTCTAAATTCCCTCCCACTAAGACTGCAATTCTTTTTCAGTGTTTGCTTTCTTTCTAATCAATTCTTTTCTTGTTCAAAGGAAGATGCTCTGGATTGTTCTGTGGCTTTTTTTCACCCTATTGTGATGAAAGAGCTAGTTGTCTTCTGCACATCTCCTGTTGTTCTTTAGTCTTGCTGTCCATCATTTTGGTGATATGACAGAGAAACACAATGTGAATGGATGGGGGGGGGGGGGAGTCCACCAATATTAACAGTCAGTGTGATACAATTGTTAAAAGACTAAACAATTGGCTACCTGAATACTAGATTCCTAGCTGGCATGTAGAGCTCATTCCTAAGGAGTGTCAGAGAAGGGAAGTCAATGTTGACAGAAACATAAAATATCTTCTCCCCTTTAACATTTTTTAAAGTAATGGGGCAGAACTTAAGCATTGGATAGTTAAATGACCAGCAGGAGCTGTCCAAGGAGGTAAAGGGAGACAGAGATCCCAGCTAAAAATTCTGTTCAGCTGGATCTGTAAAACTTAAAGGATCTAATTGAAGCATCTTTTGCCATCCCCCATCTGGTTGCTTTTGTTGAGTGCCATGATGCTAGAATTCTTATTCACTATGGAAATGTACATGAAAGAAATCTCTTTCTTTCATATACACTGATGGTGAGCTATGGCTCAGCTCCCTTAGGAAGCGCATGCGCACACAAATGTATACACACTCATACAGACACACCTCAGCCATCAGTATTTTGCAGTGTTTGAAGTTTCAAAATAGGAGATTGGGCTAAGGATGTAATACACAGATGGATCAATGGGAAAATATGTGGTTAATAGGGTTGAGCATTGTGTTTTCATCTTAAAGATTTTTAAAAATAAACTGATGTATTGTTGGCCCCATTAGAAATTATCTATAGTGTGTAAAGAAATTTCAAATTAGAAATGTGAACATGAAGGGACATTTTATCATGCTTGTGGACATGTAGAAAAGTTTTAAACAATTGGATTCAGATACGTACATTGATATAGAGGATTTTAAATATTCCATTCAAAGCAGACCTTTCCCTTTTAGTATATGCACAAAGATGGATATCCAACATGGAGGAATATTCGGTGAAACTGGCAGATCTTGTGAGGTAGATCAATTGACTGCTTTGATTAAAGAAAAACAATATGTACATTAATTGGGAACTGGAAACCCATTACGATCTTTTTAACTAAAATGAAAGAAAAATGAACTTGTGATTTATGTTGTGATGATTAAACTGGATAAATAGGCAGAGGAGAGTTACATATGATGTAAAATTAGAATTATATTAAAATGTAATTATGTGTAACTATATTTATAGCTATCAGTGAGATATTAAAAAGTAATTGTATTTATATCAGAAGCTATTTCTTTATACTTTTATGTTTTTCCTTATATCTTTTTGCACTTCTATTTTATTTTCTTGCACTTTTGGATTTTTCTGTTATTTTTTTCTTTGTTCTAAATTAGTTTGTAAATTCGTATTATTGCTTTTCAACTTATATATACATATATATTCTAAGTATTTTTATTCCTATCAGGTATTTCCACAACTTATGCCTTTAGTACCATTATCACTCACCTATAACCCTGGAGGCTTTGTCACCTTGAGCAGTCAATTAAAATAACATAATTACAAATGAAAATGAATCTATCATCCTGAACCTGAATATTAAAATTCATTCTCTGCAAGGTCAGCAAGGTCAGAAAGTAAGAACCACTTGGATTTCTAGAAAGATCTTTATTGTCAGTAGATAATATATCAGCATACTGAAGTCTCACCAAAGTAGCTGTTTGTTCAATTTTACCCAGTGTAATTAAAGTCAAGCCACTTTGAATCGCTGCAACCATGTTTTTTTGCTGCTTCCTTTATGCCCTTGTTTTGAAGGTCTATTAAGAATTTCATTAGAACGTGATTCTGCTTTTGGAGACAAATTGGAAGCTGAAGCTACTACAGGATGGGATATCCAAATTTCTAGAAGCGCAAATCCATTACTGTGTTGTTAGTGGTGAAGTCATGTCCGACCCATCGCAACCCCATGGATAACATTCCTCCAGGCCTTCTTGTCCTCTACAACAGGGGTCCCCAACCTTTTTTGCACCAGGGACCGGTTTCATTTTAAAGAAAATTCCACGGACCGGCCGGCGTAGGGGGGGGGGAGGGGGAACAGGCAGCGCATGCGCACGCGGGGGGGGGAGTCGGCTCACTTGCCCCTCTAGGGCCCCCAATGGTGCGAGCGGGCACGCCTGTGCTTTCCCGTCCGCGGCGCGCCCTCTTCTCAGGGGACTGTTCCTTCCTCTTCTTCTCCGGCCCTGCGGCCCAGTTCCTATCAAGCCACGGACCGGCACCGGTCCACGGCCCGGGGGTTGGGGACCCCTGCTCTACAACCCCCAGAGTCCATTTAAGTTCATGCCTACTGCTTTGGTGACTCCATCCAGCCACCTCATTCTCTGTCGTCCCCTTCTTCTTTTGCCCTCAATCTTTCCCATCTTCAGGCTCTTCTCCAGTGAGTTCTTCCTTGTCATTAGGTAACCAAAGTATTTGAATTTCATCTTCAGGATCTGGCGGTATGATTGTTTTGTAGTCTAAGGAGCTTGCAGGAATCTTCTTCAGCACCATAGTTCAAAGGGCTCAATTATTTGCCACTCAGCCTTTCTTATGGTCCAAACTTCACTGCCATACATTGCAACTGGCAAAACCATAGCTTTAACTATATGCACTTTTGTTGGCAGGGTGATGTCTCTGCTTTTTAGATTTGCCATAGCTTCCCTTCCCTAGGAGCAAGTGTCTTTTAAATTCTTGGCTCCATCTGCAGTGATCTTGGAGACCAGGAAAATAAAATCCGTCATTACCTCCATTTCTTCCCCATCTATTTGCCAGGAATTGAGAGGGCCAGATGCCATGATCTTAGTTTTCTTAATGTTGAGTTTCAAGCCAATTTTTGCACTCTCCTTCTTCACCCGCATCAAGAGGCTCTTTAGCTCCTCTTCACTTTCTGCCATTAGAGTGGTAATTGTATTAATAGTGGACAAATGTTTGAGCTCTTGAACTATTACCCAGAAACAACAGTTTTTATAACAGTAATTCCAAAACTTTTTTTAAGCATTACATGGACAAGTGTTTGAGCTCTTGAACAATTGCCCAGAAACAACAGTTTTTATAACAGTAATTCCAAAACTTTTTTTAAGCTAAGACATTAAAGAGCAAGTTTGGTGTATTGGTTAAAGGCATCAGACTAAAAATCAAGAGCAATATCTTTTAGTCCTGCTTTATGAACCAAGCCAGCCTGATGATGCTGACCTGGTCATTCACTCTCAGTCCTAGAAAGAAGGAAATGGCAATCTACTTGTGAAAAATAGTGCCAAGATAACTGCAGGTACTGGTCCAGGCAGTCAGCAGGAGACAAAAAACAAAAAAACAACCCTTGTTGAAAGGCAAGGCACACAAAGGTATCCTTAACAAACCACTATGTGTAAAACAATGGTATTTTGTTCTGGTTTCCTTACAGTTTGCATTTTTCTTTTCTGTTTTTCTATTCTATTTAATTAAAGGCAAACTTTTTTTTTTAATTGGTGATGTGGTTCCTGGCATTATGATGCAAATCGTGTGATTATGTAAACATGCCTGGATGCCTGGATGGAAGTATGTAAATTACATAATTGGCCTGATGATGTGATGATATACAGTATTTGTCAACATTTGTATGCCTTTGCTTTCATGCCCCCCCCCCCTCCCACTGCTGGATACAAATGATAAATCCCATCTATCTACCTTTCTGCCTATCTAGTGGCCAAACATATTTCCAAATATCTCAGATTTGTTAGTATTTCAGCCTTACCTTTTGATTCTGGCAAATGCATTCACTGTAAAATATACTGAACAGATTATCAAGCCTGATTGTCAAGTTAGCTCAACTGTGGCCCCCTTTTTTTTGTAGTCTCTAGGGAGGGTTTTTTTCTCTCACTGCTTCAGGCTTGACATAGCCTGCAGTGAAGGGGCAGGGCAGGGGTTGTAGAGATTAGCTGGGGTGTTGTAGTGAACATAAAATTCTTTCCCCTGGGAATCAAAGATGTTTGTGCAGGTGTTCACAGGGTTGGTCATCTAGCAACTGGAGTGTATGCTGATTGGACCATGTGACTGAGACTCTGGAGGGAAGTGATAAGGTTTTAATTTTAATTGGGGGAAAAACCAATTTAGAGCCAGTTTTCCACCAGGAATATGCCAATTTGATACGTCCTAATAAAAATGTTCTTTGAGGAACTTGCTTGCCTCAGAGTTCTTGTTGAACTGGGATGTATTACTTGGAACCCTGACACAGATAAGGGTAGAATGTGCATTTTTGTGCGCTGCTGTTCCCTATTCTGAATCCTTTGATTCAGAATCTCCAGCTTCAGTTATTACAGGACGTTCATTTTACAAACTTCTCAGAGCACAGGTGTCAAACTCGATCGCTTGACATCACGTATCATGTCGTATTGTGATATTTTTTGGTCTTTGCAGAGCTGGGATGATCATAGCCGGCATGTGATTCATTTGGTCAGTTTTATAGCTCTGCCTTAGAGGAGCCATCAGATTTTCTGGTTTGCATTTGGTTTAATAGACTCAACAGTCTGAGATCACCTACATGAAGGGTGTCAAACCCGTGCCATCATGGCAGCATCACTTGATGTATCGGGACTTTTTTCCCCTTCACTAAACCAGGCATGGATGTGCCAGTGTGTGACACATCTGGCTCATGGGCCACAAGTTTGACAGCCCTGATCTACATGATGAAAGGGATTGCTGTAGCCAATGAAAGATAAATGAGTCCCAGTGGATTTTACTCCACAAGTCATTGCCGACTATAGGGAGTGGCGCTCATCTCCATTTCAAGGCCTTTGAACCAGCACTATCTGAATAGATTTCCACAGTCATATGGCCAGCGTAAGGTCATACAACGCCTACAGTACCTTCTTATCTATCACATTTGCTTCCAAACTGTTAGGTTGGCAGAAGCTGGGGCAAGGACGGAAGCTCACTTCATCTCCTGGGTCTCAAACGTGGGCTGCCAATTTTCCAGCCAACAATCCCAGGGTCTAAATCTCTGAGCCACCAAGTTGCCCCACAGCCGGCAAAGTGAAAGTAAATATCCTTCTTGTATTTCTTCACCATTGTTTATTTTATTCAACTTCTAGACTGTGTACTCTTATTCCACATTTATTGATATAAATATATTTGATTTTATGCTGCAGTTTTAAATAGTTCAGTAGGTATCACATCTGTGCCTGGGTATTTGACAGCTGGTTTACTGCCTGTCATACTTCTCTTTTTGAGTGAAATAGATTCCTGAATATATTCTTTCTCTTCAAATGTTTGTCATTCTATAATTCTATTTGAAAAGGGTTTCGGGATAGTCTTTCAATATTTTTCCTCTATTAGATCTCTTCTATAATTACTCTTGGGTAATTTTTCCTGTGATTCCTCTAGCTTTCTTTAAGAAACTCTCTCCTTTTTCTAATATTTGACAAGTTATTGGCATTTTACTGAGATACCTTTCCTTATCCTTTCTTGCTTGATGTTCAAAGTTGTATGTTCAAAGTTGTTCAAAGTCAGTCATATTTTTTTCTTGCCAAAACCTTTCATCTTCCTTTTTAATTTGATTATATAGCTTGTTCTGAAAACCACCTAGATCTTTCCTTTTAAAATTTTGGGAATGTGATTTTCTGCTCCAGTTTTGCTATATTTCTTCTCTCTTCTTTTAGTTCCCTAGATTCTCTTTTACATAAGTTAGGTGGACTGAGTCTCTTTCTTGTATTACTCTTATGTTTTGACCTCCAGGGATCTTATTGGTTCATGGTCGGTTTTTAACTTTTAATGTTTTACCCGATTGTTTGACAGCACAAATTAATTTATTTAAAAATATTTTTATGGTTGCCTGTTTTAAAATAATTCTGTGCAGATCTACAAACACATACATAGAAAAATATGTTATATAGTTTGCATTTAGAAGTGACCTTGCTGACTATATTGCCCTTCTCTATCTTCTGTTTCTGTTAGGAAACTTTTGGATTTAGATGAGTTTCACCCAGTAAAGTTCATGACATCAAAGTCCTCTGATATTAATTTGTATTAATATTGTTTAAAGAAGGTTTGATGCTAGCAACTCTGTTATCCCACATCCTTTATGCTATTTACCTAATCCAAATTTCCAGTCATTGTAAATTTCTCCATTTCTTCAACATTTGCAGTCCAATCATTCATTAATATTATTTAATAATATTGAATTGAACTTCACTGTCATATATTTTTTTAAAGTCTTTTACTGTTGCAACATTGAGGTTCTCTGGATATCTGATAACTATAACAGGTATAAACTTTCTGTTTATTCGATTATATCCAAAATATTATTTTGGAATGTTTCTTTTGAGTAATATTGACATTCCATTTCTTCTTATGAACTCGCACAATAATCCAACACTAAAGTAGCCCAATCCAGTTCATTGAAAAGTCATTTATTCTTAAAAACCGCAGTTTGGCACTATTCATGTCTGCTTTGTTTCATCCTTCTCTGATTTCATTTCCAATTTTATGTGTTCTAGTAAAATGAAGAATTTATTTTTTAATCTTGGTGTCTTCCTTGACGCCCTGATAGCTTTGATTTGGTCAAGTCATTGCCTCCAGTTTTGCTGATAGATTTCTATATTCTTCCTCAGAGAAATGAGGATTCCCTTCTGACTGGGAAGAGTACCTTCTTCAAGCATCAAGACTAACTGAAGTGATTCTGACATGTCCACACAGGCTTATACAGTGGTACCTCGGTTCACGAACTTAATTGGTGAAATGACTCTGGTCGCGAACCGAATTGGTCATGCTCCGAGGCACAATTTCCCATAGGGTTCAATGTAAATCCGGTTAATCCGTTCTGACCTTGTTTTTTGGTCGTGATTCTTGAACTGACTCTGTTCGCGAAGTCAGTTTCCCATAGGGTTCAATGTAAAGCAACTGAGGGGCGATGGAGCAAGCCAGCATGACTTTCGCCCGTCTCTTTCTGGGCTCTGCGAGTGAAGGGGACGTGTGTGTGTGTGGAAGCGAAGGCAGGGGGGGAGGAGCTGCCTTCCCGGCCGGGCTCCGCAGCTGAGGGGCGATGGAACAAACCGCGCGCGGCTGCCAGCATGACTTTCGCCCGTCTCTTTCTGGGCTCTGCGAGTGAAGGGGATGGGTGTGTGTGTGGAAGCGAAGGCAGGGGGGGAGGAGCTGCCTTCCCGGCCGGGCTCCGCAGCTGAGGGGCGATGGAACAAACCGTGCACGGCTGCCAGCATGACTTTCGCCCGTCTCTTTCTGGGCTCTGCGAGTGAAGGGGACGGGTGTGTGTGTGGAAGCGAAGGCAGGGGGGGAGGAGCTGCCTTCCCGGCTGGGCTCCGCAGCTGAGGGGCAATGGAACAAACCGCGCGCGGCTGCCAGCATGACTTTCGCCCGTCTCTTTCTGGGCTCTGCGAGTGAAGGGGACGGGTGTGTGTGTGGAAGCGAAGGCAGGGGGGGAGGAGCTGCCTTCCCGGCCGGGCTCCGCAGCTGAGGGGCGATGGAACAAACTGCGCGCGGCTGCCAGCATGACTTTCGCCCGTCTCTTTCTGGGCTCGGCGCTTCTGCTTCTCGGGACGCTTCCCGAAGCCAGCAGCCCCGCGGCCAGCCACTCCGCTTCTCTGTCTTATTCGTCGGTCGCCTCTCGGGGTCCGGACCCGCCGCCCCGCCGCCGCCGCCGGGCTGGTGAGGGTGGAACGGCGGGGAGCGCGGCGGGGGCAGCGGGTCCGGACCCCGAGAGGCGACCGACGAATAAGACAGAGAAGCGGAGTGGCTGGCCGCGGGGCTGCTGGCTTCGGGAAGCGTCCCGAGAAGCAGAAGCGCCGAGCCCAAAAAGAGACAGGCGAAAGTCATGCTGGCAGCCGCGCGCAGTTTGTTCCATCGCCCCTCAGCTGCGGAGCCCGGCCGGGAAGGCAGCTCCTCCCCCCCTGCCTTCGCTTCCACACACACACCCGTCCCCTTCACTCGCAGAGCCCAGAAAGAGACGGGCGAAAGTCATGCTGGCAGCCGCGCGCAGTTTGCTCCATCTCCACTTTTCCATTCGTGAACCGAAACGGTGTTCGTGAACCGGGGCACATTTTTTGGGAAATTTTTGGACATAAACCGAATTGGTCGTGAAGAGAGGCGTTCGTGAACCGAGGTACCACTGTATATAGAAGTAGTTTGTATTATCTTATTCAGTTTTGGCTATGTACTTCCTTCTTTTAGGGAAGGAAGCTACCCTTCCTTCTACAGAGCTTTGTTGCAAACTCTAACTGTCAACCGTCATTATTGTGTTTATTCCCTTTTCAGCTTTGTCACAAGCTACCCTGAGTCATTGGATATGACATGGGCAGTAAATACATTTTATAAATAAATAAATAGGAGGGACTCTAGACCTACCAGCACCATTCTAAGTACCATTGGAGCTATTGACTTTCCCACAACAAAGTGATGGTTTCTTGAGAGGACTCAGAAAATCCCAAGCTTGTGAATTCAAAATAGGGACATTCTGTTTACTAAGGCATTCATTATCTGAAAATCAAATAAAATCTTTGCTTATGTGAAGCCATCTCAGGTGATGGGACTTAGATTGAACAGAATGCAAAACCTACATTCTTTAGGTATAGAATCCAAAACTGGTTGGCATATCCTAACCTTAATAATTTTGAATTGAGATAGCCATGGCAAACCTGACTTTGATGGATCAATATTGCTAAATTTCTCTTCAGCCGTTTTATATTTTATTTTTAATTAAGTAGCTATCTAACAGCTTGCTATTGATGTTGGTGTTATTTTTATGTGCCGTATTTACACTAACACATTAACAGCATGCTTCATTTAGCATATGTAGAACTAACATGTTCCTGCTGCAGTTAACTAAACTGAGAACATTTTTTTAAAATCACACATTTGCTGAGATTTGCTTAAACTGCTTTCAATTTTTTCAACACACTTGAACTTTGCTTCAAGTATAAACAGTGACTAGAGAGATTGTTCAATAAGTTGGTTCTAAATCTCTCTCTGAATAATACCAAGTAAGTCAAAAACTCTTCCAGCATAAGAAAAATTACCCATGTTCTATAGATGCTTAAACTACTTCCTGATTCTGGAAACAGGAGAAGACTACCCCACAATAACATCTCTATAGCAAGAAATCATTTATTTCCAGCAACCGAATCTCTAATTGGATTTAATGCACTACTAGATTTACTGGTAGTCTAAAGGATACCAGAAGAGGTCTGTTGTGTGTGTATGAGAGAGAAGGCTGTGTGTGTGTCGGTCATTGGGATGAGAGGTTTAATCTTCTGAGTTTTTGGTCTCATGCTGGAGCCTATCCTCAGGGATCTTCTCTCTAGCAGAGTGTGTGCTTTGGACTTTTCTGTATGGGGTTTTTATATGGTGTCTGGTTGCATGTGGCTTCTTGCCTGTTGATTGGGGTGTTAATGGTCAACTATTAAGTCATTGTTTCCTTGTGCTACCAAGCTCTTTGTCTCCTAAGTACTTGATAGGCTGGTGGCAAATTAGCACTCCTACTGACTGACAAGGACAAGGACCCATTTCAATCACTTCCCTGGCTATTTTTGTGCCTGCTTATCCAACAATCTTAGTAGTTGCAAAATTTAATGTATGCCCTTATTCATTGCAATGTGAGGCTACCAATGAGTTCAGGTCTCATCTGACCACTTGCTTATGTTGTTGCAGTCTGGTGGCTAGTTTTCTCCCTATCTGTCCTACATAGTCACAGGGGCAATCAATGCAGGGGATTTTGTAGATTACATTGGAAGTATATCCCACCTCCAAGTGTTCCTTACAGTGCATAATTTGTCTTTGGCATGCACAGGTCTATCAAGTGTATCAGTCCAGGAGCAAGTACTAGCCTCTGGGTGGTGTGCAATGCTCACTTGAAGATCTCAGGAGCTGCATTCTAATACTTCTGAAATGTTTTTGGATGTATGATAGCCAGGTAGTGGGTCTTGTACCTTGTTTCTTCCTTTTGGGAAGGATGTTGCAGAGACATCTTGTAATAAATACTTGTGAGTACCCATTCTGCCCAAATTGTTTATGTAGGTACTGGCTCCCTAGTTGTTTAGTTTGCTGGGTACTGCAGTGGATTCTCACCCTGAGATATAGTGTTCTGATGCAGTTACATTTGTAGAAAAGTGGATAGTTAGAATGTGTGGAGTGTTTGTGGCCTTGCAATAAACTGTGGTGATTAGACTTCCATCCTCTTATCTGTTGAAAAGCACATCTAAAAATGGTAAACCCTGTAGTACCCAGCAAGCTAAACAACTATATACATGTATATTCGCCTTCATCCATAACACACACAGACAGAAAACCCCCCAACATTTCATCAATATATGGTGATCTCATGAGATTTTAGCCACTGCTAAATGTTTACATATGTGGTGATGTACATAAAGAAAAGGGTTGTGAATTGCTGTCTGGTTTTTAGACTTCAGATTTAGATAACTCTGTGTTTGACATCATTGGTGAAATAAACTAACATTTCATTCCTTTTCTCTCATTCATTCTCTCATGTCCTACTTTACATTCTTGTAAAGCTGGAGAAAAAGAATGACAAGGCTGCTTGTGTAAGTTTCTCTGTGAGTATAAACTAGAGTTGCAGAAGCATCCTGTTACACATGGCAGCCATTACTCATAGGATAGATGTTATAATAGACTATTGAATTCAAAATTTGAAATTGAGCTTTTGGGGACACTTATGGGAGGGAATAATGGAAACTCAGATTATAACCAAGTAAATCAAATAAACAGTGATGGTTTTTAACTAATAATGCCTTATATGACATATAATTGGCAGAAGAAATGCTGTGAAAACTATGATCAGATAAAAGTAAACTGAGTCTGTAATCCAAGAAAACATCTCAGCAAGACCAGTCTTCCAAGAGGAAAAAGGAAGCTCATTCAGACTTGCAAGATTACCATAACCTTATAATAAAAATAATGTTGGCCTACATGAGTTTAGTTTTCACAGTCTGGCTTCTTTGATGGGCTGACAGTACCTTCTTATTTTCATAATTGTCTATGCTACATGGAATATGTCCTCCTACCACATCGAGCTTGGAGGAAAGCTCCAGGTGCCAATCTACTGAGAAGTCAGTATAATTACTATAGAACAGCCTGCCCCATGTCAGATTGGCTTCCAATTATTATTATTTAGAAGAAGAGTGAAAAAAGTATTTTAACTGAAAACAACATTGGGAGTACGATGTTAAGAATTTTATTTTTATGTATTTGTGTGGTTTTGCTGGTTTTATTTATTATTTAATGCAAAATAAGCTACCATATTTTCCTGAGTATAAGACACACCTTTTCCCTGCTAAAAGAGGATGAAAATTTGGGTGTCTCTTATATACCAAATGTAGCTCCGTCCATCGACTGGTACCCACCCTTTGGCCTCTGCCTCCTATTAATTTACCTCCTTGCAGCAAATGGAGAAAATGGGTTTGCAGAGGCAGCAATAGGCTATGGCAATCCCTGCAGCCTGAAACAGCTGATCATCGGGACACCCATGTTTAAACTGAAATTGAAAGTGAAACTTGCTGTTTGCTGCAAGGGCCAAATTTCTGGGAGGCAGAGGCAGATTTTTCTCCCCTTGTTTTCCTTCCCAAAAGCTAGGTGCATCTTATACTTCAGAGCATCTTACACTCAGAAAAATACGATAAGCCAACTTCCATTGCATTCAAGCTAGCAGACAATAACTTTTGTCTCTTTCCCTTTGTAAGTGATCCACAAACTAAATAACCCCTTCTCTGCATGTCTTTTTCTTATCATTCTCATTACCGTAAGCAAAATTCTGCAACCCCTCTCCCCATTCTTTCTCTTAAACTTGCTTTATCGATATGCCTTTCTACTTTTCAAGCTAAGGAAGGACCACTGGAACCACCAGTTCAAGATGGTAACCTTTTAAAGAGCCTAGACCTTGAAAACATTTGATGCACAATTATTTTCACATTTCTTATTTGGTGGACGTGCAAGGTGGATGTACATTTGCAGCTCATAAAATTCATGTCATGTGTTCGGACATTGCACCACAAGAGGAAAAGGAGATAGGTGGATGAAGAGGAGTGAAATGACTGACACTTTGTGTCTGTGTATCTGTTTCTGTGAATGTGTGTGCTTGTGTGTATGTGTGTAAGTCTATTATTACAGATGTAATATTTTCTGACTATACACGCCTGCAAAGTAAACAATGGGAGAAGGCAATGAATGTTGATCCAGGAAGAATAGAAAAGGCAGGCTTTGACTTTGCCGGAAAAGGAGCTTCAGTCTTTTAATCAGCCAAGCTTTCCAAGCTTCATGAATGCCGCTGCTGACATACCTGATAATGCTCTTACAAAACAAGGCAGGAAAGGTTCCGTTTTCAAGGCTGACACTCCGCAAAAGGAAGCCGAGAGGGGGAGGGAAATCAATGCCTACAAAATCAGAAAGGACAAAGAAAAAGAAAATAAACACACAGCATCCAGCCACGCAATACAAACGAAAGCACATTTACTTTGGGGAGGAGGAGGAGAGAGAAAGAATTGGCGAGCACGTTGTCTTTGGCCCTTGGTTGGTAGAATTCTAATAAAGGTGTTTTTATATGCACATCTCGGCATGACTAATTTACTGTATCTTTTGAATCGCACTAAAAAGCAATTGCGATTGGGATGTAAGAAATGGCATAAGAAGAGTTCCCAGTACATGAACATTGTGATTAGATGAGATGCGACAGGTGTAACTTTGCAAGCAGCCAGTATTTCAAATGTAGCTCCCAAGGGTGAATCAGATCTACACCACTGTCAAAACTGGGACATACAACCATACAGGGTGATCCTATTTTCTAAATTATTAATGAAAATGCACCTTCCTTTTTTTTTTTCCTGGGAAAAAAAATGCACTGGTATCTACTACATACAATTTAATGAATATATTATGCAGCTCTAGCTGTGTGCGACAGTTTGTTGTGCCTACACCATCTGGACTAATGAAACCAAATTTCATATCTTGCTGGCTGCATTTGCACAACATGGCTGTCTCTGTCTGCTGCTACCTCCAGGGAAATGACTTAGTGGATAAAAGGATGGCAGATGATCCGTGCAATGAGAAGCTGCCCCTGTTACATCAGGAACATTTTTTAGAGAATTTTTAACATATTGTCTTTTCCCTGGCAGAAGCAGGCTAAGCTATCTCTTTAAAAAGAAGGGTGGGGGGAAACCCCCCTAAGGTGGGTCAATGAGGGTCAGAATATTGTAACCAGGGATAGATGGGAGGAGAGAGAAGGATTTTCCTTAAACTTTCTGAAGTTTTCTTTTCCATACACTTGTGAATAGAATAGAAACTTTATTGATTAAGTCATTTGACCATACCAAATATATATAACTGATAGATAAATAGAATAGAAGAGAATTCTTTATTGGCCAAGTGTGATTGGACACACAAGGGATTTGTGCTCTCAGAGTACATAAAAAGACAAGATACATTTGTCAAGAATCATAAGGTACAACACTTAATGATAGTCATAGTATGCAAATAAGCAATCGGGAAACAATATCAATATAAATCGTAAGGATACAAGCAACAAAGTTGCAATCCTGCAGTCATGGGTGATAGGAACGATGAGAAGACTAATAGTAATAGTAATGCAGCCTTAGTGTATGGTTTGACAGTCGTGAGGGAATTATTTGTTTAGCAGAGTGATGGTGTTCGGGGGAAAACTGTTCTTGTGTCTAGTTGTCTTAGTTTGCAGAGCTCTAAAGCATTGTTTTGAGGGTAGGTGTTAAAACAATTTATGTCCAGGATGTCCGTAAATATTTTCATGGCCTTCTTTAAATGGACGCAAAGAAAACCCTATGACATAGTTATAGTAAATCATTATCCCTGCAATTAATCCCAATCTGGTCTAAAAATTCTTCTCCACTTCAAAATGGCCTTTGAAATAATGAGTTCAGTCTTACTAGTGATATGCAGGTTCATTCCTTGTAAAAAAATGTGTCCCAATATTTTTTTTTAGTTTTTAAATAAGAATCTAAACAAGCATCCCTTTTTGCAGAATGCATTTTGTAGTCAAACAGAATGTCTTACAAGCAGTAGTTGCTGCTTCACAAATATATAGTCTTTTTCCACATGGGATTCCATGAAACCTCCCATGTGTTACCATGGAATCCAGTTGTTTGAAATGAGCTCTGGAAGATGTGGACATATTGAGGCATGTAAGTTGTTAGATATTTTTTTCTAATTGGGAAGAAGATTTCAGCTGAGCCAGCCACTTCAAAGACTTAACATATTTAAGTGCTGCCATATCAACTTGGGCAGCCACATCAATGGCCCTTTGTTTGAAAGCTTCCTTGGCCTTTAGATCTGATTGGATTGGGAATTGGGTGGAGAACTGAGAGATGACATTTGAAAGTTGGACAGCCCAAACTTGAGTTGCGCAACTGGTCTTTGAAATTCAACTTGGGTATACTTGTTGGGAAGGGGATTAAAAGTGGGGGGGAAGCAACAAAAATAGTTGATGTCTTTGGAAAAGCCTTATTCCTGTGCTACATTCCTATTTCCATATAGGCAAGGCTGCCAACATTATCCCTATGCTAACATGTTCACATGGCAGTTGATCAAGAATGCTTCTTTTAACTTTAAATGAATGTGTGAGTGCTTTGAGTTCAGATTGATACTCTCCAGCCCTAGGCTGGCTGCATTTTCATGTTTCATGATTGTGCCCCTGACCCAAGGTTGCATGAGCCTTAGCCAGTGTGCAGTTAAATCTGTAAATGTTATAAATAAAGTGTAAATAAAATTGGTGATTTTATTTGGGCACAATAGCCTTTCAAAGGTTTATAAGATGTGCTTTGGAAAGTCACTGGTAGTATGAGCCGTGTACAGTTGATCACAGGAAATTGGTACCTGGGGCAGAGTCCGGTTTTATGACCTACCATTGGCAAAACAATTAACTGATTTTCTAGACTAGTCTTAAAATGCAGCAATATCCCAAGTTGATAGTATGAAGAAATGTGGGCAATGCCCAGAAATAAACTGCAACACTTGCATTTTTATGATAGCATCAGGAATACTGGGAACAATAGGAATTATATTTGCTGAGTTTTCACTCCCAAAAACCTCCCACGCTCTTTTCTTTCTTAATAGCCCACATAAGGCATCGTAAAATGTATATGGTTTTCCAGGATTTTAAACCATGTTGCAACTAGAGCTGTAATAAACAGCTTATTTTCCATCCATTCATCACATTTATGAAAAGTGAGGCTTGCATTACAGGAAAGCACACAGAACTGGAGATGGAGTAAAGACTAGTGAGTTGTCCTTCCTGCCAGGACTATGGTTGTCAGCTTTCTGTAAGGAATTCACACTCTTTTTACAAGAAATGCCTCCAGGTTTCAAGGGGGAGAGAGAGGAGGTCATGTTGGTGCCATGGTTAGGACAGCAGGTTAGAAACCAGGAGACCATGAGGTCTACTCCCACCTTGGCATGAAGCCAGCTAAGTGACTTTGAACCAGATATTCAGTCTCATCTCCTGGAAGAAGGCAATGGCAAACCTCTTCCAAAACCTTGCCAAGAAAACTGCAGGTGTGACAATTCACACAGCCTGTGTAGCAGCTTTAAAGGTTCACCAAAAGACATGGAAATTACAGAAAACCTGATAGAATGGTGGATTTACTTAAAAATAGAAACTGAACGAAGTCATCAAGCATTTTATGTCATTGCTTATATTTGAAAATGTTTTCATAGAATGGGTAAGTTTATACTGATATAGGAAATGCTTGAATAATGAGTAGAGAATAAATGTAGTCAGAATAAGTAGTATAGCTACAGTCTTTTGATTTTACTAGAAACAGGGAGTGAAGCTATTTAGAAGACACATTTTTAAGAAAGTGAAATAGAGGAGTAGCAAGAAGGAGATATAATGAAAGGCACAATTCCCAGTAATCTAAAGTGTGAATAACTATAAATCTATGCTGTCAGTGAAATAGACACTTCCATGTTAGGTGTCAAGATTCATGCCAGAAAGATTTTTTTAAAACAATGCTGAGGCAAAGCTAACTTGATACATTGGAACTATAGTACTATATGTCCAATTCAAGTAACAACATATTATTGTGCTTTTCAATGCTATTTCAGATAAATCAGAAAGTTAACTTTCAAGAATCTTTAATGAACCTATAAAATAAAAACATTTTAGCAGAAACTGAACATGAGCATGGAACTACAAATGACACAAATAATACTATTTAGAAAGCAGACTCTTCTGCACAGAAAACAGAAAATTGATTATCCTAATAAAAGATAATATTTGCAGCTCACTCTTGAACTGTGGAATCATTGATGCTCCATATGACTGTTAGCTTGAAGACATTTCATTATATCAGTAAGTAACATCTTTAATGCCATATGAGTCTAAGGTTTGCTCCTTGGCTTTATATATAGTTGCTTCCCTAACAATATTGGTAGAGTTGTGGTTTCTCTCTGGTAGTTCCTTGATTAGATCATCATTTTCTGCTTGATTGTTTGTGTGATCCCTAGTTGTTGGTTCCTGTATTCTGGTATTCTTATTTCCTTCTTAGCTTTCTTATTATCTCTTTTGAATGGTGTGAAATTTGTCTTTTATTTCTATATCTACATTTATTTCTCTTGATGGCTGATTTATCTGAATGCCAAGCTTTAAGGAAATCCCTAGACTTTTGGGTTTAGCTTGGTCAGAATATTTAAAGTTAAATATTTTCTTAGTTAAAACTGTGCTTGAGTCTGTCCATATGTTGTGAGATTAAGAAGTTGTCATTGTGTCTCTGACTGCTGATTGGTGCTCATGTACTCTGGTAGTCTTCTGCCTGTCTGTCATATATAGTGGCTGTTATAGTTCTTCGCTATATGTTCTTCACTTTTATTTTTCTTTAGGGGCTACTGGGTCTTTTGGCTTATTTAAGATTCTTTGGAGGCTTTAATTGACTTGTGTGTTATGGTGATGTTATTTGGTGGTAAGAAACTGTTGGTTGTTTCCAAGATTTTTTTTATGTATAACATTTTGTCCTTTTCATAGCTCACGCTGGTTGTGCTGTGGTGGGATTCAATGGTCAGGCATTTAAAACAGAGAAAAAGAAAATTACATTCTGATTTCCGAGGAAGAGATTCCCACTGCTAAAGATTTCCACGCTCACCACAACAACTGTCCAGACATGGGTGCCAGAAGGTAAACACAATGCTGTTAATGTAATAAGTCAATTACTTTAAGAAAAGATCAATATACAACGCTGGAAAGTAAAATAATTTCATACTATGCTATCTTCATATGTGAAATGATCATGTAGCATTCTTTAATGAAGTGCACTGCTAAGTTACAGTTTCAGGAATGTTAGCCTAGGTAAAATTATGAAAACAACTCCAATTCACAGTTGGAAAAAAAATAACCAACTCAAAAAATCAATAGGAGGTCATTGATGTCATACACCTGTCATATTTAAGTGAATCTGAAGTTATGGTCTTCTTGGTGATTAAATTAAATCTTCCATTCCTGAGTGCTTGTCAATAACATGTCAAGTCTGTCATTCACGGGTGCTTTTATATGATGTTCACTTAAAAGAATTTCACAAGCAGAGAAGAAAGATAGAATATGCTATCATGTAGTTTTAGGAAAACCTCTTTAGATATTTCCCAGTAAACATTGGTCTGAAAACCCAGAGTTAAATATAATGAAGGGCAAATGTAAATTATATAACATAATTCATATAGTTCCCAGCAGCTCTGTATACTGCAGCAAAGATTTCAGCATTGAAGAAGCTTATTTTTTGTTGAAACATTTCCTTGAGCCTTCTTTGCTATGCTTTTAAACTAACCTTCAAATAATTGCATGATTAGTTATGAGGCAAGTTATTCAAATCATGGTGGCTAGCCCACATATGCAAAACCATAAAATTTGCTGATGTGTAATTTGGCATTTCTCCTGGACTTATAGCTCTTGCTCAAAGAACAGATGGCATACATTTAATGTACAGGTAGTTCTTTGATAATAACAGTAATTTGCAATAGGAACTCTACTGCTAAGCAACATGGTCATACAGCACAGTGTCCTGTGCCAATTCATCTTTCATGCCATATCCTTTTCTGAGTTGGGTGGTCACCCATTTCTTATTCTTGTCTAACAAATGGTATGTATCTTTCTTATTATCCTCTTTATTCCTCCTCTTATTGGGATGATGGTGATGATAATTACTGTTCTGTTGCTTTGCATGTACATGAGTATGTCTACATGGCAGACAAATTTCTTGTGTGTCTAATGATACTTGGCTAAATAAAGCATTCTTCTATTCTTCTTGTATTCTTCTATCAATTAGTCTGAGTTATATTGCCCAGTTGGCTTCTAGACTATAAACCCCTATCATAGAATGGATATTGTCATTGGGTGTGGTTTTCACTTGACAGTGAACAGGTTAGTGGTGAAAGGACTCAACCACAGATAATATGGGGAAAAAACAAATATTTTGTAGCCTCAATATTATTATGAACAGTGTATATACATTGGTTATATGTATCATGAAATGTATGCCCCTTTGTGATTTTGTCTGCATAAGAATTATATGATTGGTTTAACTCATGAGTTTCTGGGTTTATTTATGAACCTTTCAAAGGAAACTCCCATACAAAAGGGAAATAAAAGAAATCCAGTTTATATTTTACCTCACATTCTGCAGGGATTGATAGATTTGTCTTTGGAAAGAATAAACATTTTGTAGAATAAATACAAGCAAATTTTTTGTCATATATTGCTGGTCTATCACTTGGCCTGTAATCTGTGATTTAGCTCACTTTCTTTGATAACTGATAATATATCAGCTGCTTTCTTTGAATTTTGAAGCGATCTAATTTTCGATGAGTCTACTCCTAGTATCAGAATGTTCTAGAAAATATATTTTAAGTATTAGTTCCAGAGCCATAATATGTAACCAGATACTATCTTTTAAACACTTTCTTGAGTTAATTGCTTTTTGTGTGCTTTAGTTTTACTTGTAGTATACGGTATAGTCATACATCTTGGTGTGTTCATGGACTTGAATTGATTTTCACCACAGTATTATTGTGAGAAGAGAAATGAATGTAGAAAAAATAAAACTAACCCTAACTTTATGGCCCAAATTGAGATAGGAAAAGTTAATGCTACCTTGGTAAGTAAAAGAGACACAAAGATTATGTCTTAACTAGAAAACAACCCCCTTTTTAAAAAAAAAACACCAAGTACTAAAATAATAGCAATTATAAGAGAAGCAATAAACCCAGCGGGAATTTGTGTAGATTTTCTTAATGCTGATCTTTAGAGAAAGCAATCCAAAGTCCATGCATAACTCTCATTTTCTCTCTGTCTCTCTCTCTCCATATTCATTATGAGTTTCAGTTTTATACTTTACTTTTTGAAGTACATATAGAACATATAGGAATAGTTTAGCAATTAAACCAGCATTGTTTAACAAACCATGGCTTTCCTTGTGATAACTAGGCCATTAATGATAAGAAAATGAAGAATGACTTCAAGATGCCAAGCAAGAGATTCTGATTACAAATGTGCAACAAATCTAATCCCTATCCACACATTTTAAACAGGAGAAATGGCTTTTTGCTTTGCTTGTTTTGTTTGGTTTTTGACATAAATTTCTGAAATTATGAGTCATGACTTCAATACCAGACGATCATTTTAAAAGTTCTCTAATCTTTAGTGCATGCCACAATTTGTTATACAGAGGAAACCAGATGGGAAACAACAGATAGTGTATTTTTTTTCTCCTTTCTCTTCTTTCTCCAAGAAGAGGGGCAAGAACATATAAGCTTTGGAAAGTCCATTAACAGTTTATACCCGAGACCAGCATGCATCATATTCTTTGCAAAATGTGGGAGCAAGACTAAAGTTATACGGGCCTTTGTATATAATGTATTCATTGATTTCAATGACATCAGAATAGGAAATGCTAATGCCAAATCTATATAAATAAAAATGTAACAAGAGTTTGTTCAAAACCGCTAATCTCTGAAAGTACTGCACTGATCGCTTCCAAATTTTCACACAACGTTCCTTTGAAATACAGCACCAATGATATATATATATAGAGATTGTGTAGATGTCACACCTGTGCCAAGTACACGCAATGGAAATGTAAAAAATTGTAAAAAAAGGTAGGTAGATGGATACAGAGAGAGCAGTGGGCCACAGGTATTGTGTCATCCTTTATGACATAAATGTCCATGGAGATAGAGAGAGGGAGGGAGAAATGCAGTAGGTAGGTAGGTAGGTAGGTAGGTAGGTAGGTAGGTAGAGGGATAGAGAGAGGGAAAAATACAGTAGGTAGGTAGGTTGGGGGTTATACAGTGGTTGTGTGTACATGTTTGTGTGTGCAGGTGTAGATCTACACACAGATTGGTTGGCCATTTAGCAACGCGTGACCGGGAACAAAATAAGAACTTTACCACCTGTACTAAATCAGGACAAAGATACATTTTGGTAACTTTCTTTTAAGCAGCTGAAAAATATGTATTTTTAAAATTTCTCCTGCATCATGCTTCCCCATCCCCATATACACATACGTATAGTATATTGTTGGCAGTTGAAGGAATCTGTATGAGTGCATTACTGAGTGTGGGAATCTTATCTGAGTAAAGATTAGTGAAACAAATTGAATAAAAATGTTTATTTAACATATTGTAGCATAGATGCAAAGCATAGCGTAGCACCTGTTTAATAGCATCCTACCATAAGAAAGTTTATGTCTTGTGCATATGTGCCTGGCAACCAAGGCAGGAGGAAATGACTTGAGATTAGCAAGGCTTAGACACTCTTATGGTAAAGAGTGACAAAGTGGGGATATAAACTAAATCTTTCTCTTTTATCTCCCCCCCCCCATTGCCCCCCTTGGTATCAGATGCTGAAGTGTGAATGCCACTGAATTTATGTTCATTCTCAATAAGGGTGGAGATAGCATCCATGTATGGGTTGAACCTATCCATACTCTGATTGGACTGAGTCAGATTACTAATTAATTAGCCTAGGTATATAACCCCCTCAGGAGCTGCCATACCCAGTTTCCGACTCAGTCCGGCTCTGAGACTGTACGGTGTCCAACTCCCAATATTTCTTTGGCTACTACTTGGCTGACTGTTTGGATTGGATTTGTGAGTAGACAGGGCCCCCTCTCCTCAGCAGCAGACTCTGACTCAGGTTCCTGTTGTTTCTAGCCACCGGCCTAGGCCTCCGGCTAGCTGGTTTGGTGCTGCATAACTTGCCTCCTTCCTGAGATCAGGCCTCTCTGGGCTTCCTTCGCTCAGCTGCTGTCAAGTAAGGAGGGAGTGGGTGTTTGCTGGCTCCTGGAGGGAGCCGCGCTAACGGCTTAGGCTGTGCGGCCTCTCAGCACTGCCACACAGGCAGCTGCTCTCTCGGCCTGTCAAGAGGCCCTGCTAGCCAGCAGCACACGTGCAGTCGCTTGGGCCTATTATTGGCCCTATCGGCACCTCAGCGGCCTTCCTGGTGCCCGATCTCGACAGGGCCTTTCCCTCTGCATGATTAAAACTTTGTGCTATGGCCTCGTGCAGCACTTCTGAGGCCTCCGGCCTGCGAGCACTCTTGAAGGCCTCACGGGCCTATCTCCAACCCTCGCCCTCATGGCCGCCATTTTGAGGCCCCGGCCTATTCCTCCAACATCGTGGCCGCCATTTTGAGGCCCTGGCCTACTCCTCCAATGTCACGGCCACCATTTTGAGGCCTTGGCCTACTCCCCCGATTTTTTTTTTAAGTAATTTTTATTAGTTTTACAATTTTATGAAAGGAAAGGGGTAAATAGGGTATTTTAACAATATTTTAGAGCTTCCATATCGGGGTTGGTGACCGCCTCCAAGTCTTCTTTTGAGATTAAATTCATTAGAAAGTAGAAAAAATAGCAAGGGGTACGTACATTTCAAGTCATATGTTTCATAATCAAAAATCTCATACATTCAGTTATTTTGTTTCTATTAACATCCTTACAGGAATTACCGTACATAAAAAAAACACCAAAAAAATCATTTTTGTGATCTGAGTCTCTTTGCTATTGTTTCTTCTTCTTCCACCCTACCAGCAGGCAGAGCTGCGGCCCCTCCCGTTCCCGTGTCTTCGTCATCTAGGATTGAGGAATATTTTTTAAGAAAGGCCTCTGCCTCTTCTACTGTTTTCATTCTAACTCTTCCTCCCTCCCAGAACACCAACATTCCTTTGGGCATCAGCCATTTGAACCAAACCCCCTTGTTATGTAATTTTTTCGATAAGAAAGAATATTTCCTTCTTATATCTCGGATTTTTTTGGGGATTTGCTTCAATATGGCTATCTCGTTTTGCTGATATATCAAAGGGCTCCCTCTTTGTGCTCTCAGGATCTCATTCCTTGTTGACCTTATAAATTTAATGTGTATCTCTCTGGGTACATTATTTATCCTGGCATATGCTGAATTGATTTTATATATCAGATCAATGTCCCCCCAGACGTGTTCTTTATTTTTTTGGGTATAATCTGCTAAGATCGTAGCCATTAATTCTTTTAAATTTTCTGTATCTGACTCTGGGACATTTTGAAATCTTTAAAAAAAAGACATACATTCAAAATCAATTCTAGACATATGATCAGTAACATTTATAAGTTCTTTTTTAAAGTCTTTTATCTCTTCCTTCATCCCAACTGTCCCTCCCTCCAACCCCTCAATCTTTTGCTTATTATTTGTTATTTCTCTTTGTGCCTCCAACAGTTCCAGTCTTGTGCTTAAGTTGTCTTTCCGAATTTGTTGTATTTCATTCATTATTTTCTGAAACATCTCATCTACCGATGTTGATTTAGGTTCCTCTGCTTCTGTTTCCTTCTGCAGCATTGTGGTGATTTTTGTCTGTAACGTAGGGCTTGGTTTGTAGATGATGGTGCTGAAGATGATTTACCAGGTGGAGGCTTTCTTGTTGCCATAATTAAAGTTTTAAGTCTTTATAAAAAGAAAATTTAAAAATATGGCGTCAGTGGGCAGGCAGTCCGTGAAGTCCGAGACAAAGACAAAGCCTTGTTATAGTTCAAATTGTTTTTAGAAAGTCCAGAGAAGAAATCAAATTGTATTTTCCACAAGAAAAAAAAACGGAAGGTTTCACAATAGGAGAGAACGCTGAAAGTCACTTGAGTAGGCTCTTTTATATATTTTACGTTATTTTTGCTTATCTTGTTAAACTGGAGGAATGTTTATAATCAAAAAACTTTCTCTTCTGGGAACAAATAAGCGCCATCTTTCCGCCTCACTGGCAGTGGTGAAAGGAGTGCAAGTTTATAACAAGTTCATTGTAACTGTAGCAAGACTCAGATGGAATGTTTTACAGCAATTCCTTGCTTAATGATACATTTCCTTTTACTAACAGTCAATCGGATGTCACTTTCACTCTCTCCCGATCGTGCGGGGCGATTTCCAAATGCCGCTTTTATTTCCAAGGGGGGGGGGTTCTAACTCCCCCCTCTATTTCTTCTTTTCAAAAATTGAATGTAGAAAATCAAGGTAAATAACTCACATTCCATGCATAACTAATCTGGAGTCTCGGCACAGCCATTCAACCCCAGTATTTCTGCTCCTGTGCGAAATCCTCCATCTGTTCCGGCTCCTTCAGCGAAGAGGAAAACATTCCCCCCGCACTCTGTCTCTTGGCTCCTAGGGTGCAGCAGGACGGCCCCCCCGACCGCCATCGAAGTGGGGGTCTCACCGCAACTGCCCTTATGGAGGAGGGCTCTTTGCACCCCCCTGCCCCCGAAGGCGCCCGTCAAAAGAACCCAGCAGCGGACATGTAAGAAAACACAACCGTCGCCTCCAAAACCGGAAACGCGTGTCCGGCCTACTCTCCCGATGTTGTGGCCGCCATTTTGAGACCTCGGCCTACTTCTCCAACATCGCGGCCACAATTTTGAGAGCCTCTGGCCTAGCTCCACATGGGATGGCTGAATCCAGGGGCGCTAATCGCGCGAGCACAGCCAGGGAGGCCCACGTTACAAGGCCTCATAACGGTGAGCAAATCCTCCCCTGCGTCTGATAGGGACGCCTCACAGGCCTCATCGAAGGGCAGCAAGCCCAGGCTGGCCCCAAGCCCACACCACAGCCCTCGGGTGGTGATGCCCAACCGGGACCCAGCCCTCAAGGGGAACCTATGTCTACGACCCCTGCCTCACAGGCTGTGACCCCACTGCATCTGGATCTGCCCCAGGGGCCTTTCAGCCCTATTCTGCCCATTGATACTTCGGGGGTGTGGGACCCAGCGCACAACAGGTCTCTCGCCCGTGCCTTGGAGTCCACCTTTACCCCCACAGTTGCTGGCCTCTGCCAGGAGGGCACCTGGGCATCGGGGCCACCTCCACCGCTCCTTGCTTGGCAAGCCCTTCCTACAGCCCAGGTCTCATCTATGCAGGACTTCATCGCTGAGGCCATCAGGCAGGGGATCGTGGCTGGCCTCGTTGAGAGGGCTCAGCAGCCCCAGCTTGCTGTGGTTGCTCCTGCTACCCCACAGCCCCCCCCCCCACTGGGCCTCGTTGCCTGATTCTGCAGAGGGTGACATCAGGGAGACCGAGTTGTCCGGCACAGGCTTTGTTCAAGCCCCTCCTGGCCAAGGCAAAGGCCACATCTTCTTTCGCATTTATAAAAGTACCAGCAGCCAGAAGTCTTCTCCTGTCCTGAGCACTAGGGTGAGGCAGTCTTCTCTCTCTTCGCCTGGGAGAGCTGCAGAGGAGGATCCCTCCCTCCATGTGAGGATCCCCATTGACACCTCAGGCCTCTGGTGCCCTACCCCCGTCGCTCCCATTTCCGTGGTCAGGACTACGGTTCTTCATTCCGGGGTCAGGACTATGGATCTTCTTTTAGGGGGTCTGATTTCAGTCAGTCAGGTTTCATACTGTACCAGGAGGCTACGCCCCCAGCCAGAGATGTCAACCGGATAGGCAGCAGAGGGGTAGACAGCAGAAATGGCCCTTTCAAGGGGGTGGAAGAGGCGGCCCTCTTCTTCCGCAAGAATTAATTCTGGGCCCAGCTCTCCCCCCATCGGGGGATGTTTGGCATATTTCGCGTACCGTTGGGACTCCTCTACCTCTGATGTGTGGGTGCGGTCAGCCATCAGGTCTCAAATAACCCAACTTGGAGGCGATTTATGCAGGAAGCCATTCAACACCTATTGGACATTAGGGCTGTCCAACTGGTGCCTCCAGTTTAACAGGGTCAGGGTTATTATTCCATTCTCTTTCTGATCTTTGGGCAGCTGGAGAGCTATTCTTGATTTGAAATAGTTTGACCGCTATGTGCATTATCGCAGGTTTAAGATGCATTCACTGCACTCAATATTAGAGGGTATTAGGCAGGGAGATGTCTTCATGTCCATCGACCTTACTGAGGCCTACCTGTACATACCTATAGCCCCTGAATACTGACAGTTTCTCAGGTTTCGTTACCTTTGCGGATAGGATAGCAGGGCAACATGTCCTGGTCTTAGGGCATCATGACCAAAGCTCATGTCAACCGACAGGGTGGCACTAAATCCAGGGCCCTCATGGCCGAGGCGGATCTTTTGGGTGTCTGGGCAGAGCACAATTTGCTGTCTGTGGTGGCGGACCACATATCCGGGGTGGACAACACCAGGGCAGATTGGCTTAGCAGGGTGGAGATTGACCATTCTGAATGGTGTTTACACCTTTCTATTTTTCAGGAGATCTGTCGTCATTTCAGAAGGCCTCTGATCGACCTCTTCGCATCTCCAGAAAACACCCAGCTGCCCAGGTTTTTCTCCAGGCTCCCAGCTCCGGGGGCAGAAGGGGTGGATGCACTTTACGCATTGTGGCCTCAGGGCCTTATGTATGCTTTTCCACCTACCCCTCTTCTTCCTAGGGTGATTCGGTGGATAATTTTCCTGCAGACACAAGTGCTCCTAGTGGCTCCATACTGGCCGAGGCGTCCGTGGTTCACCAACATTCAGACCTTGTCCTTGGCGGAACCGTGGCAGATACCACCAGACATGGTTGTCCTGACCCAGGGATCGCTGGAGAACCCGGAGGCCCAGTGGCTCCAGTTGACTGTCTGGAGGTTGAGCGGCTCACTCTGAGGGGTGGCTCATTCTCAGACAGGGTCATTCTTACTATCCAAGCTTCCAGACGGGCCTCTACCATGTGCATATACAATGCTACCTGGAACATCTTTTGCAAGTGGTGCGCAGGTCATCAAGTGACACCAGAGGTCGCCTCCATCCGACAGGTCCTTGAGTTCTTGCAGGATGGGTTGGAGAGGGGCCTCTCACCTAATACTATCAAGAGGCAGGTGGCTGCGATTGGGTCTGTCCTCACCTGGGGCAGCGGTGCTACTCTCTCACAGCACCCTACAGTTCGAAGGTCCCTTAAGGGGGCTACGAATTTGAGGCCTCCTCCTATACATAGGTATCCCACGTGGGATTTGGCTGCAGTGCTGAGAGCTCTCACCAAGGCTCCTTTTGAGCCTCTGGAGGACGTGTTGTGGCAGTTCCTAATGTGGAAGGTTGTCTTTTTAAATTATTATCAAATTTTAAATTATTAAGGTTTTTTTTAGAGATAGTCCTATTTTTATAGAAGTTTTTAGCGCAGGGTATGTTTAATTTGATTTTAACCTGTATTCTGTTTGTTGTAATTTGTTTTTTAATTCGCCTGTGCCCCGCCTCGAGTCCCCTTGGGGAGAGAGAGCGGGATATAAATAAAATTATTTATTATTATTATTATTATTATTATTATTATTATTATTATTATTATTATTATTATTATTATTATTATTATTATTATTATTATTATTATTATTATTCCTGGTAGCCATCAAGTCTGCCAGGCGTATTTCCGAACTGCAAGCCTTATCAGTTAGGGAGGATTTGTGCAAGTTTTATGCAGACAGGCTTGTCCTCCGTTTGGATTCCTCCTTTGTCCCGAAGGTGGGGTGTTGGTTCCATCGGGCTCAGGAGGTAGTCCTCCCCAGCTTTCCTGCGAAGTCTGCGCAGCCCACGGATGACCTGTGGCACTTGCTGGATGTCAGGTGTGCCTTGCAAGTATACATAGATCGTACGGAGTCTATTCACAGGTCAGAGTCTCCTTTTGTTTCCTTTCTATCAGACTCCCTGGGTAAGAAGGTGTCCATCTCCTGTGTTGGCCGATGGGTTCGTCATTGTATTGAGAAGGCTTATGCAGCATGTGCCGAGGAGGTTCCTTGTGGAGTCACAGCCCATTCTACATGCAGCGCAGTGACGACTTCTGCCTGGGCGACGCAAGCTTCTCTGGAAGAAATTTGTAGGGCTGCAGCGTGGTCTTCTCCTTCCCCTTTCATGCGGCATTATAAACTGGACAAGTTTGTCTCGGCTGAGGCTGATTTTGGCCGCTGGGTTCTGCAGTCGGTCCATCCTCATTCGTTGGGGCAGGCCTGATCTCGACCCTCCCGTGGGTCCTTCTCGGGGCTTTGGTATGTCCCATACATGGATGCTATCTCCACCCTTATTGAGAAAGAGCGTTGGTACTTACCTGATACACCTCTTCTAATAAGGGGGGAGATAGCATCCGGCCCATCCCTTTCTCGCTCAGCCCTGCCTTGGTTCTTATCTGTGTTCTTGTGGGCTTTGGAAATGTTTTTGTGTACTTGTTTTTCACTAAGGGAGTTGGTGTTTACCGGTGAGTCTGTGTTCCTTTCTTCGTCGTAAACTGGGTATGGCAGCTCCTGAGGGGGTTATATACCTAGGCTAATTAATTAGTAATCTGACTCAGTCTAATCAGAGTGTGGATAGGTTCAACCCATACATGGATGCTATTTCTCCCCTTATTAGAAGAGGCGTATCAGGTAAGTACCAACACTCTTTTCCAGTTTGAATAGTATTTACTCTCCCATAGATTTTGTCACCAATTCACTCCAAAACAAATACAGGTAGTTTTTGAGTTATGACCACAACTGATCCCAAAACTTCTAAGTTGCTAAGCAAGGCAGTTGTTAATTGAATTTTGCCCCATTTTATGACCTTTCTTGCCACAGTTGTTAAGTGAATCACTGCAGCTGTTGAGTTAGCAGTAGTCAATCTGGCATCCCTGTTGACTCTGCTTGTCAAAGATCGCAAAAGCTGATCACATGACTCCAGGACACTTCAGGACACAGTCAACCGTCATAAATATGAATCAGTGGCCGAATGTTCAAATTTTTATCATGTGACCACAGGGATGCTGCAATGGTTGTAAGTGTGAAAAATGGTCATAAGTCCCTTTTCCCCGCACCGTTGTAACTTCAAACGGTCACTAAAGAAACTGTTGAAACTACCTGCAATTTTGGTATACAGCTATTTCGACAATTTTCTTCCTATGAAACTTTTGGAAAGGAATGCAACGTTTGCTTGGCATTTGAAAACTTTTAGAAGATGCTATTTTTCCCATCTCCTTTTTATTTGCTGATAGAAAGTTTAAACTACGTGACATTGCCAGCTGAATAATTTATATAACAAAACAATAACAGCAAGGTTAAAATGAGTATATGAGTTTTACAATAAGGAACACTTGTGACACGATGCTGAGCAAGATGCCACTCTGAATGTAAAATGTTTCTGTTTTGCCATATGTTCCATTATCACTAAATGAGCACTGGGTAGCCACATGTATTAGGGCTTCCAAAAATAAAATAAAAAAGCCCTTTGATTATTTGCTTAAAGGGCCAAAATAGGCAAGGTTGTTCTTAGAGAGATTTTCTACCATGTACAGGTTTTGGAAGGAGATATGAAGAAGGCTTTTGTTTTTAAGCATTCCTCAGTGAAGGTCTCCAGTTGAGAAACAATTGACAAATATGTGCATTTTGATCTTGCTCTATTCTCACATTATTCTGTTGAATAATTTATCATGCTTGCAAGGTCGTATAAGCTTTTAACATTATAAGCAAGCTTAGCTAGCAAAACAGAATGGAGCTAAAGATCTAGGATAGGCAAATCCCAAAGGACCTATTGGGGAATTTAAAAAATGTTTTGAAATTGGGTTACTTTGCCTAGTGTTAGTTCCACAATGTTTTATTATTAAAGTTTTAAAGACTTTAAAAAAAAAAAGACTAAAGAGAAGAGCACAGTTATTATGAAAATTTTAGGTAGAAGATTTTCCCAGTGTGCTATATTTTGTGACAGGATTAATACATATTAGATTTTACTACTCACTAACATAATTTTGCCTTGACCAAGAAAGTGTTTCAGAAATCACTCTCCACCATCATTTTCCCCTCCCAAACTTTCTCCAAATTCATCACCCGCTACAAATGGAATGAACAATATGGGGTTTTTTAGATGTTGATGAAATCCAAGTGTCCGTCATTCATTTTTGAAGGATAATGGAAGTTATACACCAACACAATTTGAAGGGGAAATATATCTTTGGAATTTGGAATGACCACACAGTGTTAAAAGCCAGCCATGAGAGAGATAAGCAACTTATTTTCCGTCTAACCTCTTCTAAAACATACAAATATCGTAAGGGACTTGGATTATTCTGCTAAACAGAATATTCCATGATTGCAAAGAATCTTCATTTTGTCTGCAATCCCACCCCACCCCATACTATATTGTATTATCTCTTTCAGTGGTGGGTTTCACATTTTGTTACTACTGGTTCACCAGGCGCCTGCCCGCCCGCCTGCTTCCACGCATGCGTACAGCCTTCCGTACACTTTGCTCATGTGCATGCTTTCCACTCATGCTTCTGGCCTCAAAAATGTGCCTAAATGGGATGGCATAGAGCTGGGGCAGGACTGGCCCACCCACGATTTCCTCTACCGGATCACGTGAACCAATTCAAACTGGTTGAATACCACCTCTGATCTCTTTGTATTATGTGTTGGACCACTATTAATGGAAGTAATGGAAATGTATTGAAGACAGTAATTTATTCAGCAAACTAACCATAAGAACAACCTCCCCCTATGCCTGAAGAGAAAAGTTTTCTATCAGTGTGTGCTACCTACTCTAACATATGCTGATGAAACATGGACACTTAGCTCACAATCAATTCCAAAGCTATGAGTGAAGTAAAGAGCCATGGAAAGATACATGCTTGGCATTACAAGACACAATAAAAAGACCTGTACATGGATTAGAGAACAAATGAAAGTATATGATCTGAAGAGAGTAAAATAATTGAAATGGAAATGGGCTGGTCATATAGCAAGAAGAACTGATGGCAGGTGGACCAAGGCAGTCATAGAATGGATCCCACTTGTTAAAAAGCATCCATGAAGGGACCTAAAACAAGATGGATCAACATCAACAAACATTGTGGGCCCAATTGGCAAAAGAAAGCTCAGGACCATATAGGTTGCAACCATGAGGAAGAGGCCTTCATCCTGCAGTGGATTCACAATCGCTAAGATGATGATGATGATGATGATGATGATGATGATGATGATGATGATGATGATGATGATGATGATCTAAATATGCTTGGTAGCTGCTCGATTGCTCTCCATTTGTCTTTGTTATGTGAAAATTTCCTTCTCAGAGGTGATTTCTTCAGAACAACTATAGGACCTGGCTCTGCCAGTTGGCATGAGGATCAAGTGGGGCAGCTCCCCACTGGAGGTGGCTGCTAGATTGATAGCTCTTTCCACTTCCCCCTCCCTTGTGCTCTGCTCTCTACCCATCCATCTTTTTTTTATTATCATATTGATGTATTCTTGTTGTATTCCTTTTCCATTGTTTATTTTATGGTTCTATTATTTTACTTCTGTTCTGTTTCCACTTTTTTCATTTTCTTCCCTTTTATTATTGCAAGGCACCTGGAGTAGTCCCATGGCAAGATAGACAACAAATAAATTTAACAAACAAACGAATAATGGGATTCTGCTTGTATATCATTGTTCAAGTTTTTGCTGACATTGGCTAAGAATGCTGATGCCAACAATCAAATTCAAAATGAAATATAGTGTTCAGAGAATGATGCAATGACCAAGGTGGCTACTAGATGAATAATTCTGACACATTTCTGTGTTATATTAAAGCAGAATATTTTGTGAATATTTATCTCTTTTTTCCACCCTGTGTTCTGAAAACAGGTAAAACAGTGACATAGGAAGGAGCATCACTTCAGGCTCCCTTCATATGACCTACAGCTTTTCCCGTTATCTAAATTGCATACTGTAGCTTTCATCTTGCTATAAAAGTCTTCTAAGAACCTTTCATCTTCCATTATGGTTATCACTTCCTATTTAGTCTGGTATGCAACATAAAATAAAATTACAAAGAATTTTAATGCAAAAGCAATAATGATGATATAAGGAAGTATTTTTTTTTAAAAAAAGGATTGGGGGGACAGGTGAGTTGAAATAAAAAAAATTCCGAAGCAATTTTTATCAAGACATTAAATTTCTCCCATGATGAACAATGTGGACAATGTCCTTATATTATGCAAGATCTAGACACTTGTTCAGACAGATCTGGCTGATTGAAGCAACTTGATGCATACTTTGCCTGGGTTACTCTGCTATTCCTATCCCATGCTGCACTCTATTCCGAACTATTCCATATCATGGGCAGAGCAGAATGTAATAATTTTCTTCAGCGCTGTACTTTATTTTGAAATACTATTGTTTAACTCCCGACATTCACATATATATGCTGAGATTTTCTGCTATGTTGTCAATCCATCTTCTATTCTCTAACTTTTCAGCCATTTTTCTTAGTTTATCCCAAATACTTTGCTACACTTTCCAAATTTATTGCAATGGCTTATTTATTCACATCTGTTTGCACCTAAGAGATCCAATGTCTCGCTTGCCCTATTCTTTTGCTGACTTAATTTCAGAGCCAATTTTCCTGGTCTAATAAAACCCCGTAGCCATGGATGTTAGCAACTCTGGGTTCAGAACCAGTGTTACAACTCTGGTCCCTTAACCAGTGTTAGCAAATAAATGCAGAATAGTGTAATTCACCGAACAGTAAAGAGATACGTTGCTGTAACCACAAACAAACTCTAAAACAGTGATAGTAAGAAAATAAATAGTCTTTACTTTGTAGCAACTAAAATACTTCTTCCGAATACTTCTCAAACAATGATAACAGTCCTTCACCCAACACAGATATCTTACAGTGATGCAAAACAAATACTCCTCCTTTTTCACAGCTTCGGTTCCTCAGCACAGGGAATCGAACAGGGAATGAGCTGTGATTCTGAGCTTGCTTTATGGTAGAGCTGGGACTCACAGCGAATCAGAATTGAAGACAGTTCTTTAAGCTACATAATTCCTTAAGAACATAGGCTCACATATATTGTCAACCCAATATAAGGCTGAATATCCTAACATACTCCCCCTTGGGTTGATCAATATATATTCACATCCTTAAACCATAAGCATCACAACACTCCTTGTGCTTTATTGCTCCTTGAGCCTTTGTAAAATGGTCAGCCCCATTCATCTCTGACATACAGTAAACAAGCTGTACCATTTCATCCTTTATACACTCCTTCATATTTACATACCTAAGATCAGTGTGTTTTGATCTTGTCTTTACAGCTACATTTGTATCCATTAGTATAGCCGCTTGATTGTCCTCACATACAGTAATTGGACACCTTACTTTAATACCTAAACCTCCCAATAATTGATTTACACAAACCCAGATTTTCTAAAACCTTATGGACTCCTCTTGAACAACTAACAGTGATGTTGTTTATCTACTTCATTACCCAGTAACCTCTGCATGTATATCATATGCTCTCACAGTGCATGCAGATACGCCGTCTCCATTTCCAGGTGATTGATTACATACTTGTGTCTAGCTGCCCAAACATTATCCTACACTGACAGTATTTGCCTTGTTGCATACCCTTCGTTATAACCAGTTACAGACTGATTAAATTCCTGTTCCATCTATCTTTCTTTCTATGCAACCCTTCCTGATATTCCTGTCTTCCACTTGGAATCTATTTATATTTTTCCCCTGTGGTTTTGTAACCTACTCGTAAATTTCCAGATTCTTTAATTGTTTCACCTTCTTATCCATCGCAGCTTTCCACACTGTCTGATCGTCCTCTCGGTATGTTGCTATCTCAGTGTATGTTGCTGAAACCTTTATTTTTCTTATAGACCAGAGTCGCCTGATAACGATCAGGTGGCCTGGTTTCTCTTTTTGACCTCCTCGGCAGTTCAGGGCTTGTGGATGGACTGTCCACCTTTATGTGTTCCTGCTTATCTACCTCCTCCTGAGTAGTCTCTACTGCTTTTTCCTCTCCTACCTCCTTCTGAGTAGTCTCTACTGCTTTTTCCTTCTCTACTTGAGTATTTTCAGTTTTTGACTCAAATATTATTTCGTTTCCATTCTCCAGTTTATCACAATTTATATATTCCAGGAACCTTACATCATTACTGTTAATCATCCTTGTCATGCCTTTCTTCCAGAACCTGTATGACTTATGGTTTGCGTTGTAACCCACAAATATTAATTTTTGAGCTCTACTTTTCTCCTTTTGTCTTACCCATGCAGGTGACCCAAACGTGTGAACATAACTCAGATCAGGCTTCCTACCATGCCACAATGTGTATGGAATTTTACCTGCAGTAGAATTCACTACGTTGTTTAGAATACTGTTTGCACATAACATTGCCTCCCCCCACAAAGCTATCGGTAAACCTGCATCAGCCAGCATGGTTCTTACCGTGGTTTGCAAAGTTGTACCCCTTTCCTCAGTATATGCTTTGTGTTGTGGAGCAGAACACTTGTGTTTTATCCCCAGTGTACCTAGCAAGGTTTTAACCTTGTTATTTACAAATTCTTTTCTATTATCAGTGACTATGGTTACAATCTTTCCCTTTGTTTTTCTCTCGGCAAACCTTATCCAGTTCCTTAACTTCTCAAATGTTTCAGCTTTGTTTTTAAGCAGATAGCGAAACCCATAACTGGAATAATGATCAACTATAGACAGTACATCGCAAGCTCCCCCTAAACTAGCCCTTATAGGGCCTATAAGATCAGCAAACACAACTTCCAGTGGCTTCTTCGTCTTGAACCCATCTAACCTGTTTGCAGGGGTTTGTTTGCTCTTCTCTTTGTTGCACACATTACAATTCAGATATTTACCACATGGTTTCAACCTCAACCCATTAACCATTTTAGTAGTTTGTTTAAGCTTCTGAAAATTAATGTGCCCTAAACATCTGTGTAGAAGGTGAATGCACTCATCATGTGGCCTTATGTTTGATCATACAGCATTAGCTACATGATTATCAGTTAACACATACAAGCCATCTTTCAATGTTCCAGTAACCTTGGTTCCACCCTTCTCAAGCAAACATTCATTCTCCTTGAATGTAACCGTATATCCTAGCTTAACTAAAACTCTAACAGACAGTAAATTAAACTTTAGCTTAGGAACATACAGCATATGCAATTCCTCCTGTACATATTTACATTTAGCCATTCCTTCCCCAACTGCCTTTAACTTCCATCCATTG